>CABPRJ010002370.1:1247659-1847659 GCA_902439185.1 Cinara cedri
AATCAAAACATGAATTTCTTAACTACCCTCTATATCCTACATTTTCAACTTCACCAACAACAGTGCCTGCACCCATTGTGCGAAGTATGTCCGTCCGTAAAAAAATAAATAAATACAAATAAACATCATTGTAAAACCAATACATTCCTCGCTTCGCTCAGAATCTGAACAAATCATTCGGTTAAAGAATATAGTTAAATACTCACCTCCATGTAATTTTTAAAATTTCTTAATTTATAAATTTCAATAAATTTACCATAAACTCAACCGTGGAGTCGCAATCGTGGAAGTTCGGAATACATTTGTTACTAAAATACTGTATTATTCGCGACTACGCGAAACAGACAGAAAAAACAGAATACCGGCATAGAAGCCCGTTAATAGAATAAACTATTTTAGTGTTGATAAAAATAATTAAAAAGACATATTTGTATACGCAGTCGCCTCGTCGTTACATTTCTACTGGATAATCAATCTATCATAAGACACTCATCGTCTCGGAAAGTGTTAATATATTTCCTAGAAAATTTACGAAACAGGCAGTTCTACAATTGTATACTTTCGTTATATTCTGTCACCCTTATTTTTAGAGGTAAAACCACTATTTACTTTTGATTTTCAAATGACAAGGTTGAACGGAAAGGAAAGGATAAACGAGTTTTTAAGTGAAGTACCTAAAAGTACGTATATATAAATCCGGTCATCGTTGTTGATGATGATTATCCAACTGTTTATGAAACGGTTTAAATATTATCAGAATATAATAAAATACATAATATTTCAATGAATAACACATAGGCGCCTATTTATGTGTCAAGTATACATTATAAATACTTTGAATTGAACACAAAGTTTTGCGTTTGATTTTTGTCGGGAAATATCGATTTAAAACGTTATTAAAGTCCGGGTTATATGCCGTGTTATAGGTATAGCCGTTTAGACGATTATATAATATATATTTTCACTTAAAATGTCTACACGTCTAAAACCCTATAAAGTATGTACACGTTTTTCACGAGCCATTAGATTTTCATTATAATAGTTCATAAAATAAATATGTATAATTTTAAGTCGTTAAAAAAAGCCGGTACTGTCGCCAATGGGCCACTGTTGTAGGTGGGAAGTTGGGAACGTAGGATGCATAAAGTTGTTTAATTTATATCTGTACGCAACGACAAACCATTACGAATGAAAAAATGATTTCGAACCAAGTTAAACGTTTATTATAAACTACTGTATTACGCTTAACATCTTTTCTTTGACCGTAAAGTCAAATTTATAATGAACCTCGTATTCAATTTTCAGGCATTTATATTTGGCCATAAAATTTTATCTACATTATACTAAATAGAAACTAAAAAAAAACTAGATAATGTCAAATATATATATAGATACCTAAAATATCCCTAGAAAGTTTTAAAAAGCTTACTACCTCTAGAAAAGGCTTTAGTAAAAAGGCTTTTTTAGTATAAGTATCTTGTACACATTTGCAACAGAAAAACAAAATTGAAAATAATGAGACCGTACATGCAGTAAATGTTACCGCTCTTCTTACATTTTTTCCAATGTTTAAAAAAAACCTACCCGTAAAATCAAATTTTCTTTCAGATAAGATACTATTATTTAAATTTGGAGTAAAATTTATGATACACAACAAAATCTAATATGAATTTTAATAAGGCAATTTTTATTGCCGTTTATTTTTCCATTTTTTTATACGTGTTTTTTTTTTTCGAGTATTCCATATATTATAAAACCATTTGGAAAATCAAAATAACCATGAAGGGGTCTACATGCGCCATGCACCAACTATAAATCCAAAATACAACGAAAAAAAGTTTCTCGTATTTTTTTGTTTGGAATAAGATTACAGGTAGAAAAATTGCTTTCAAACACAAAAAAGGTAAACGAATACAATAAAATAGAATGCACACATCATAGTAAAACTGATAAATTTCTCTCCCCACTCACAGTCTAAAAAAATCAGAAACATGAATTATTTAAAACCCTCAGTAAAATATTATAATTTAAACTCGAGCTTAGTTATAACTTCTATTGGAAAAGAAAATCACATTTTAATTAAAAATATCGGAACATTATACTAAAAACTTGTAGTAATTATTATTTGAACAAAATAACGATTGCCAATACTTAAAATAAACAATACTACAGCATATAATTTATTATTAATCAAACTTATACAATATAACATTGATATCAAGGTTTAAATTTATAAGAGAAACCCATTTCTGTAACTTATTTACTACGGTTCGGTATATAATTAATTAATTTGTTTGCTTTAAACTTAATCAAATACGTTTAATTTTATACAAACTTTAATATAATTGGTTTTGTGTACCAAAAGTTTTCGCTAAAATCGCATGCAACGAAAAAAAAAAAAAAAGAGAAAAAAAAAATCTCATAGGAACTCTCTCATTCTAAGAGAGAAACACTATCTGTATAGATATACTTCAGCGCGTATTAATTTATAACGAGTCTCGTGACGGTGGAATATTGTTTTTCGAAAATAAAACTTTTACACCTTCGAACACGCACTTCCGATAAAACTTTTTTTTTGTTTTTATTTTTCTTGGCGACAGTTAATCGTTTTCGTATAGGTATATATACCTATACAGAAACCAGAAAATTGCGATTGTTTAACGAATAACGAATATCAAAAAAAACAAAATAAAAACAAAAACAAAAAAAAAAATCATACCCAGTTTTAGTAGAGTTTTGAGGAGCGACGGTAGCAACCGTCATGATGGCAGCGGACAACAACAAATTGTTAAGCGACGATGCCGGTAAGCGAAATATTTAAAACGATGAAACTTATATATTATTATATAATTATTATGTACATGTTTTATATTGTTAGTCAATAATATTTCTTATAAGATGTGTAATAAGGAAAAAAAAACACTTATTTTATTGGATTTTTAACGCGTTTACAAAATACGAAAGCCATACAAATACGTATGTTTTTTTTTTTTTTTTATACATATGTACTCGTATATTTATGGTTTTCTACTTGATTTACTTTGAACGATATATAACGGAGTGAAGTAAATTGATTAAAAATTATTAACCTAGAACATATTGTAGATTTACAATAATTACCATAATTATGAGGGTTATGGGTATGAAATATTGAAAAACAAATTTTTTCGCATTAAATATTTATTTATTAATTCGGTTTTGTTATGTGGCATTTTAGAACCCTAATAATTATTGATTATTAGTTTAGCCGCTCACCTGATTTGAACTTTATTTTAGACAAGTAATCGCAGAAACCAACAATTATTAATTGTTTAAATTAAATTTATATAAAGAACGTTGGAACGATGGCCAAGGAGAATAAGAACTGATTCATAAACAAAATTGTTTAGTTTTTTTATTTTTCAATTTATAGATTAATTCAAAATATAATTAATTTTGTGTACCTAATCACCAGCCGCCCGGTGAAAAAATGTGATGTAAACAAATAATGTGAATTCATTTCTGTAATGGATTTTTGAAAAATATTTAGAACACATACACAATGGAGCGTATTGCCAAGACGATTTTTTGAAGGCTGTGCCTCGTCCTAAATTGGTTGTTCGGCTAAGGATATATGATGCACATTTATACCTATATTTTAATAATTGTCTTAGATAGTAAACAAATTAAAATATCTTTATTATCTACTATAGTTGTGTGTATTACATTTTTGTTATCTGAAAACAATTTTTTGTTAAAAATGTGTTTTTAACGACGGGCACAACAATGATGCAACTATATTATTATTAATATTTCAGTTATCATTTATCAGTATATACGATCGTCGTATACTGTTTGATGCCTGCGTATGGTCTAATTTTATAAAAGACATACGCTATCAGTACCATAGCTAGAACAATTTTTCGGGAGGGGGGATTTTTTTTTATCTAATTTTTATTAAACTAGAATAATTATCACCTATTATTTTTTGACTGCCTCATTACTTTTATTTATTATTTATACCCTCTTAGTTTTACAACGTAAAGTTAAACAGAATCTGTAGCCGTGTAGGAATATATATGAACCAATAATTTTAGTAAGGGGACATGTCCCTAAAATTTACTTTTAAAGAGTACACAAACAACTGTCTAGGCAAGATTGAGAATCAGCTAGGAAACATTGGCAGCTATTTTAAATCGTTGAACATCTTACCTTTTTGCTTTTAAAACACAGGTATGGTAATAAAACATATTTTTCTACAATGAAGAATCTTATATTCTTTTTAGCAATTCGAAAATGTAATGAACTATTTAGTTATTTATTTAATATTAAAGTGTGTTATTTAAGTTGCTTGCAAGTTAGCCGTTCGTAATTTTATCCCGAAATTCCGAAACAAAATATTTTGGAATGCAGAGCTTCAAAAGTTTCAAATTATTAATTTTTGAATTCATTATGAGAATCTTTTGAGTGTACAGCTGCTTTATGGGTAGCTTGATTGGCGGAATACTTTTTTTTTTTTTTTATAATTCACGAATATTTTAAAATCAAAAAGATTGAATAATATTTTTACAACACAAACTCAGAAATATACCGATTATACATTTAATATTAATTGATTACAAATTGTTGGCTGTTAATGATGAGATCTGAACCATAACCTATAAGTAACTTTATAAAAAAATTACGGTGTCACAATAATTTATTAAGATATTTAGCCGTTGATATTCCCATTACGGTTTGATGGACTAGTTCCATTTTTACATAATATATGTACCTATTCAAAGTAAATAAACATAAATCCGGTAATAACTCCATTTCGTTAGAAATTGGACATGTTCCCTCTCTACAATTGGTGTTTTATAACTATGCGTACGCAATATTGTTAAAAATTATATAAAAAAATATTTTAGGAAACCATATCGCAATATTGAATGTAAACGACGAACGGGATGGCCACTGCCGCCGTTGTAATTAAACTATTATCATGGAAACCTAAAGTAAATAATAATTATTTGTACAGTATTATAAAGTTAAACGCTATACTATCTGCAGCAGCCCCGACTAGCTGACACGTCAAATATCTACTGCACATAGCGTATTTCACCCTGGACTTGGAAATTTGACGTAACGCGTGTAGTATTACAATAGTTTCTTGGTGGGCCTTAGGCAAAACACGAGATGAGATTTTGCGATGTTGGCGTCAAAAGGACTATTATTCCTACTTTATTCATACTGTTATACATGCATATAGTAATATGTGTATGTTAGCCACCGCATTTGAATCGTTGTTACAATATTTTTTTATATAATATAAACACTGCACATAAATTGGTTATTTATAAAATAATTATATTATACACGGTCGTCGGCCCGACCATGTTGAACATTATTTTCGGATGTATTTAGAATACGTTTATGAATACTTATTTATACAAGTATTATTTGATTATAAAGTCATTACGAGTTAATGAGAAAAAAAAAATTGCATTATAAAAAAAAAATCTTAAAAGTTGTCCGCAGAAAAATAAATGGAAAATAAACATCATTGACCATAAACTTCTTCGCTCCACTCAGAATCTATAAGCATTTTTAAAGTATTCAAAATATATCCATTAAAAATTATTTTTAAAATACCAAACCAGTTTTTAAATACAAATATTCGAATACTTAACAAGGCTGTATGCAGTATAATAAACGTGAATTATTTTATCAAGAAACATTTAATGAGCGTAATGACTTTTATTTTAAATAAATAAATTACGATTAAAAAATATTATAATATTTATCTATTATAAAATCGTTTATATTTAATGCGCATATTAATATTATTATTTACAAAACAAATTCATCAATTCAATACACAAAACGACTGTTTACACGTTATTTTTTCTTCTAGAAATTATATTAATATTTGTATTCGACTTTCAATAAACTATCGAACGCGTATAATCTCTAATCACAACATAATTTATTATACTCTGTAATAATTAAATCAATATTCATACGCGGTGTACTTCGTTTTGAATTTTGACCAAGTCATATATTACAATAACTATTAAAACTTTTTTAAAAAAAAAAAAAGAAAAAAGAACACTTAAATACCTAGTCGTAAACACAGCGTCATATTATTGTTATTATTTTTAGATTACTGTGCACAATTTTAATATTCTTCTACAAAAAACACTATTAACTATAACAACATATTATACAGTGTTTGTACACAGTCCGAATCACATCGTTGTAAATTTTATAATTGTCCACATAATAGTTAAATGTTTTAAACGATAATACTATACGCGATGTCTATGTTATTTCTTCGTTCTTTTTCTGACTATTGACAAACCGATTTAAAAAAAAAAAATATTTTCAAAATTGAAGTGACTAAATAAAATTCAATTTAACGTAAATTCCTGTTTTCACCCTTGCTTCTATCACAGCTAGTTAACCGTTATTGTACTTCCTTGCCGATGACAACTAATTAATTAATTAATTTTAAAGTCTGAACGAAGCGAGGAATGTATTTGAGCGAAGAAGTTTATAGTTTTACAAAGATGTTTATTTTTAAAAATTTTTTTTTTTATATGTGTGCTACTTTTCTACAAGACTTACTCGGATTTCTAAGTAAAGCACTTTTCTGAAAGAAAATTGGTGTGTGGAGGTACTTTAAAGGGATCATTTTACAGTTTTCTCATGAAATTTGGAAAACCGTAAAAAAAAAATCGGGAAAATGTACAAAATATATTACTTAAGTATTACGATTTTTTTTTTCTGTGCACAACGTTTCTACCAGCAATTTTGCTCTAACTTTTAATGACAGCAATGTTTCTAAAAGGAAATTTCAATAGCGGGGTACTTCAAACAAGTCATTTTTCGATTTTCTCAAAATTTTTCTCAGAAAATGTGAATAACTAGAATAAAACATGAGAAAACTGGGAAAACGTAGAAAAACTGGATATATCGGTACAACAGTCAACATATATTATTTAAGAAAATCCATAATGCCTATTTAATTATTTTACCTTAATATGACATATTTATTATTGATAAATCATCATAATCAACTGAACTCCGCTCAGAATAATATCAAATTATCTATAACAGCGGCTGAACCCGTTCCCATTATCCTATCGTCTTTTTTTATTTAATTTTTTTCCATCACATTTTTTCTATTACAAATTTTGCTTCGATTTTCAAGTGCAGTACACTATTTTAAGGAAGCCATTTTTTTTTATTTTTAATTAGTTTTCAAAATAATTAGAAAAACGAGAAAATGTACGAAATATATTATTTTCAAATCGCAAATATTACGGCCTTTTAAAGCATATAAAACCAAACTTCTTTCAGAATTGTTTTTCGATAGCAATGATTAATCATTGCGAACATGCATACGTTGAATTTTCCATCTACCTTCCCAACTTCTCACCTACAACAGTGGCCCACCTATTATATGAAGTATGTCTGTTTGTTTTTTTTTTTTTTAACTTTATTTTTAATTCTATCCGTGTTACCCAAAAATAACTAGAACTCTAAAATAAGAAAATCAATGTTCGTATCGAAAACACTTTTCTGAGCAACCCTTAAGGATTTGAATTTCGGAAATCCGGCTTCAAAGTTCCCGTTTTTCCACTTCTGTATGTGAGTTTTCAAACTTCTTCGTGCAATAGACACGACTATGGATTGTGTACAATCAGACAAACAAACAAACAAACTAACACTTTTTATTAATACTTATATAGAGCACGTTTATGTAATGGCGTTTTCATAATGAAAACGGTATGATGGTTTTAAATTATTTTAAAGTGTTAACATGAAGTTAACAAAAATAAGTTTTAGTTTAAAAACGATTTCATTTCAAACGGTTTTAACGCCCTCATATGAGAGTCAATATTTGATAATCAATTAAATGATACGCTTATGCAAGAGCTTTACCAGTTTATAAACATTATTTTTTATTTTTAGAAATATTAAATCTTTTACTTCAGTCGGATTTATAATTCCGGTTTCTATACTGCGTAAAAGATCTAAGAAAAAAAAAAAATACAAAAATAGTTGACTGCTAACATGTTTAATTATTACATTTTAAATTATAGAATAATATACGTAAGCATTGAAAGGTTTCCAAAAACGTACACAATACATTCATAAAGATTTTTATTTGGACTGTTTAAGCCTACTATAAATACTAGCTATAGATTTCTGTTTGGATATTAATACATCATTTGCAATCAGTGACGTTTCCAGGAATTTTAAATATGAAGTTATGTTTTGAATAATAACCATGATTCGTGAATAAATTGTAGAATATTTTTCTGTTCAAAAATTCAGTTTTCAATCAATAAATCGAGCTTATAGATTCTGGATGGATTATTAATATAATGTATTATTTTCAAACCGTAAATATTAAGGTCTTTCGAAATACGTGTAATCGAACTTCGCTCAGAATCGTTTTTTCGTTTGCAATGATTAATCGTTAAATATCCTCTCTACCTTACCAACTTCTCACCTACAATAGTGGCCTACCGATCGTACGAAGCATTTCAGTTTGATTTTTTTCTTGTAACTTACACGCAGCAATATAATATAATCTATATCTAATAACAAAATGACTAATTAGGGAAACGTTCAAAATCCCGACAGTTGAAATCGTGACAAAGTTAAAAGTCCAACAGAAAATATCCCCTATATGACCCCTAAAGTTACACTGGTTATCAACTTGTAAAAAAAAAAAAAATTAATAAAACTCATAATCTTATACAATAAAATCAATACATTTAATAACTCGTCTCATTATAGTTGTTTACAGTACACATTTTAAGTATAAAATAAAAAATATATAAATATTACAAAAAAAAGTGCCTTCAATATTGGTACCGACCACGGAATGTAACAATAGGTATTTCGACCAATTCGGGATTTTGAACCGAATCCATGTTCTAAATATAATCGCACTCAGATCTATAATACATCTTGTTTTGTTTTAATATTATTTTCAGACCGTGTAATGTACGCGAGAAACCAACAGTACAAATACAGCAAGGAACCGGTAACGGGCGGTCAACCGATAACTGCAGAACAAGCGAAAGTAAAATAAATTTAAATTTAAAATGCTTATAAAAAATGTGTTTAACAAAAAAAAAAAAAAAAAAAATGTAATTTTTCGACTGCCAAAAGGTTAATAATATAAGATTTAAATCCTGAGGTTATCTGCGATTCGGTACATTAGGTATTCCAATGCGATTTCCTTAAAATCGTGATATATTTTATTATAGTACCTACCTGTTATTTATATTAGGTACAGATACTTTTTACAGAAAGGGATTCGTTTTGGGATTAATTTTTATTCGCGTATAATATTCAAACCGTTTAATCGCGGGTTTTAACCGTTTCGGTTATTTTGTTAGATGGTATACTTTTAATGATATTCACATATATATATTTACATATATATATATATTAAACCCGATTGCTATCTCTGATTACGCTCTCCGTTTTCGATATTTTATAGTATTAAAAATATACCTATAATTTATTAATTTTTAAGTTTTTTATTATTAATTTATTTTATGTGTTCTGATTTCGTTTTAACAGACGTTAAGATTGATCGTGTTTGGTGCTTGTGACACGCCACCCAGAGGCGAATGGCTGCGCACCGGATTCGTTTTTAGAGACGCCGAAAAAGAACTGTCGTACGGCCTACGAGCGCGCAGAAACGGCACCAGAGGCATGCTGTCAGCGATACAAGGATATATCCTCAAACATTTGCTATTCACCAGCGCCAATAACGCGTAATATGGTTGAAAAGATAATAATACTAACATTATAATGATGCAAATTTGCAAATATTGCGTACCTACCGGTCGGTTTAGAACGTTTAATAAATTAGGCACCCAATTTGGAGGGTCGAAATATATTAATAGTTTTCTTAAATTTTAGGTTGTTAGACGCTGAAAGATTATACAAGTTAAAAATACGTTATTTTCTTCATTGCAAAAACATTTGCTAATGACAATAAACAGTCTTCTGAACTTACTTACTGAACTTAATCACTTAGTTACCAATGTTCATTTTGGTCATAACCGATTTATACAACCACCTTGGATTTAAATATCTTAGTCTTTTTACTTGTGAAGTAAAAATTTAAATGCTCTAGTTGGTTTTGTATTTTCAGTTACTGAACTTGACCATGAATTCATAAGTAATTCGAGTTTTTTAAAATTGAGTTTTCGGATTAGTCTGGTAGATTTTCGAGGATTAAATTTTTAAAAAGAAGTACTGAACTCTTGTAAATACATAATTAAATCATAATTGCTTATTGATTTACTGTAGATGCATGAAACCGTCCAAACAACAGCAACTGGATGCTTTGTGCAAATCGCTAACCGAAATTTTGTGGAAAATCGGCGAAAACGAAAAAGTTGTTGTGTGTTTGCCGCAAGATAAGAGTTACGTGCCGCATTCATTAAACTATTTTCAAGATAACGTGACCGAAAAAGTAAGGACTTACTATGTTATTTAATTATATTCGGTAGGCTTTTGTAGTTAAGCAATAGTGGACGGATAATAGTCTCGTGACGTCTCTAATCTAGATTAATTTTATGAAAGTTTTAAATAATTAGGTTTAATGATAGTTATATTAAAATTATATTAATGTTTTTAAATTTTATTGAATTACAGAACAACGACTATGCTATTAGGGTATTTAGAGTTTTTATTTAATCTCAATCATGTCCAATCGAAACTTTACGTTTTACTAAAAGCAAAACTCTACCTATAGTTGTCGATGCTTGATTTTCAAAAAAAGGAACATTTATATTTCAATCAATATTTTTAGTTTGTAGCCTGTAGACAGGGACAGATCCGCTGGGGTCTAAAAGCCCAGGCTCCCCCCAGACATATTATTTCTCCATTTTTTTTTTTTTTTTTATAATTTTATAGATCCTGATATTACTATATTACAATCACATAATTTAATATATGATAAAATAATAAATTATATTATATTTTAATTTTTTTTTGTGTTATAAAATAATAGCTGGACCCCCAGATTTTCTCTGGATCCGTACCTGCCTGTAGGTGTATAGCTGAAAAAATATATTCTATATTGAAATATGAGTACGCACAGCTAGTCTTATAACGATAGTATTTAATATTAAATGTAGGTATTTAATTAAATTTATATTTAACTATAATTAAAAATAAATAAACAATTATAATGACTAATGGTATTTTATTAAATAACACAAAATATTTCATTTGAATACAATTTTAATGACCAATTATAATTTCCTCCTTTCCCTAAATGTATTTTCATTTATTTTGGGGTTATTTGTTAAAACCACGTTTTCAAAAAGGAAAGGAAAAATTAAAACCCCCAAATAAAACTTACCATCGACTTACTCCTACAATAAATTCTGGATGTCTTATTAATAATAATTATAACAAAAATTAAAATGAAAACAAATCTGAGAGAGGGGCAATAACTAAAAATCTCTCTCTAGGATACGCCACCGATTGAAATACTTAGCTATTATTATCAAGTATTATAATGCAACTATGTATAACACTATATACAATATACATATATATTAAATAATATATACTTTATATATCTTCAAAATGAAGCTGGTCGTCAGTACGAATCATGTCAAACTCGAATTTGTTGTATTTTATTATTCATTAAAAACATGGTAATAGTAATTTCAATATTATGGAATATTAATAAATAAATATATAACTTTGGTTGATTATTTAATATTTAAAATATATTATACTTTCAATCATATATTAATATTTCATAATTTTCAAGTAACTTTTTGTAGTATTGGGGGGTGGGAGTTAGATAATATATACATGGAATATTTATTTGTCATTTGGGGATGTCTTGAAATCCTCACTATGAGCAATATGACGTGTTTGTAATAGGTATATGATCGGTTTTATTGGACCTTTTTGGCCACTTTGTCGATGAACGAACCGTATTGATTGGTATTTAAAGGTCACACAGTTATAAACTTTTGAGTTTGAGTGTGGGTGTATCTACATACATTCAGTGAAAGTTGGAAACGAAGACAAAAGGGATCCCATAATTCTTTGGTTTCGAAATAGTTGTCATATGTATGAGCAAATTTAAATATATGTATGGCTTTTTACCAAAACCACTTATTATTTCGAACGTAGCTGCACTTACACGAGTTAAAACGACGGATATTTTGTTTCACGTAAAACAAAATACCTATATAAAGACAATATGTTAAAACGTAATGACTGGCGAGTTGTCCAAGAGCGTCTGCAGTGCATATTCAAATACTTATGAAAATCATGTTTAATTAATTTATACAGTTGCACTTATTTGAGCTGACCAACATAGAAGACCTAGAAATATTCTTGAAGAGATATTTACATCTGGTCAGTATTTTAATAATCACTAGTAATATCTTCAGGGGATTGGTGACGGTATATACTGTGATAGACTTAAAAGCTAGACAAAACCGGAGTAATTATTATGCTTGGCGTATTTCAATTCTGAAAACGAATTATGATTTTTTAGATTTTTTATTATTAGAGTACCTATATTGGAAATAGAAATTTTGAATTTTACTTAAAATCTTAAACAAATTTGATTGTATTTTTGAAAGATTTTTAAAAATGTACTTCAAGTATTTTGTCTTTTATTATTTTATGAATTTATGATATTAAAATTAAAAACGAAATTTCAACGTATCCTAGTTTAGTAATACGTTACCAAAATTAAAACTCGTTAAATGCGATTTTGACAGTATTATCTGGCTTTTTAGTTTAAAACGTTATATTTGTAAATGCTTTATCGTTATATTTGTAAATGCTTTATCATTAAATTTAAACAAAAATGTCAAATTTTACGTAGTTGGAGAAAATACAGAAACCGTCACCAAATCCCTTTAAAGTGACTCTCATCAGTCGATCGTATAAATAATATCTATGTTTAGTTTCAAGACGATCCCGGACCCGGATCACTGTTGTTGCTGTACAGTTCGGTGCTAACAAGAGGATTATCCAAGTAATTTTTGTTTTTTTTTTTTTTATTGATTATATTTTTAAAATGTAGCGGCCAAGTGTTTCCAAGTTTTTTTAGTACCGAATTGCTGTTAAAAATATTCCTAAAAACTGTCAACCTTATAAAGTGCATAATATAATGTTAACATTTTACAAATAATTATCGTCGTTGTAAAAAGTCACTACGTATTTATATTATTATAGTACATTTAAATTCGGTATAGGTGCGAATATATATATATATATATAAAAACGAGTTTTTAATTATATTGTGCCATAATTGCAAAAAAAAAAAAAATGATTTACTTTGATCAATTAGGTATAATATAGTCGTTTGAAGTTTTTTTTTTATTATGAAAATTGTTATTAGAAATTATATTACCTACGCGTTAGCGACAGCTACACGAGCGCTTTTACCTAATTGTGATAATATTTGACAAACAACTACGTCGGCACCGACCGTCTTACAATTATTCGTTAACTTTTTACAATATTGCATAAAACATGGTTGCATTATCCGTGCGTCTTAAAATAGTTACTTATAAAAAAAAATCCGATGCTGCTGATGGGTGTGTAACGATAAAGTTATAGATAAATATAAAGTTAACGATAAATCACTGCTAACGAAATACGACTTTGAGCGAAGTTTACTTAAACATGTTTTACAGTGCCATAATTTTTACGATTTTTGTCAACATTTAAAGTTAAAAAGCATACAAAAAAACTACATTAAGTTCAACCTCTCAGAAGACTGAACAAATATAGAAAACAAAATACACTCAAATCCATAACTGTTAATATTTTAACGGAATACAATATAAATATGCAGGATCTCTAAATTTCATGATATAAAATTGTCCATGAATTACTTATTTTTTTATTAATAGACTTATGCAAAAACATTTTATTATCATATATTCTGAACTGTTACATGGTCCTTATTTTTACGGGTAAATCGGTTACATAATTTTTGATTTTAAAATAGCAACTTAAATTTAAAATTCCATAAATAAACGCAGTATAAGTTTACATAACAGTAATACATTTTGGTGTTAACATTTTTGATTTTCGTTTACTTTTTTAACCGAGATATTCCTCTGTTATGTTATGGTAGGGGGAGAGTAGCGGAGCTCTATTCAAACGTATCGCCTCAGATATTATGTTCCACTACTTGTCACTCACTAAGTCATTTTTTTTTTTTAAAATAAGTATTTTATGAACAATTTGGCTGTAACCCGAATTTCAAAAGACCCTGTATATACGTACGGTAACCCGGAATACACCATTTAGGTATATAGGGAATACTTCGTTCCCACTATGTTATTTATTATTGAAAATAACCATTTGGTTTAGAAATATCTCAACAATTATAAAAATAGTTTAAAATTCATATTTTATTACAAAACTTGAAAAAATTTACAGGATACTAAAATTTAATAATAATAATAAAAAAATAATTTTAATAACAATGGACATAGTAAAGTAATATCTACTTGATATTTTTGTTGTCAAAGAGATATTTTTTCCATACGATATTTTCACCGGAGATTATATTTCTGATTTCGTATAGGATATATTTTTGTGCTTTACATTTATTTTTACTCTCGTGTACAGAGTGTGGTTTATTTGTTGAAGTACAATTTGGATAATTAAATACATTTTTTCCATTACGTATTAAACAAAACCGACCATTATATTAAAAAACAATAATTTCATCGATTCGATGGAAATAAAGCCTGATAGGCATTATAAGAGGCGACTAAAAGCGAAACGGTACAATATTATAATTATAGTATTTTAACGGGTCAATCGACCAATTTTAAATATCTATAGGTATAGTTCTACGCCCCTACCCTCGCTCCCGGGCAATTATACGATGTAGATAATGTCTGATTATTGTTATCAATTCAACGATACCTAACCTACCTACGTAATAATATATATTTTTTTTACTTTTCGGTCCGTAGCGCAATTTATACGCTGAATAATTCAATGGTTCCGAATTGTCCGGCCGTTATTTGCCCGACACGCGTGTGTCAAACACCCGGGAAAACACCCGCGGACACGTATGTAAGTGAACGGTCCGAAATTTCTCTTGGACTGACGTTTTTAAACGCGGTAAAAACGATATTGCAATATATAATATGTATTCGTGTATACGTTCGTTTTTCACTATCCCGCACGATTACGGTCGCCGTAGACGTTTGCCTGATAGCAAAAGAAGAAAACCACGTTCACCTTTTTTTTCCATTTTAACTGGGTATAATATAGCCGGCACCGAGTGCGAATGTTTATTATACATACAGAGTGATTCTTCTATCTATACGAACGTGCGGCGGCGGGGTTATCTACGACGATTTTGGAATAAATGTTCGATTTTGGTTTATTATTTTTTCTTTTACCTATATACATCAATGTTGTATAGACATAACAATGGCGTAGCTAAGGGTACCAATAGTATAGAATTTAAACACCGCGCGTCCGCCACCGCCGCGTAAATGATACTCTGCCTCTGACGAAACTCAAAAGGTGGAATATCTCGACTGCGATGGGTTGACGGATGATCGATAATGGTTGATGGAAATTAAAAATGTCAACACTAAAAATTCATTTAAAATGATAATCCGTCTATCTATGGAATCGTATGTACGTGTAGGTTGCTGTTTAAAAATCAAATATAGACAGTTGTTCCAATAAATTAAAACCGAAAACATTATATTTTAGAGCTGCTTGTTACTTACGATTTCTAAACAAATCAAATTACAAAAAAAAAAATGAATTGTTTTCGAATTAATGGGTGTTTTACGTCATGTTGATGTTATGTACTATATGTTATGTACTTTTGATATTGATATCTAAATACACGATCATAAAAAGAGAATTTCTTCTTTAAACATTTTGATCATAATCATATTAGATATAATTTTTCCGGAAAAAATAGTACCTATATATTTTAAATCCTATTAAAATCAAACTTACTCAAAATCTTCGTAGATATCATAATGTTGTAGGTTCGTGGTACAAATACCACACTATATATTTTTGTATTATACACTTTTGCGTCGGGGGATCGACTGCGTTGTCGAGACGTTAAAACTGCCGTGGCGCATAATTTTTATATAGGTTGAAATGTCTTATCAAGAAAGAAAAAATGATAAAATATAAATATTGTGCTCGCTTCGGTTTCCCGTGAGTGTTAGACTTGATTAATAATGGATATTTTTTCATTTTTATTATTTTGGTGAATCAGTTAAATTATAATAAAACATACCACAAGAATTGAAAACTTAAAAGAGATAAGGAGTAAAACTCAAACAGCAGACGTAATACTGAAATTGTATTATGCTGCGGCGTTAAAATTTTTCGACTTGTGTGTACATTATTTTAGATTTTGGTTATAACGAAGAAACTTTATTAGTTATTAGTTTAAAAAAAAAAAAAACTTAAATATGCCGTGATTTGTTTAAGTTTTCCTTTAAAATATTGACAAATTTCCAGCCGGTGGTACTCTAACGAAATTTTCAGCAGATCGGATCCTAGGTTTTTTTCTTTTGATATTGTTGATTTCTGAGTTGCTAACATACATAGAAGGCGAAAGAAAAACACGACTAGTACTATTTCGGTCAGTATTGATTTTCGTTTGCAATTATCTATCGTTGCGTACTGTATACATAAACTAAAAAACACCTTGTAAATTCAATGTACTATCCAATTTTACAAAATACATCCAATCTATTATCTACAACAGCGGCCTACTGGTGAGCAGTATCGATTTGTTTAGATGTATTTTTATTTTAATAAGGTTAGATTACCGTCTTTTATCGCGGTTTATTTGATGCAAACTGCAATGGTGTCCGGTAATAAATCCAACCAAATCCGTAAATAAGTGTCTTGTTTACACCGATTGCGCATCAGTTTAAAATGGCCATCTTTTGGGTATAGAAAAAAAAAAATAAAACAAATATTCGCAATTACGACCGATTATTTGTCATGCTATCATAATTCATATCGACTATAGGTATCATAACGGTAGTATCAATAATTGGCAAATACATCAAATCAATACGGCGCCCGCGCGCGTTATTTATATTAGAATTTAACCAATCGCGCGCGTAAATCCGTTCTCGTCGCTGCTGTGGCTAAACTATTTCAATTTATTTACTATTTACGATGTTCCCGTACCGTATTGTTAAAAGGGCTCGAACAAACGCGATTATTTCGAAATTGAATTTGCTCGGAAACGGTACAACTATGTTGACATTTTGTATATAGAACATTTGTGTTGCAGCAAGCGTATACATAATTATTAACTTATAAACAGAAAACTCTCATCGGCATCTTTGCAGCCGTTCACTATAAATATATACATACCTATATACGTTCATTTCAAAAGCGTACACTTCCAGACAAACGGTTTTCTTAAAATCAAGCGACGCGTTTTCTAAAACACTATCCATTAAACGGGAAATTCACGCAAAGTTAATTTTAAGTCCACGTATCATCGTTATTCAAATGATGTATACGCAAGTATATTCTGTTTTTTATACTACAGCAGTGATAAATCGTATAGATCGAAATTACACGCGTAATGAACAACACGGGTACCCGTGTTTTGCCTTTGACGGGGGTTAAAGCTCGTGTAATAAAAATACCCGTGTATCTAAATACCCGTGAACTTGAATATTCATATATTTAATCTTGAAGTGAAACTTAAAATCACGTCATCGGCTATTAACACACTCACACGTGTTAGTGACACTGCGGGTGAATGCAATCGGAAAACCATTCTGAGAAACTTTCAATATATGGTGTAGGTCGAACCCCTATTTCGGAACATACCACTTTTATATCTATGAATGTAATCCTCGATCTATTTTGGTCATTTAACATTTCTACTTTTAATATGTTATCAAGGTTATTCTCCTGATTATGAGACGTGTTCAAAAAGTTCCTAGAATGTTTGAATGATTGCGCATGTCTATTTTAATTATAACTGATACATTATCAATTAATATAATTGCGCTATAATTATGACGGATCGTCGTAGAGCAGTAGGATCAGTATCAATGGATTCTGTGCTTCTCAATGTATTCTTCTGAGCATATCTGTTTTTGTAAATTCTCTTTAACTATTTTCGTTTTAATGTACCTGATATTTTGTATTGGGCGATTTTCTAATGGGTTCGAAAAAGGATATTTTTGGGGAGAGTGTAGGGTGTTGATCAAGAATTTTTTCCCTTTGGGACAAAAATGCTTTATTGGTTTTCCCAAATGATAAAATGCTCACTTACACTAGTAGCATATCCATCAACAGTATCGGCTCTTTAATTTTAGATTCTGAGTGGTGCGAAGATGGTTTTACAAAGATGTTTTTATTTTTATTTTATCTGTGGATAATTTTTCTACCAGATATCTTGCTCTGATTTTTAAGAGTAGCACATTTCTGAAATTAAATCAGACTGGGAAGGTACTAAAGAAGATCATATTTTTATTTTCCCAAGAGTTTTCCCAGCAAATATGAAAAACCTGGAAAAAACATGAGAAAACCTAGAAAAACGAGAAAATCGGTACAATATTAAACAAATATTATTAAAGAAAATATATAATGCCTATTTAATTATTTTACCATGACACGATATATTTACTGTTGACAAATCATCACTATCAATTGAACTGCGTTCAGAATCGTTTTTTCGTTAGCAATGGTTTATCGTTGCTTATAGGCATACATTACACTCCCGTTTGTATCCTACCTTTCCAACTTTCCACCTGAAACAATGGTTGCACTCACGTGCGAAGTATTTTTCATTCAATACTGTGCACCGTAACGGTATGCGGGACAACTAGTATATTATAAAATTAAATTTGAACGCATAATAATCACACGGAATAACTAATTATTGATGGATTACAGTTGGTTATAGTTAGACAACTGAACAATTAATGTAAATTTTATGCATATTTAATATTGGATCAGCTCCGAAAAACGCCCCGGGACTTAACTGTTTTAAACTGTGGACTTTCCTATATTAAAAAAGTTAAAAATACGCCAAGGTTGTTTTTTTTTCCGCGCAGCCGAATATTTTTTTTACTAATTATCGGAATTACGAACGCGAGTCACCCACGAAGCTACACGGTTCAGATAAATACCTAAACAGACAGTAAATGTGTACGCGAGACGTAACTCGATCATTCAACTGATGAAATATCTAGCTGCACGTAATTTAATATTAGACAATAATACGTAGTCCGTAGAACAGTCGATAACATACTCGACGCGTTGTATAACTATACTGTTATTATACATCTTGTATACAAGTATTCGGGGCAATAGAAGTAAATGTGCCTCTCGTATGTTGTAAACTATTGTCTGTTCTATGATCTCGCGTTCGATATAACGTTTCGTAATTTTAGATTAGGCGTTTTGGGTGTCAGTCAAAACTGCTCTTGTGAGCCACTTGTCGCTCCGATTATTTCGCGTTTACAATTTTTTCGAACCGATTTCTATTTTCGCATGTTGGATACGTTTTTTTTTTTTTTTTTTTATTTTTTATTATTGACAATTCCCTATAAACAAGAAATATACGTAATGGATAATATTGTCGAATTTACACAATTAATCGTATTGTTAATATT
This sequence comes from Cinara cedri, assembly GCA_902439185.1. NCBI lineage: Eukaryota > Metazoa > Arthropoda > Insecta > Hemiptera > Aphididae > Cinara > Cinara cedri. The sequence goes on from CABPRJ010002370.1 coordinate 1,267,306, forward strand.
GAAACTATAATTTGTCATTGAAAACTAAATTCAGATATGTGACATAAGTTGTAGTCATACCGTTGAATATTTAATACAATTGTATTCTCGTGTTCGTCCAAAAAAAAAAAAAAAAACAAAATAATAATATACAATATTGATATTAACTCGTTCCAGTATAAAACGATAAAAATTAATAATAATTGTTTCTTAAGATTATTTCGATTTGGTTTGTATTTATATAAACATTTATAGATTTTTACATTTATTTTTAGGTATATTCTTTAATGGGATATATTTCTACGTTTCACATGAATAAGCGGCTGTAAGTTAGACATTTTTCCCATGTCATGTAGGTATCTATGCACTTGATGGTAAATTTCCCGGGTTGTTTGAGAAGTCAATTTTCAAATTTCAGTTTTAAAGATTTCCAAAATTAAGCTACTTTTTTAAAAAATTCCATAGAATAACCGCATTACATTTTTTTTTATGTTTGAACGCACCAAATTTTAAATTGAGTAGTCGATTTCTTAAATAACAGGCAATTTATCAATAAACCGATTACACACCTACTTTAAAAATGGGCATCTGACTTTATATTCTTGCGTATAAACGGTCATACTCCTTTCCCTTAAAACGGGCGCGAGGCAACAGATTGGTTTCAAAGCCCTAGATGATAATTAAAAAGTAAAAAAAATAATTTTAAAATTTTACACAGTTGGAGAAAATTTTGAAAATCATCAACGACTAAAACCCCTTTAAGAAAAAAAAAAAAAACAAACGTGATTTAGAAAACATTTAAAATACATGATCGTTTTTCCGTGGTATAACTATAGGTACATACTCGATGTTATTTAATAATAATAAACGGTCGAAAAATATTTAAAACTCGATGTAATCGATTGAATCCCACGTTTCCGAATCGATTATTGTTATTGAATTTTTTGAACTACCGTTTGCCAATAACGTATTACAAACATGTTAAATCTACACAATACGTTTTTCGGTCACCACGTTTAACATTGTTATCATTTTTTTTCCGAACGACTCTAACGGACCGAATATCGTGTACGTATTTTAGAATCACGTCGGATTTAATGGACGAAAAAGTGTATCTCATATCGAGCGCAGAAGAAGGATCCATTTGCATCGTGACACTCATGCTAACGGGCAGAGCAACGCCGAATCTCCATAACGGTATCGTGAACATTGGCGACGAACATCATTATGTGAGTACCAACCTAGTATTATCACGTGATAATATCATAATATTTGGGCAAAGAATGATGTTCTTTTGAAATATGGTTAAAAAAATCTAACAACTGTGAATTGTATAGGTATTTAATATTGTATAAGATTTGAAGCGTGTTGGTTTTACATTGTATTGGTGGATATGATATATGCTTTTTATTCGGCACATTAATAACAATTTTTTTACTTAAAATTCTACTCTAATAAAAAAAAAAATGTTAAAACAATTTTTTTATAATTTTGGAAATCAGTTAGTTTACTTAGGGCGTAAGGAGGTAATTTTTGATTTTCTATTTCCTCGCAGTTTTCACAATAATCAGGAAAAACTATGAAAAATCTATCAGAAAAATTTACAGTATACGGTCATATCATTTTCCAAGGGGTTTCCAAAATAATTGGGGAATACCCCAATGAAAATTGTAACTAAAACAGCAAATATTTGCTTGCTACGGGCGTTACCGTTTTCTAATAAAAATATAACAGGAAGTCGTATTTTTCCTTGTATTTTATAGCCACAGACAAAGAATATAGTTTTTTAATACCTAAATAAGTTTTCATAATAATTGTGAAAGTAGAAAAAAATACTAAAAATACGACTTTTTCAAATTACAGTGCAACGATTTCATTATTTAAAATTTGTACAGTTTACATTTTTTATCATAAATCTTGCTTCAATAGATAAACGACAAGATACCTTTTTTGTTGCATTTTTTATCTAGTACGTGGGTAATTTGTTTTTGTTTTTCCTGCAGTTTTTGTAATAATTTAGAAAAACCACAAAATGTCGAAAATTGAAAACTGACAAATTTACGGCGTTACGATTTCAATATTTTAAATTTATTAAAAACTTTCCTACTAAAAAACAATAATGACATACCCATCAACAGTATCAGTTTTTTTAAGAAAATAATATTTCAAATGTAAATATTTTAAAGCAGCTTTACCATTATTATTCTTCTGAATATTGATTGCTTTTATTGTTCTTATTTTTATATAATCTTAAAACCAAACAAAGATGTTGGATATTTTTAATAAGTGGAATAAGAACTCATTTGAGTAAATAGTTAAATTATATATTGTTTATCTAAAGCTTCAAATATCTACTTACTAAAATTTTAAATTTTATCATATTGAATAATTATTTTGTATTTGTTAATATAAAAGCACTTTAGTAGACATAACGATTTAAAAACAACATTTAAATTCTAAAAATCTAAAAATTGCCACATCACTGTTTATATCGCAGGGGTCACTGAATCTATTGTTTGACAGACGGCTGACGGACTACCTCTACGCCTACCTTTTTAACTTGAATAGTTGAATTTCGGCTAAAATCAAAAATTCAAACAAATTTTTATTGTAGAATTTTTAATTTAATTTATAGAATTTTATTTTTTAATACTTAGTAGTTTTCATAATAATGGGAAATTATTGAAAATGTCATATCAGGAGATAAAACTTGCCTCATATCGCGGTTAACGTTAACAGTTATTTAGTTTAGAACTTCCTTAATATGATCAATTTTTTCTTGTTATTCGACCTCGCTATATACAATATTAATTTTTTTTTAATCGATGAATTGTTCTGGAACATTTTCGTATTGTTGGTTTTTTAGGCTATACCGCATTACGGGATATTGGCCAGGAGTGAAGTAGGTCTACTCGTCCACTACGAAGAGTCATCCACTCCAGTGCAGGTCACCCAGTTACCGGGTTCTCGATTAAAAACGCCTTCGTACCCGATTTGGATAACCTGCGCCAAGGGACACTACGGTGTGATATTTAACACCAACCGTGAACTGCTGAGAAACCATCTAGCCGAGAGGAGGTTTGTATTGATATTTGATCATGGTTTTTGGAGACTTCTCTCTGTAAATTTGAAAACAATTCACCCTTCTCCAATTCATTTGTCTTCCCAGCACGGAGATATTCACACATCGTGCTACAGGATGGAATCTCAAAAAATCGTCCCCATACATATATAATGATTCGTGACAAAACAGGTAAAAGCGTAAACAATAAAATTAAGTGAAATAGAAAGAAATGCAGAAAAATGAAGGAATGGAAATTGAGAAAATGTTGATATCAATGCATTTTTGGGTGATATTATTATTATTTTTTTTTTTTTTGATAGTATGATATTGTTCTCTTGTTGGGCAAAACATAGTTTTTACTTAGCTAAATATTTTTTGATTTAGATACATTATAATATTATCGGTTAACGCATTATCAGGAGTGCTATATCTGGTTAAACGATGGGAACCCTTGAAGCTAATTCCAAAAAAATAGAGATGGGAAATGACTAGATAGAATAATAGTTAGGACAGGAAAGAAGTATTGAAAAGGTGACGATGATCCGCAAGGTTGGCAATAGTCGAAACGAACATTTTTGTTTTTTGGCCTATTATAGTGGTTTGAAAATTCGAAGATTTGGGAAACAGGAATTATTATAAATAATATGAACAATGCGATGTGAATATCACTTTAATGTGCGTATAGTTATCGATTGTCTTTATTAGGTGTATATATTTTTTTCTTAATTGGTTTTTGTCGTTCTTCGGATTCGTTTTTAGATTTTGGTCTTTGGACGAATGTATTTAAATGTTTTTTTTTTTTATTTGCAAAAAAAAACACCATCAAAAACAATTTAAAACACAAATTACCGAGCACGCGTTCTGTTTTAAAATACGTTTATATTGAATCAAATTTCTGAATCATATTAAGAAAATACCACAAATCACAATAAGTAATATTAGGTATTCAGTCGATGATCATGACAGTTGTTTAGATGAGTAGACAAGGAAATTTTAGGTACACGCATAATATTAATAATATTCCAATTAATCAACGTACATAGGTAATAAATCTATAAAATTAGCATACCAATTGAAAAAGTTGTTCTACTGTCATAGTATGCGAATGATTTGAATATTATTTAGGGGCCCGGTATAACTGCGAAAATTGATCCCCGTGATAGTTAATCTTCACCTTCACGATTAAAGTGGTCTTTTATCCTAGAGAACTTGCTCGATGTATAAATGTAGCCCCTGTTCTGAAAGTCAATTTGATCTACTTGGTAAAAACATAGATAGTTTTTTGATTTTCGAAATGGTGTTTAAAATAAAAACGATTAACCGGGAAAAAAAATACAATTTTTTTTTCACGATTTCGTTATTTTAAATATATCCCTATTACGTTTTTTTAGCAAAAGTATGGCTCCAATTGAAAACCAACAAGAGACCTTTTTTGGTAAATTATTAATCTTGTTTTTAATGATGCAGTTCGATTTTTTGATTTTCGAATTAGTTTTCATAATAGTCGGGAAAAAACGTAGGAAGGTTAGGTTAAAAAAAAATCGGCACTTCAAATTATGTATTACCGAACTGCGCTCGGAATCGTCTTTCGTCATCGATGGTTTATCGTTGCTTATTATAATTGCTTAGATATAAATGAAATAACCTTATACATCCGACCTTTCTAATTTCTCACCTACAAAAATGGCCGCTTCCATCGCCAGAATCAGCTCTGTTTTTATTTTAAATTTAGTTTTAAAAACATAAATCTGGTGGGTGGGTGTTTGTTTTAAATGTTTATTCTACATATTTTTTTTACTACAGCGTCACTGACTATATTTATTATTGTCAATTTAATATTTGTAAACAATTTATTTTTTAACTAATAAACAACAACAAATTACAGCCCACACAGAACCTCGATTTTTATTAGATTTAAAATAACGTTAAAAGAATCTTTAGATTGATTTTTATTAAAAAGTTTGAGATTAAACTGTTGAAAAACTAACTATAATGCTGGTCGTAGAAGGAACAAAAAAAATTATCGTCAAAATTTGGATTTTATACGAGTCATGAAAGTTTTCCTGTAAGTTTTTTCTTTGTTTGAAATCATTTATTTTCTTTAAACACTTTTGTAGTTGATCATTCACTTTTTAATAAAAATTATTAGTTAAATTTGACACGAAATGTTATAAATACTGTATAAGTACTTTTAATGGATAACTGCAAACTACGGGACGTGAATAAATCATTGAAACTCTGAGTTTTAAGTAAAATAATAATAGTAAAACTGTCATTTGAATGATTTATTTGTTTGAATAAATCAGTTTTCTAATAATAAACCATACTCCTTTTACCATTCATACTATTCAATCGCTTTTGTATACTTGCATAAAGTATAATGGTTTGATTGGTTTAAAGGAAATTTGATCTGGGAAGTACTTTAAAAAGTAATTTTTTGATTTTCTCAGGAGTTTTTCCAATAAATGGGAAAAACCAGGAAAAAACTTAAGAAAAATAGATACAATATTAAACAAATATTATTAAAAAATATATGTAATTATTTTACCATAATAGAACATAAATCTTGTTGACAAAGCAACATTATTAACTAAACTCCGCTTAGAATCGTTTTTTCGTAATATAATATAGATATAAGATATAAATTCAATTTCTTATCTACCTTCCTAACTTCTCACCTATAACAGTGGCCTATCCACGTGCGAAATATGTCAGTCTTTTGTTTTAATACTTTTTTTTATATTGTAGACTGTAGAGTAATGTCATGGTGTGACACATAGGTGACGTTTTGATCACTAAGCCATTTTTAACTTATTAATAGTTAACTAGAAATCTTATAAATACATTTCAGATTTGAATACAAAGGCCATTTTTTTTTTCGAGCGATCTAACAAAATGCTTTCTATGTACATAATCCGATTCATGTAACAGATATATTTCAAAAGTGAATCCTTTAAGTTTTCATTTTTTTTTTCCTTCTACCGTCTTTATCCACTTGTATAGCATATTATTTTTTTTACCATTTTTTGTTAATTGCGTTACCTAGTTTTAATTGTATTTTTTTTTTAGAATGATTAACATATCGTAAGTTACTCATTATCTTGGAAAATATTAACATTTTTTGGAATTTGTTTTATAGAAAATTTTTGGAAACCAAGCATCTTTAAAATTTCGTATTAATTAAATTTTTTGTCACCCACATTTTTGATCATAAAACCACTCCTTAAACTTATGATTTTCAAATGGCAACCTATATTAAAAATTTTGGAAATAGAATTTTGGTATTGAAATTTTTGATTACTATCAATTTATTGATGACGAGATATTTTACTTTTAAGTTAGGGTTAGGTGCAAGTTTTGGAGCATCATTTGTGTAGTGGCACGGCACACGGCGTTTGAATAATGCACTCACACCGAATAAAAATTAATATTTTCCGAGATAATGAGCGTCTTATGATAGGTTGATCATCCTATATATTGTACGAACTTATAGTTTAAATGTAGGTTATTTAAAATATCATCTCAAGAAATTTCGTTTATATGAAATTTACTTAAATAGGTTTCAGGTTTTCTTCATTAATATTTAATACAGTTTGTCAACCTAACTATTTATGATTTTAATATCATCTTTATCTTATTTTTATTAACGACTCTGATGCGTCACTTTGGGTCCAAAAAGAACAATTACAAAAGTGAAATTTTTATCTTATATTTTACATTGTTTGTATTTTTTTTTCTATATTTTAGTGCATTTTCAATAGTTATTAAGGAATTTACGCCCGGGCCCTTCTTATTGATAACGCAATGGAAAAAACTACTTCAACATATTTCTATAGATAATAGTAATGATAATAAATATTAGGTGTCACGTTTTTGTTTTTACGGCAGAGAAAAGGGAATATCAAATCTATACACACTGATGCTGCGATATTATTCTACAACGATATAATAATAAATTGGGTAAAACAATAAAAATATTTGATTTATTAAATATAATATTATACCTACTCGCATTTATTGCATTTTAATGTGCACTTCGGGGAGTTGAACTAGTCATTTTCGTTGTTGTTTATGCGCGTACGGGATTATTTTGTTATTTTTTAACGGTATCCAATGTGTGTCTATAATATCGGATAAACGTATCGTTTCATAAATTAATATTTTCGGGTAAAAACGTTGCACGGTTTTTGAACAAAAAAAAAAATTAAATTGTTATAATCGTTTAAACCGCGACGCTACACACAATACAAGTACGTATAGTTAACACACGAAACCTACATTTTTCGCAATCTATCGTTTTAGACCGCAATGGACATAATAATAATAATAATTCGTAATGTTACGGACTGGATATTGTATTTTTATGAGGAGAAAAAAAGCTCAGATTTTTTCATGTCGAGATGTGAATTTTATACATGATAGTACTTTACGTTTAAACTATTATTCGAAATTAACAAGATTTTTTCATACCTTAAAAGATGTGAAATTTCTGCTCGGTGGTTTTTTATTTTAAATATTTGTTGACACTTTTATCAGTTCACTCTTAAAGTCTTTTTTTAATTTTTTTTTTTATAAAATACGTATTTAGTTGGTATTTGTTTTTAGTACAGTAATTATTCGTATTGTATTTTAAAAAAATTCGGATTTTTGATTGATGTTACGTTATTTGATAATAATCTCTAGATTTTTGACAGCTTTTTTTAAAATGAAAAAAAAAAATTTTGTTACAATTGATTTTATTTACGTTGATTTCTTGGACACAGCGGTGACTAGGGGAAAAAACACCACTAATATTACTAAATGGCTATAACTTTAATAGTATACGGAGCTTTAGTCACAATCGGTTTTTGAGTAGGTACATCTATAAATGAATACTCTTTTGTGGCTATATATTTTACTTTTCAAACTCTTTACTAACCACAGTAAAGTTTACTTATCAAACATTATGGTGCCAAGACATATGTCCGGTTTTATTTAAAAATTTAATTCGTCCATATATTTATAATGTCAATATTTACTATTGTAAAGACTCTATAGGAATTTCTTTGTGATTGATAATATTTTATTTATATATACTTACGTCTACACTCTGTACACCAAAAATTAAGATATCTACAGAGATACAGAGATACTGTCGGGGTGTGTATACAATGTGACAATTTATCATCGAAAACATATATACAAAATTTCGACTTTATACTGATACTGATTTTCCGATGTATCTAAGTTTTTAAAATATTGTCAATAACAATAATGTATAATATTTTTTGTTGTACATTTCCACACAGGTTTCCGTTGACTTACTATTCGTGTAGCGGCAGTGAGAATTACGCGACAGTGGACACGCGGTCCCATCACGGCGAAGAGACACGGTCCAAGGTATCCGCAGACGACGTGAACAACACCTCGTCGCAGCTGCTTCTGATCGAGTTTCTCATACATACAAAGTGAGTGTTAGTCTTTTATTTGGTTACCGTTTTCAGTCTACCCCCATGTTTCACGATGATTTCAGTACACTCGACAAACCTTTTTCCACCGCCAGGAACCGATCGAGCGGTGTTCCTATACTCGACAAAATGAAAAACTAAAGATACCTAACTTAAATAATGTAAAACGATGGCAGCAACAATTTCATTGTTGAGTATCTCATAGTATTATGGACACAAATTAACTTTTTTCGTCGACCCTAATGATATATATATATATATATATATATATAGAATGACGTGACCGTTTTTTGACGGCGGAATTCAAACTATGAAAAGTGCGGATATATCGTGTTTTTCTAACTGATAATTTATGTCCCGTATGTCCTCTTTTGCCTTCACACAATTCGGGCGAAATACTATTATTCTCATTCTATAAATCTCACTATTCACCAACGTTCCTTCATCTACTCTACATTTGCTCATAGTTTCGCTTATAATTCCAATACGTCTTGATTCGCCTATCGCAATCGTTTCTCTTTCTACCTGGTAACTTGTCTCTATATATTCGCTACTGCGGTCTGAGGGCTGCGTTAATTTTAGTAATACGATAAACCCAACGGTACTTTTCATTATTGTTTTCCGAACCACCTATCGCATATCGTAAAAAATTACTGAAAAAACAATGGTACAAATACATATCCAAAGACCGTACACAATTTTGAAAACTGGGCGACGGTTGGCAATGGCGTTTTTCACAATAACCGCACAAAACCCGAAATTCGATTTTTGTACGCATTGTGATGGATGTCTAACAGGTGGACTGGACAGTATCCCCAGTATATAATTTACATTTATTATATTTTTTTTGTTTATTTTGTTTGTTGTTTCGTCCGTCAGGTGGGAAGGAGCTTCGGTACAGTGGACGGGCGTCACAAATGCCGTGAATTAACGCAACGGTGACACAAAAGTCATTATTCATCCGTAATAATATTATATCGTTAAAAAAAAACTCTACGTATGTGAATGATCTACCATTAAGTATATGAACTAATTAGGTACTTAAACAAATACTATAATAATGTGTAGGTATAAAAGAAGAAAAAAAACGAAATATTGTGTATCCTGTAATATTATAATATATATTTATTTGTTTTTTTGTTTATTAAAAAATAACAGGTATTAAATAATCACTTTTACGACGATGCTCTAATATCGATTTTTGAATAATCAAAACAAAAAAAAAAACAATAATATGAAAACACTAAATAAATTAAAATACATTAATATAATTAGGTTATTATTATTATAATATAGAATACTGATAGTTGTTGTTGTTGTTTTTTTTTTTTTTGGGAGCAATGTATATTGTGTGTTTAATGAAGAATAATGCTGATTTTTCGCGTTTTAATGTTATTATATTATATGTTAATACTTGTTGTAAATATAAATTAACAATTTTAGTATGCTGGAAGTACATGTTAATAGTATTGTAGGTAAGTATATTTTTTATGTGGGGTGTGAGTCGAAAATAAATTAACAAGGATAATCAATAATTGGCTGTCTACTACGTTATAATCATCGGGGTGAAGTCAACAAAATAAATTATTAATAATATTGCGTTATAGATGAAATATCCGTAAATAATAACGCTGTTAAACCGACGAAATCCAAACGGTTCCCATTATTTAAAACCTGGAAAAAAAAAAAATTTCTTGTGAAACTATAATATTAATATTGTTAGTATAAAAGTCAAAGACATTGGGTGGGATCAATATGTGAGGAGCGTCACTGAAAAAAGAAGTTTAATAAATGAAAGCATGACCCGGTTGCATATTTATACATACCCCCAATCGAGTTCGGCCCAAGTCGGTACGTAACCGAGTTGGTTAAGGCGTTTTAAGAGGTTTTTATAAAACATAACCTACTTGGTAGTCAAAATCTGACATTAATTTAAGGAAGTTTTATTATCTTAGGTGTAATACGGAAACCTAGTTTTTAAAAAACCAGGATGTGTTGTAAATTTACACACCACTTCGACAAGATTTGGATACTGTAAAAAAGTTATTTACACGTATAGGTAAATACAAAATGTAAACCTAATTGATTTTTTTTAATTTTTCTTTTGCATATTTCGAACTATATCATGTTATACGATAAATGGATACGGAATAAACATTTTTAAATTTGCTCATGATATAGGAATGCATAATCAGAAATGAAAAAGACTTGAAAGAAATCTTAGAAACAATGGGTGAGACCAACGTTAATGAATTTTCATACATCTAGAAGAGATAATTAAAAGTGAATATTTCACAAAAATATACGCAATAAAAATGGATATTGTAGTCTGTAAGTAGAAAAAATAACATAAAAACAAGTATAAAATTAAAATGAGTTTATATTATAAAAAAATTAAGACTTAAAAAAGATTTCAGATATTTTGGAAGTACTATAAACTTAGATGGATTTCTTTAAGAAATAATAAAGATAATAATGTGTCAGGCCAATATTTAACTAAAAAAGAACTCTTTTACCTCGAAAAATAGTATTCTTTAGTAAAACATCTAAAACATTATGCTATATAATATGAAAATGAAACATGGATTATTGCAAAAGAAAACAGAAGTAGAGTAAAAATGTATTTCAAAATGTGGTGTTATGGAAAGGTTCTAAAGATTTAATCAAGATCAAGAATTTTTTGTTTCTAAAAAATGTCGCACTTACCTCTGTGGCACTCCGAAATAAGGGAACAACGACCGCTTGCCGAGGGTCTTGAGTATTTGATGATTCTGCGACATGACCTTCTGATTCTCGTCCACTTGTCGCCGAGCCACCTCGTACATGAGCTTCTGCCGGAGCACGTCTAGCGAATTGACAATGGACAAGCTCGGCCGGCTTCTCGCGGAACCGTCTTGATTGTCCGAGTTCCTCAACATTCTCTTCTCGATCGAAGCCATGTCAAAGAAGTTTTTCTAAACGAACCGCAGACGAATGCCATCATTAATATTAATTAATAATCATAATTATTATTATTGTTAATAATAATTGTTGTTGCGCGTGGTGGTCGTCAGGGTTTTCGAGGGTTTTTAAATCCGAAATCCTAAATTGCCGATCAGAACGAAATAATAATGTCATGCGTTTGTGTAAGTATACACCCATCGAATTCGACACATGTAAACGCGAGTAAAACGTAATCGAAATGAAATAGTTTCCGTTGTTTTTGTTTTCATCAATTTTTTTTTTTTATTACCGGTCCGATTTACAATTACACGGAATTGTTTTGCGATTGAAAATAGTATGTTCTGGATTCCAAGCGGAGCTTGGGACCCATAGTAGTTTGGATTTTTTTCAATCGTGTTATTCTAATAATATCCGCTTTATACAGATCCGTGTTTGGGGTGAGAGGGAGGGCAATAAGTTGTTGCCCGGATGATAACTTAGAACAGTAGAGTGACATTTTGATAGAAATGTTTAGTATGTGTTTACGCGGTAACGGTTGTTCTCACTCTCACGGTGCCACGATAGTAACTATTAACTAAACATTCATGTATGATAGTGTGATAATTGCATTCACGATAGTTTGATAATTACTATCGCTCTGTTCACACTAAAATAGTCCATGACAGAGAAACTATCACGGTTGCGAATAGATAGTATATGTGTTGTTGTGTAGACCTGTAAGTGGGATTTAATAATAATTGCGATTTTAATCGTCTAGACATCAAATCAATTCTGTAAAACGGAGACGATCTCTGATTGTTGTTTACAAAAAACCGGAAAATAGTTTGTCTTTTTTTCCTTCGAACGCTACCCCCCGTTCGGATTTGGGATTACCGCGATTATTATTGCGGACGAGATTCATTACTTTTCTCGGCTGGATACGTGTAGGGGAAAATAATAAAACTATAACGCTCGACTTAGTCGGCTACTGTACAACCAAAATATACGAAATATAAAATTACGAGTATATCCCGTCGAAATAAGAATTATTTTGCAGGATCGCACAACGAAAATATCACCGGGAAAAGATCGAGGGAAAAACTTTTGCCGAACAGATACAGCAACACTGATACGTAGACACACTCAATATAATTTAATTATAGGTTGGTAGTCGGTGGGTTTTTAACGAATTACGCGGCGGTGAGTGATTTAAAAGTTATAGTATAGAATTTTTGCTGCATTAGATTCCGAAATCCTCGAAGTCACAATACATCGCTCACGTGGCCGCAGTGTCGCGGCAAATGCTGTTTTTTTACATCTGTGACTCGATCGACATTACTAAGTGGGTCGGAAGCGTAAGATTATGTGGACCCACGGAACAGTAAATTTGAAATTTAATAACGACATGTACTACTGATGGAAAATTTTTAGTCACTATTTTGATTTTATGCGATTTAAAAATCATTGTACTATTTTTCGAATTTTTTGAATAAAAATATTGTTTGTTTATGCAAAAATACTCGAAAATTTGAATCAAAGTTCACTAAAGTCTCAACCAGTGGTGAAAAGAAAATTGATCGATTTAATAATTTATATATTTTTTTTATAAACATTTAAAGATCAAATTTTAATCGTAAAATTCGAAAAATTTATCTACTCCTTGTTGATAAAGTTTACAATAACATTTACATGCGTAGGCATCTCCACAGAGGAAACAAGAAGTAGTATTTACCCCCTTAAGTTTTCAATAGTTATATTGTGCAGCCTCAATTTCATATTTCTTGATTTCTATGATAACTATGGCGAAATACAGTGTCATTTTAGAACCTGTGACAAATATATTACAAGGTAGATCTCTATCAAATCAGCAAACATATTGATTTCTTACTAATCATCGAAAGGACGCTAATGAAATTTTTCAAATGTTAACTGAATTAATCGCTACTGCTATAGATATTTGTATTACGTGTTCAAGAACGTTAAAAAACTAAAGTTAAGAATTTATTTTATAAAACAAAATCGTCATTCATTTTTTAAACTACGTTCGCCCCTCCACCATGGAATAAAGTCTGCAGACGTCCATGTTTACATAAACAGTTTGGACGGGAATATCGTAAAAAAACCGAGATCGATTTGTTTTTATTTTTTCAAAAACGTCTCGGTGTATTTTTTATGTCATAATCGTAATAAAAAAATATCTAGGTATTCAAATTCGACGTATAATGTCGTGAGATGTCGCAGCACGCGCATGATGTATAACGAACAGAACCGTGTAGATAGATACATTGTTCCCGGCTAAGAGGATTCGCTGAATACAGAATATATTATACAAAGAAAAAGCGACAATAATATTATTATTATGATTAAAGTTTAAACTCATCGGGACTTCGGGCCGAAAACGCGCAATATTTTCTTACTCAGAATCTGGTGTTTCTCCGCACGCGACACACGACCTTCAGCGATCGTGCAGCATACTGCAGACTGGAGATAGCACTTTGGGTCAAACTTAATTTCATAGCCGGGAGTTAAGTATTATTATTTTACGACATCTCGTCAAAAGTTCGGCAGTTGCACTGCGCGTATATATATAATAGTATACTCAAAAGATAACCGGAGACTTACTATTTAAATTCGTAGTGAGGGGTTTTAAAGCGTGACGTGATCCGTGATCTCCGAATCGAATAAAACTTTTCCGGCATCGTATGTATAAGAGGATTGCTGGCGGTTGTGGGTACTCGATTTTTAGACGATTTTACCGTGAAATATGAAAAATAAAAACTATCAACAGTAAGCCAAACTATAACCGTATGATACCGTTTGATAACGGGTTAAAAAATACATCCGTGAGCAGCAGAACTTCGTTAATAGCAAGGTTGGAACGTGTAATATAGTAACCTATGTTCCAACGTATTAAAAGCGTAGTATACCGGTAAACGTACGTATATAAAACCTAAAGGACAAAACCTACTTGGTTTTATATGTTTTATACTGTATACAAGATTTTATTTAGTTTTTATTATGGCTGCATTGCAAAAAAGCTATATTGAATAATTTGTTACATTACCTTTTAATAAGTTTATAAATGTATGTGTATACAGTTTAATAAGCTTATCATTATTAATAATAATTGCAACCTCTTTCCCAACCAAATGCCAGCTCAAATTGTATAATAGAAATCTTGCTTAAATCAAAAAATAACGAAACCTTTTTTGTTGTATTTTGGATCTAGTTGGTAGAACTTTTTTTTTTCTGTATTTATATTATAATATTTCTTTATTATATTTTTATAATAGTATTATAAAAATTTGATAATAGTATTTTTTTTTTTTTAAACCAAACAAAAACATTATTATAATATTAGATAGGATTATTATTATCAAAAGGTAAAAATTCAACTACAATTAACATGAAATTAACGATTGTTTTACGTAATTTTTCTTTAATAATGACATGTGGAAGAACTTTTTTGACCAAACAAAAATACTAGGAAACATAACTATATAGGTTCATTATAAGTTATGCTTTGTGGAAAAACAAACTTGAGCGTCGGTAATATGATAATATTTAGATTCGGAGCGTAGCGAAAAATATATTGATTTTACATTGATGTTTTTCAATTGTAGTATCTTTTCTGAGAGTAAACTTTATCTGGGTGGTACTTTAAATAGTATGATTTTGATTTTCAAAGTGCTTTTTACAATTATTCTGAAAAACGTAGGAAAAACGGGAATATATACGTACATATATAAAAGAAAATTTGCTGCGAATCGTTTTTCGTTATCAATGGTTTATCGTTACGCACAGATATAAATTAAATTATCTTTTATATCCTACTTATCTAACTTTTTGCCAACAACAGTGGCCCAACCATCATGCGAAGTATGTCTGTTTTTTTTCTTTATAACTGTTTTAAAATCAAATTTTGATTAAAATCGTAAATATTACGCCATTTTAATAAGACATGTACAGTGTCTCACAAAGATATAACTATTGTAATATCTTCGGAGGTAATAAAGATAATTAAATTCTAATTTTTTTTTTTTTATTTTTCTATTCACAGCGATAATAAATACAAATATTTATACTTGAAAACAATTGTATGTTCCTTTGTTTTGGTGAAATAATAACTATATTTTATCATGTCCGAAAAATTTGAAGAAAGCAATTTTCTAGATTTTATTCTTTTGGAAATGTTGATGTTTCAACTTTTAGTGTATAGTTAATATTAGCTATAATAATACCCTTTCGATTACCTATAGTTATTCAGCAGGCTGTATACGCATTTTTCATAATTGACTATCATGATTATTATAGGCAACTTTTTTTTGAACTTTAAAATTGTATTTTCGTTTCAAAAATATTAAAACCCCATGTCATAATTTTTAAAAGTAACATATTTTTTTTTCTCAGGGTTCTCAGCTATTCGCATAACAAATTTCATGAAAACTGGTTAATTTGTTTAACAAAACAGTTATTTTTAAATTAAAAAACTAGTTAAAATAATAGGTTAACTATTTAATTTATACTAATATAGTTTAATTAATTAATTATTAAATTATATCATTCACACAAAGTTGTCGATTATTTATCTTTACCTGGATTATTAATCCGGCAATAATCTTTTGTCTTTAACTAGTAGGTATTTAAAAATGTATTTAAGGGTTAGTTTGACGACAAAACTACACGTAACGACGAATAATTTAGATTTTTAAATGATTCAAGTAGACGGATGAAAATAACGAACCAAATACATAGTGTTTTATTAGAAACAAGACGTATCCATGTGAGAAATGTGTTGAAAAATAATTCGAGAGGTGGGATACTTTCGAGTGTTTTGAGTGGTTTTTTTTTTCAGTCGTGGAGGAAACGGGCCCACGTAAAATTCGCCGCCGGGCTGTATAATAATAATATATACTCACGTCGATGGATTCCAAGTCCTGATTCCGGGCATCGTACCAGCGCGCGTCCCGTTGTACCAAAGGGTCGTAGATCATGGCGCCGTCGCAACATAACGTGACGGCCACCGCCAGTGTCCAAACGAATGTCAAGAGCCTCATGGTCGTCGGTTTAAAGCTTCTGGCTATAATTGTGCGCCGCACTGACGACTAAGTTTCTAGAAGACAAAAAGAAAAAAAAACCGTTTTTTTTTTTTTTTTACACAATCAAAGGAAAACAAAAATGGGGTGACACTTTTACATAATATAACAATGCGCGCGTATTAGGTAGGTAAATATAAGAATCCCGAACGGGGTGAATTACAATTAATCTCCAGTTTCGTCCTTCGTCATGTGTTTTTTTTTTCTGGGAGGAGGTTTCTATACTCTCCGTAAACTGAATTCGAGTTTTTTTTTGTTTTTTCGTTAATGCCGATCGTGTTGTGTAATTGTATAGTTGTTTCGACGCCCCTGCAGGTTTTTCAACGAAACCTCGGGCGACGTCATTTCACTTCCAACATCAGCAAAATGATCGTCAGGCCGTTCATGGACTGATAATCCATGACGATGACGGTAGACGGTCTCATGATTTTTATTTTTGTCTTTTTCGAATGCGATCCGGCGGCGGCCGATAATAATGTATTCGAGAAAATTGAAAAAGTGAACAAATGACGACACGGGATGCTCGTTACGAAACGAGGACTGCGTCAAGAGACGGCAAAAATCTCGCGAACGACTGACCCAAGTCCGACCGGAATTCGTTTACCTATAGCACGTCGTCAGTGTTTACCGACTTAAATTTAGACATTTTTATCAACCGAACGGCCTATTGTACTCTATATTGTACCTATTTTTACAATAATTGCGTCGAATATCGTATCGAGTAGGCATCAAACCGTATAGAAGTAGTAAACAATATGGTAATTTAGTAAGTAAATAAATGACAGTTTTAATCGTAGTAGTATAATGTAGGTAGTAAACAACGACTATAAAAACATAGGTGCATACAGGAATACAGAGTGTTCGCATGGTTTTTCAGCGGGGTCTCAAAAGAAAAAAAAAATCTTTTGTTGTTTTTTTTGTATTCCGATGAGTCTGTGACCCCTACCCCCAATCCGGGAGGATTGGAATTTTTTCCGAAAAAACGGATTACAATAACGCTGTCGAGTGTACTCTGTTCTTTTACAGCGCCGTTCGTTTCGACAATTCGAAAACAACCGATACCGCGTCTGCTCGGATATTACAGCTGTTATTGTTAATATTTTCGGATATCTTGGGGGAAATTTCGGAAAAATGTCCGTTGTAGATTTGAATCGTCTGTGACGAAACTACCGCGCGCGGCCTGCTTGAAATATAATATTATAATCGCTGCGGACCGGATGTTAGGCGGATTTACTTTCGATTTTCTAGCCGTGACTTCGTCGAAAATCTGTGTACACGGTGCAGTTGTGTATAGTGCACATCACACGCTACACGATCATAATTATTAATTTTTTTTACCGACAGCAACCGAATAAATATTGACGACGGCTGACGGTCAATATAATTACAATAATAATATAGTGTCACACGCTCGTTGTTGTTTTTTTGTTATCGACACGGCGAAATATTTGAAACGGACGTTATAACACACACTGTAATTGTAAAAACCTATGATAATATTGTTTTTAATATTAGAATAATTATTGTGTTTAAATATTTTGTATTTGCGGAAGTAACAGGGGGAAAAAAAATGTCCGAAAATATTTATAATATATGTAATTATTATTATTATTATTTTTATTGTTATTTTTTTTTTTTTTATAATAAAATTTTATATTTCGGTATTACAGGGGATATCTAAGCAAAATCGATAAAAAATTCACGATAAATTTGCCGGATAGAACCTACAAATTATTGCTATGTTACTGATTAATCTTATACCTATAATAGTTGTATACACTAATTATTATTGTTTTTGTTGCTTTACATGTCGTCTGTGATCCGTATTTCATCGTCCATAATTCTATCACAATTATGTCTAATATCTAAAGCTTAAAAGTCAGAAATTCAAAAAAAAAAAAAAATTGACTTATCAAACTTTTTAATATACCCTCCCTCCAAGTGTAATATACCTGAAGAAGCTATGCATATACATAATATACTTAATATACATATAAGTATGTTTGCCTGTATCGTATAGCTTATTGTAATATTCTAAAATGTATACGCGAAGTATACTTGCGTGTTTACTCGGCGTAACTTTAAACGATGGTATAAATCCTCTTTCGTAAAGTGAAATAGTTTTTGATGGTTCATGTAAATATTACATGAATGTACTCATATATGAAATTTCTCTTTACTTTTAACGCAAGCATAGCTTACTGAAATTAGACAATTTAATCAATATGCATGTATTAATTTATTTGTGGTATTAAAATGAGGGGGGTGAATTAATTAAAAATCGAAAAATATTTATCATATTACATAATTATTGCAACTGATTCCAAAACTGATAACAATATTGAATTTAACGTCTTTCAAATCAATTAGTTTTTCTTAAAGAGGTATTAATAAATGGTGGCTAATTATCGGTTCACGCCATCTGTGCGGCATCGATCGTGAAAATTTAAATGCCCGGTGATGTAACCTCCTGCACCCCTCTCCCCGAACTTTCTTTTTCTCGCCAATGTTCGATTCAGCATACTTAAAAACTTGTAAATTTATGTACAACATGAAATTGTTTGAAAAACGCTAATACTACTATTTAGAGGTTATTTTCAAAAATGTTAAAACATTTGGATTTTTTTTTTTTAATAACATTATTAATTGTATTAATTATTCACCTACATAATTCGCGTAACTTAAACTGAAGAGGTATAAATACATAACTAATGTAAGCTAATTTACGATTAATGCCATCCGTGAGGCGTTGCTCATGGAAATCTAAATGTCCGTGCAAGGCCGGCATAAGGGGAGGGGGGCGATGACCCGTGCTTTCCCTTAAGAAAATTGCGCGAACAAAAACGGACTCTTCAGCAATAATATTTTAAAGTTTATATAAATGTATTAATATTAACCGCGTGGTCCATTGCCACGTGAATATTATTATTTTCACGAAAAATATCATCGAGTATCTATAATTACTATGTTTTATTAAATCTCTTGCACGCAGCAGTGCCCGACTGTGGCTCGGGCGGCGGCAAACGACGAACCCGTCATAATTCGGCCATAATACACACATACTGTTAGTTATTGTTTATTAGCTGTTATTATTGTTTCGGATTACGTGGAATTCCGCTCTATAGAGTAAACATTACTGGAATATTAAACGTTGACGTTTTCGGAAATCGCGTCATGCCATCGGACCTGAGCCGTCGTCGTTTATTATGTTCTTCGTACTATGCGTGTACCATATTTTGCATGGTATACGTGGACTGACGATACCTACTCATGACATTGTAATTGTTATTTGGTTTTTACTTAGCGACACAAGCGCCAGAAAGGCTAATACGTGGTATAGTCGCCACGATCGAACGATTATTACGTAAGTAACTATTTTTATTATGAACATATTTTATTAGACCCCGAATTCACCAAATAAATTCCACTTCCTCTAACCCTCTTTCACCTCAACCCCTAACCCACCTCTCATCATAAATCGTATCGCGTTTACTTACGAAGTTCTTGCATATCTTATCGCGTGTTATTTGTAAAAATCTCGAGAACTGTTCGATCAGTGTTGACCGAAAGTAGCTCTCTGGCAACGATAAAGAACCGAACTAATCTCCCTAATCCAGGTTAAGCTGTTTTTGAGATTTTTCGTTAAGTATTATACAAACAGACATCGCTGTTTAAATAATAAATAAGATAAGAAGATAACGTTGGTATATGTTAGGACATAGGTACAATAAGAAAAAAAAAAAATGAAATAAAACAGCATATTTATTTTATTATAATATAATTATGTAATATATTTGTTTTATAACAAAATTAAATAATAATTTTTACGACCTAAATAATCTTTGAATGACTAGAAAAAAAAAAGACAATAATATAATCAAATAAACTACTACGTTATCATCGGAGTAAAATTAAAAAATAAATTATATTTATAAAATTGCGTGATAAATAAAATATCTGTAAACAATAGTTGTTGTTAAATCGACGAAAGTTAAACGGCTCCAATTTTAAAACCTGAAAAAAACAACAAAAAGCTCACGTTAATACGTTCTTCAAAAGACAAAAAACAGATCACTGAGCTTATTATTGAATGGTGTTGGTGAAAAAAAAAACCCGATTGTATAAACGACAACATATTATTAATGGACGAATTCGAAAATACGGATTTTTTCTCGTGGGCTATCGAAAAACATGTTCAATTGATTAGGTTAATCGAGGAAAGGGGGGAGAATTATTTTCCACGTTTTTCGTGTTTTCGTAATGGATCATTCCCGGCCCAAGGGTGCTTAGATATAATGGTGGGCTCTGGACAGCACGAAATCTCTGAAATCTCTTTTTATCACGTCCGTCAAAGTCGTTGGAACTGCAAAATTATGTATTATCTAGTTAAGAAAGCATTCTAAAATAAATCTAAATAACTGTTTAAATGTATGAATAATTGCTGCGACAGTGTAAACGCGTGGTGAACGATAAAATTACGTTGAACTAATGTATATATTTGTATGAGTTTTTATGAAAGAATACTAATCGTAATATACGAGCCGAATTACAAAATGATAATATTATAAGATGGATAACCAAATAAAACAAAATGTTTTTTATTACCAAACCACTAACTCACCTGTTGTACGGTACATCGAAATAAGGATATCGCGACCGCTTGCCAATCTCTTTGGTTTTTTGTTCGTTTGATTTTATCATCGCGTTTATATTATTATTCTGCTGTTTGCCTAGTTGATTCATTAGCGCGTTTATGCTTCCGATCAGGCTCATCGGTTTATTGGTATTCACCTCCATTGATTCTACCATGCCCACAGATTTTTTCTAAACGAATTGCAAGGCACGACCGTTAGTCAGGTACAATTAAGTAATAATACATTTTTATAATTTTTATTATGACGTAATTCTAAATCCGAAATCCGAAATTCTAAATTTTAAACCAACGATACGAAAAAAATATTTATAACATGAAAACTTTATTAGAATCTTAAACAAAAGATCTATAGCGAAATTCGAGAAGTCGAAGGTTTACTTTCAAGTATCTGATTTTGTTGAAGTCTTGGAGAAATAGACACGCAAAAGTCGTCACTGGTTATATTATATAATAGGTTACTGATTAGGGTAGGCTAGGTTATATGAAGTAATTATATATGTACTTACGTCGACGAGTTCCGAGTACTGAATTCCGGGATTGTACCAGACCGTATCCTGTTGTAACATAGGATCGTAAATCATAGCGCCGTCGCAGCACAATGTGAGGGTCACTGTCAGTGTCCAAACTAATGTCAAGGGTTTCATCATGGTCGTTGGTTTCGTATTTTTCACTATAATGACGCAGTACTTTGACGACAAAGATTCTAGAAAACTTTTTGATAAAAAAAAACAAGTTTTTGTTTTTTACACTGTCAGACAAAGGTAAAAGGGACGACACCCAGAGTGCACGTATGTATATGCATTATTATAGGTAAACCGAGCGGGTAAATTACAATTATTTTCCGAATCATCCATCGTCGAGTTTGGTTTTTAGGAAAACTCGTTTGTTTTCGTATGTCCGTATTTTATTTATCGTATCGTGTGAAGAGATTATCTAGCGTATTTGTAGTACTTGTATTTACTATTACCCGATCGATTGACATTCATATTCTTGAATGGTTCTATACTCAGCAATCTGCGGTCGTTTAGTCTTGAGTAGTGTAGACTCCCTATTCGTTTAGTCTTGAGTAGTGTAGACTCCCTATTCGTATGGTCAGTAAAAGTATGAAGATGAGAGAAATAGGAGAAAGGGGTTTTCAAGCAAGAAACATTAAAGTTTTAACATGTATATTAGTTAAAAATGTGTATCGGTATCATCACGATATCTAGCTTGAATATTTTGTTCCTGCAAATTGTTTACCAATGCGGTAAAAGTAACCAATAATAGTAACAATAACACCACGTCAAAACTCTCATATTCATAACAATGAAAAATGGTTCTAAATATAAACTATTTCTACATTTTAAATTTACATTATTGGCTGAGGTTTAATGATGAAGCGGAGCAACGACATATTAGTTCAGTAATAACATGAACGATCGAGTTTTTTGGCCTAAAATTAGACAGTCTTATCAGCCAAACAATTGAATACTGTTTCTATTTTTCATCAAAATTTATTTCCAGTAGCGTATAGTAAACCGAATACTATATCAGTAAAAATTACAGTAATGGTTTTAAATTGTAACTTGTAATCATAATATAAATTAGTATAAACACGAAAAAAATTACAAAAATTAAAATGCAGTTCGACTAGAAATCGTATAATAAAAAGGACGTTATTTTCGTTTTTATTTTCCGACGAGTTTGCCCATACAAGATCAACGAAAAACAAGTATAAAAAACGCTCATTCACTAAAAGATTTTTAAAATGCCCAACGGTAAGATAAGTACTTTAGTTGCTCTTTCACCCGAGGGCTTCGCGAAATAATGTAACGATGGCTACAGCATACGACTACGTGCAACTGCTTGAAAATGCACACCGTTTAATTGGACATGATAATTGTTTGGATATTCTTGGAAGAAAAAAAAAATTATAAAGTGATAACTCGAAAACAAAACACGGTCTATTTGGAAAATAATTCATATTATAGCAATATAACAGCAGATACGGGGGAATACGTAGTTCTTGTCCCATTAATTTTGCCAATACCTGTTACATGTGTTATAATGGTTATTGTTTATCGACAGCAACGAATAAATAATGACCGACGACGGTCAATATACTCGTGTAGTAGTGACACACGTTAATAATTACTATTTGACACCGTAAAACAAAATAAACATGCGTTATACTCTAATATAATTATTATTTTATAATCGTACATGAATGCACGGGTTTTAATGAGGTTTGTTTTCAAAACGGAAAAAAATTAGTGAAACATTTATTATTGCACAGACCAAAAAAACCTTTACAACTATCATTACTTATTTATATTTTTTCGGTTTCCTTAAAAAGTTCGTGAATAATATTTATGGTGTACCTACGTTTTTTAATGTCATTTCAAACAATAAACTTTTTGGTTCATTTCCCTCACTCAGACCACTGTCACCAGCAATCCTATCTGAATATATTTAGAAGCTTAGACGCTGTTTCATCAATTATTTCAAAGCTTTTCAGAAAATTACGTATTCTAACTAGATGAATCTCCATCACTAAACACCATTCGTTTGTCAGTGTATTGACGGTCTAAACGAAAACTTGTCTTGACGGTAGATTACCGATCAAGTGCTTATCACCTCACAGTGTACTTCATCTGGACGCCGAGGTCACCTAGTTTGATACCTAGCAATTTTAGTTTTTGAGTAGAGCGATGAAAATATTGGTTTTATTATGATGTTTATTTTTTTTTTCTGTGGACAACTTTTCTACCAGGAATTTTGTTCCGATAACAAATGTAGCATATATTCTGAAAGGAAATCTGACTAGTAAGGTATTTTAAAGAGATCGTTTTTTGATTTTCCCATAAGTTTCTCAATAAATAGGAAAAACCAAGAAAATATAAAATGGGTACAACATTATACAAATATTATTAAAGAAAATGTTCAATGCTTATAGGCATGTAATTTTTTTACCACAATATGACATAAATATTATTGACAAAGCAACACTATCAACCGAACTCTGCAAAGAATCGTTTTTTCTTTAGCAATGATTAATCTTTGCGTTCAGATATACATTCAATTTCTCCTCTACTACCTTCTCAACTTCTCACCTACAACAGTAGTCCACCCACGTGCGAAGTATATCTGTCTTTTTTCCTCTAAAGTTTTGAGTAGGGTAAGGTGTACAAATCATTATTACCGAATCATATCAACAGATCACTACAGCAGTGAATAATATGATCATACCTGGTAT
Source organism: Cinara cedri (assembly GCA_902439185.1). Lineage (NCBI taxonomy): Eukaryota > Metazoa > Arthropoda > Insecta > Hemiptera > Aphididae > Cinara > Cinara cedri. The sequence goes on from CABPRJ010002370.1 coordinate 1,291,703, forward strand.
AATTACGAGTACGTAAAATTGTTATACGAAAACGGCAGTTTGAGTATCGATTCGATATCGTTCGCGTCACTAGCAGTATTTTATCTGTACTTGTATATTTAATTTGTATCTCTTATCATATAAATAGATACACAATAATAAGTTATCAGAGCCACTATTTAAGATAAATCTTTTCAAATTGTAGTTTATAATAAGATATTTATTAGAAACTATAGGTAAAATACCTATTTAATTTAGAGTAAATTAGTTATTAAATTTCATAATAACTTCACACAACTTTTCTGAAATAAAAATGTGTACTAAATCTGGTACACTTTTACTCCTTTTAACAATTAGCTCTATAATAAATAGCGAGAAGGGAAAATATTTACGAAGGTTATTATACCAGAGATAATATTTTTAATATTAATGTGAAATTCAAGTAATTTCGAGATTGATTGAATGAATTGGGATTATATACCGATATCTTTGGTATAGTGTTTGGTAGTTTTTAAACTTGAACATACTAAAAGATTGAACACTGAGGAACACCTAAAAACTTAGGCATTAAACATGATTGTAGACATAATGTATATCTATTATATTTGCATAAAAAGTTAGTGATTATTATTTAAGACAAAATAATTGTATTCGCAAATGTGTGAAATTCACGATTTCATAAAATAATATGTATTATGTCATTCAGAATTATTAAGTGTTTGTTTTTGGCATAAATCGTGAGGTTATTATCATCATTATCTATAGTATCAAATCAAAATTCATTCGAAAGTTTCACTTTTGGCTGTACAACTGAGTAATTTTATATATTATCTTTATAATACTCATCGGAGATCTATATATATATAAACATTAAAAGATTAAGATTAATTACATCAGAGATATGGATTAAATAGGGTTTATATTCTGTCTTACTATCACCGCCCTTAACTGGAAAAACAAATTAATACATAACCTTATATATTAAATATGTACATTAATGGAGTTTTAAACGACTGCAGCAAATTTTAGTTATTTTCCTAAAGTTTTCTATAAACGCGATTTTATAATTTTATAAAATGTATTTATTTATCGTATTGTTAACATTAATTTGTTTTGTATTTTCATTAAGTATAAAAGTATCATGTTGTTTAATTTAATAAATATGTATTTGTCTAGGATAATATAGGTATTTTCATATTCCATTAATTTATAGAAATATCTGTAGTGTGCTTTTAACATTTCCCGGCTTGCTACTGAAAATATTTACTGACCCACATCCCAAAGGCCGATCAACTTGAAATTTTCATTGAATGTTACATAAACTCGTATGTTTGATAACAACTCACAATTTCAATGGTCCAAAAACAAAACCATGCAAATCGAACTGAGATTATTGTTTTCCCATTGCAACGGTCAGTTTTAAAATTAATAAAACAATACAATATCTATAGGTATGGGTATCGAATGCCCGGCGCGTCATAGCAGAAGAGTGCTCAAAACTCGAACAATATGTTCACTATGCAGTAAAAAAAAAATTACAGCGACTTTTGTCAACCGTTGTCTGAACCAAATAATCGTATACATTTTTTTTTAAATATATATATATATATATTTAAAAATATTTTTATATAATTTTTTGTATCATTTGTGTATAACGTGAAGGAAAAAAGATGGAAACAATATTATTTTTAAAATAATACAGAATTGAAAAATCGGGAACTATAGTATATTGCTTGGAAAAAACCTATTGAGAATAGAACAATATAATGTATATAGAGTAGTAAATTAGTTGAGGGAGTTTTTTCGTTTCGAAAATGCCCATATAAGGCTTGCTCAAAAAATTATTCCGGCAGTTTTTAGTGTAGGGGAAGAAAATTGAGAGAAAAGTCCAACCCTTACAATACTACGTTTATTATTAATATAATAATTAATAACTCGCATGACAAAAAAAAAAGCTCAGGCCTCATTCAATAAAGTGAACTTAATAATGGTTATTTTTTGTCTGTTAAGTAATTTTTAATTATTTGTATACAAATAATAATGTTCTAATAAGTCTTAACGTAATTTGTGTAATTCACACATCACCCGAGACTTTGTATTTCCTCCAATATGTTGTGGTCCCTGAAAAGGCCTAAGTCATTTATTAGCATTTCTGATCTGAATGGTATGATCTGATGTACCTGTTTTCAAAATAACATTATAAATATATGTAATTTCAAAATTATATTTGTTTGTTTGAAAAACAAAATTAACCTAATCACTTCTTTTTGGGATCAAAGAGTTTTATTAGCACTTTTTAGGCATAGCTCAATTTTAAAAACATACTAAACCTTTTTTAAGATACATTTGGCTCATGCCATTTAAAATTGTCAACAATTTTAGCATTTATTTAGTTTTATGAGCATATACTAGTGTTTAATTCATTAGAAATTTTCGATAATTTAAAAAAAAAGTTCATGATAAGTAGTAGGAAAAAACATTGAGCGTTTTAAGTTCAAATTTGAATGAAAACCGTAAAAATTACGGCATTTAGTGAATTATTTTCTGATATTATGTGGATAAAATTAGTTAGCTCCATATAAATACTCAAAAATATAAGCCGAAAATACACGGACAATTTTATTTAACATATGAATACAATTTTCAATTTAATTTTACCAAAACATATTAAACGGTTTATTCGGAGTGAAATAACTAGAAGAAGAGTGGCTCATAAAAGAAACAAAAAAAAAAAATCTCATATTAGAAATAACAAATAAATTCTTCTCTATTTATATTATGTAGATGAAAACAAAAAAAACAGTTTTTCCTGGCATTGCGTTTTTGTTTGGAGTAATACAAATCGTCGCCGTCGTTGATAATAATCGAGATGAAATAGGCGAAATGATTTATTCTTTCCGCCCTCGAGCATTTAGAAATTGACAATCAAACGGCCACATAAAAGAAAAATTCGATATTTGAGTATAAATACGTGGCGGTAAATTGACACTCAAACACCGTAAAAAAAAAAAAACAAAACAAAACAATCGAAGTCCGTTAAATGTATGAAATGGAGTAGTTTCAACAATCATTGTTATGAAAAATAATACGTGTTTTCTTTTTGAAAGACTCAAATCGATTGTATTAAGTTTGTAAGATTGTTGTTAGTGTGATAATTCGTATTTTCCGCGTATAAATTATATCAATTCGTGTAAATTTATATTTTTTAGTTGGTTGCTGATTCTCAGTTTGTAGCGAAGAAGCTATTTGTTTTATTATAATGTATTTATTTTTTCTAGAAACCATTTTTTTTGTTGATAAATGCAGCGATTTTTTCACCCAGTACCTTAAAAAATACGGAATATCCGGCCAGTGGTATATTATTTGAAATCTCCAATATTTTTTATAAATTATTAAAAAAAAACTGATGACAAATGACAAAATATATCGATCTTTTGGCCGAGTCAGACAAAATAAACAATATGTCTATTATATCGGTAAACGTTATTCAGTTTCATGTAGTAGTCAAATGTTTTATGAAATATTTATTTCTAAAAAAATTGCTTATGTAAAGACTTTTTGGAACCATATTATATTTTAAAATTGTATAGAGAACTATATTATTTTCATTATTTTTACTTTTGGGGGTGAAGCGACTACTTTACTTTTGATTTTCAAACATCAACGTATGTTAAAAATTCCTTAAATGTATTAAATATGTTTAAATAAAAAGTAACCTGAAATCTAATAAACTCTATTTGGTTTATTATGTGGCAAATCCGACAATGCTTTGCTATTACTATATTATAATAAGGTAAATAATGGTTTTCTTATCCGTGACAACCAAATTTTTATCCTTGTTACCAAAGTAACCCACAAATAAACAAAACTAAATAAATAAACAATTAGATATTCGTACAAAAAATACCTAAAAATCTAATTTTTTCAACTTTCGTATGGAGCTCTAATTTGTTTGAAAATAAAATACAGCCTATGTTACTCACTGATAATGTAACGTAGCTTTGTATGATTTAATGGCGTTTTAAAATCGGTTAAGTAGTTTTTGTGCTTTACAAATATTACAAATATACAAACAAATCTACAAACAAATTATCTTTATAATATTAGTAGGTAGATATTATCATCTTACTGTTATTATTTCCCGACACTTTTAATTTGATATTAGATAAAATGAACCAAAACCTCAAATATTAAGAGTAAATTAAAAGGCGGACTGAAGTGATCAAATATTGATTAAATTTCAATATGAATTTTATCTTGTTGTTACGAAAGGTGAGTGGATTTTTAGATTTATACAGATCTCTTAGATGAAGCCTAAAGGATCTCATTTTGTTTATGCACGGTGTAAGGATGTGCCTTTTGGAGGTTTTAACTTTTAACTCCCACCTTTACGATTTTAAGATAAAATTTTGTAAATTTTTTGGAAGTAGTATAACTATAGAACAGGATAGTGTTGCATTTTTTTATTATTAGTATTCGGTTATTTATTATTTTGCAAAGCTCTTTAATACAAAAAAGGTGAAGGAAAGTTCGATTCTAGTGATGGAGTTCTGTTGCTCACGGGTATTTTTGTTATTTTTTTCTATTGTTAGTACCTCGATTACCTTGGCTATTAATAAAAACCACTTAATGTTATCTAATCTTGTCATATTACCCGAGCTCATATCAGAATCGGTTTTTAGGTCGCAATGATTTTTCTTTGCTTATTCGGTGTTTTAAAAATTATAAACTAAGTTTACTCTATACTTTCCGAAGTTTCTAACTACCTTGGTCTTATTCACGGTATGATTTTGGTAGGTCTTTTTTTTATTCAGTATAATATATTACTCTAATACATGAAAACTTTATATCGCTTTATTTAAAAGTGTCCGCGTCAATTACACCTTGGTAAGAGTCTGCGTTTTATAATATTATCGTATACGGGTCGTAATAAAATAAAATAAGGTCGGATAAATAAGTGCCAAACGTTGTATGACTCGATAATATTAGAGACGTCGTCATAGGTACAAAATATAGGTACTTATTCGTGGTCTTAGCCTTATAAAAAAAAAAAAAAAACAAGTAAAAACTAAAGTACAGCCTACTAATATATAGGTAGAGTACAGTTAGTGTCATGCCCAGGATTTTCAATGGGAGGAGGGATAGATTATTCAATAGTAGATTATCATTCTGCATACCCATCTTGACAATGAAATTTTAAAAGATGGATCCTAAATAGCCAATTTTTATTTAATAAGTCAAGTTTTCTCTTATAATTTGGCAAAAATATCTGAATTTAAAGATTAAATTATAAAATAAATGTTCTCGGTTGATGTAATTTTATGTTAATAGAGAGGTAGTATGCAACTTCAACCAAGTATAGTATGGGCACCACACAATAATATACTAATCTACATGCTGTTAAACGATATTTTTGTTCAAGTGTAGACAGAACATGCGACTATAACGTTCTCCTGAGTTCACCATATTGTTAAATATTTCAATTTAACAATAATGTAAATTGAAATTGTACAAAATCTGTAACAGTAAAACAGTAAATTTGTGCTACAGTATGTTATCGCCTAAAAAAATATTTTGGAATACGCAAATAACGTTAAAACACGTTATTGTATTAATAAAACTAAAAAACGTCTAAAAATTTACATGGTTAGTAAATTCACGTGCATTAAGTACGCGTGGGTACAAATTTTTCATTCTCGTGTTCACGGACGTGTTTATTCGAGTTTTCAATCGAGACCACGCGAATTCAACATTCGAAATCTCGCGAGAATTTACGTGATATGTAGAAACCTTTAGGTATGTACATTAAAAACCCTAAATTCCACATTCGAAATCGTTTTTTCTGAACGTAACGATTTATTGTGTACATACGCACGCGTTATACAATATACGAATATTAAAGAGTAAATCCGTAAGATTACGAAAAATCATTTTTTTTTTTTTTTTTTATACTACATATTTCATTAATGTATTATGAATTTATACTTACGCCGTCATACCTCTATATATTTATATATATCTAAGTATTGAAGGATTTAGACAGTGAATTATTATATCGGGTCATAAGAACCGATTGTGAGAAATTCTGTGATTAAAATATTTAAAATGCTCATAAATAGTGTCTCAACAGTGGCTGTAATGTTTTGAATATTATATCACGTCGATATAAGTATTCTGTGAAAATGATCGTTTTGATTGTTTTTAATCAAATGACAGAAAATCGAAAATTATAGTGAAACCGTATACATTTCCCCGATAGAAAATCAAAAAGTGCACCGATTAGATCGAAAATTCAATAAAACATTTTTCTCGTCCAATAGTTTGATTTGAGCAAGAAAAGTTGTGCGCAGATGCCAAAGGAAAAAAAAAATTATAATAATAAATAAATAAATAACGTTGTTGTAAAACTAGTACATTTTCCGGTGCGCTTAGAATTTTAAATCTGGTGTCTAATGAATCCCGGGACACCAGTGTCGTAAAAAAAAAAAAGAATAAGTTTTTTCCGCGTGTAATACCGCCGTTTTACCGGTTTCGCTGCCGCGGTCTTCTGTCGTTTAAACGCGCCGATTACTCATTAACGGGCCGCATTTGACCGCGTGTCTTCGTGTGCACCGACGACGAGCAATTTATTATCACACTTAATAGCGTTTCGAACGTCGGACGATAGACGCATATAATGAATCGCGAAATCCTCGGGAGGCGGTTTTCACGTATACCGCTATAATTTATAGTCTGGTCAGTTCGTATTTTTATAGTGCGTGCCCCGTATTCTCGCGGGAACGGGCCGAATAAATCGCTGGTGTTTTACGGCCGCACAATCATAAAATATTTTCGAAATTATATACCGTGACGTGCACAAACAAACCTTATAAAATTAACACATTTTATTATAGGTACGACTTTTTCCTTTTTTTTTTTCTCCAAATTCGTAAAATTACGCGTGTTATAATCCCACGCACCGTCCGAAAGACACGTACGTTTTTCGACCCATTATTATAGATTCTGAGCGTAGCTATCAATATATTGGCTCAACCTAATATGATGTGTGCGAATTATTTACTGCTTGTGTCTCTTATCAAGTTTATTCTACTAGAATCTTGCTCTAATCAAAAAAGATGGGTGATCTTTTTTTTTTGCATTTTGAATCTGGTTGGTGTATTAAAAAGGTGATCTTTTGATTTTAATTGTGGTTTTGCTAATACGATTGAAGAAGCCCGAGAAAAAAAAGGAACGAAAAACGGTAAAATGTATACGGTTTCATTAATTTCGATTTATATTTTTGTCGTAATTTGTTAAAAAACCATCGTAAAAATCCAGTTTTCATATAACACTAATATACTAACATTTTATCAACGTGGTAAAATTTTCAAAACATTCAAGAGATTTTTGAAATATTTATAGGCATTTTAGATTTTTGTATAACGGCATTTCACGTGAAGCGATGCGATAAAGTTGAAGTGGCGATTTCGATGATAGTGTGGAGGGGATATATTTGGCGGTCGTGTACAGCACCGGGGGTAGCAGTAGCAACGTGTACGGTTATAGTGATATATAATAAAAGGTAATTCTTGTGGCGCTGCTGTTTCAATTTCAAATTCATAAATTAATATGTATTTTGTTATAACTGGTTTTCAAGAATTGCTTAACCAAGTTCCGCTCAGAATCATTTTCGGATAGCAATATTTTATCGTTGTACAAAATAGATACATATAAAATAACCCTATGGATTTTATACTTCCAACTATTTACCTCTGACAGTGCCACATACATCAGCAATATCAGTTATTTTTATTTTTATCACCAGCAAACGTTTAGTTTCTCGCAAACTATAATAATGTTATAATAACACTACAATTAGATTAAATCTAAATAACAGAAATATTATTACTCCTGCGATTATTTATCTGAAAAAAAAAAATAGGTAATCGACTAAAAACATTTTACCGATAAATGATATTATTCAATGACTGCAATCTATCGAATTTCCAAGTAATAATTATAGACGATTGATGGTTGTATAGAGAGTTCTCGTTTGAACAAAAAAAAAAAGGTATTTGTATTGTTACGGATAATTTCTTCCAAAAAGACATACTAACTTCAAGTATTGAACAATTTAATTGTTTCAAGTAAATTTGTGCAAAAATTTACAAAGTATAAATTATATTTTTATATTGTATATTTTCCGAAAATGAGAATATTTCCCAAAGAATTTAATAGATATTTAGAAAGTTTTATACTAACGGGCAACGTAACAAAAATACTCAACTTAAATTTGTAGTGTTTGAGTTAAAATAACAATTTAATATTGCCGGTAAGAAATTTTGATAAAGAGACGCCTATTCGTGAAGGCATCACGCTGCTTTTTTACTAAATCAACACCCGACAAAAAGTTACAGCTAATAATTATAAAAAAAATAATAAAAACTGACACGCCTATATTTGACTCTTTTGTTTGATAATATTTAATACAAAATTAAAATATGGTGACCTTGAAAATACTGTAATTTTAGATTTTTAGAGGAAAGAAGAAGTTTATGGTTTTACAATGATGTTTATTTATTTTTTTTTTTTTGGTGGATAACTTTTCAACCATAGGACTTATTCCGATTTGATATGTAGCACTTTTTCTGAAAAGAAATTTCGATTTTCTCAAGGGTTTTCTCATCAAATGCGAAAAGCCGAAAAATGTAGGTATCATCTAAAAATATTATGACCTTTTTTCCGTGGACAATTTTTTTACCAACAGTTTCGTTCTAACTTTTAATGTTAGAAATTTTTCTAAGAGGAAACCTCACTAGAGAGGTATTTTAGAGAGGTAGTTTTTCGATTTTCTTCAGAGTTTTCTCAGCATATGTGAAAAACTAAGAAAAAACATGGGAAAACAAGGAAAAACGTAGGAAAACTTGAAAATCGGTACATTTAACAAATATTATTAAAAAAAAATATGTATAGAACTCATTTAATTATTTCACTATAATATAGCATATATATTGTTGACAAAGCATCACTATCAACTGAACTCCACTCAGAAACGTTTTTTTGTAAATAATGGTTTATCGTTGCTTACATGTATACATTAAATTACTTATAACAGTAGCTGCTGCTGTTTGTATTATCTTAGCACATTTTATTTTAAATTTGGTTATCTACCGTGGTTAAACTCTGATTTCCACTTCAACTTCTAAATTTTAATTTTAAGTTACGTTACGTTCGTTGTGTTGAGACAATACATTTGGGATATCACGAAGACCTCATAAGCATACAATTTGAGCGAGCATACTTAAATCACTCTGTATAGTTATATAAGTTACGTAAACAATAATTAAAAACGGATTTTTATATTTTTTTTTTTTTAAAGCAAAGGACTTTTTTTTAGTAATTATTCAGTATTACATAATTATATTTGTTGATGTTGTCTATAATTTCGTTATTATTAAATTAATTTTACAGTCGTCGCATTGTTTCTGATTTGTTTTTTTTTAATTATCCGCATTTTTATACATATATATATATATATATAAGTATATAAAAATTAAAACTTATTTAAATTGTTTTATTTGTTTTTTTTTTTAAATACCTTTTTAATTTCTCATTGTATACCGCGGACATTAACAACACAAGTAAAATATATAAAAACATTACGTTCAAATAAAATATTATAATGATGATGTGAACAATTTTACAAAATAATAAGGGGCCGTTGTTATATTAAAAGAAAACTAGTATAAAACTTAAAAAATTATCAAGAAAATTTATCTTGACGTTTTATTTTTTCAGATATAAAATTAATAATTGTTTATTATATGACTCAGTTATATAATTTAAGTTCGAAGAATTTCCTTGTCACTTGTAGCTTATAGTAACACCCACGCGTATACAATATATATGGTCGCTAGAAAAATAAATCAAAAAAGGTATTTTGATGATAAAAAAAAAACAATGAAACAGTTTTCTGTTGATAAAAATGAAATATTTATCCCCTTATACCCTTATACCAAAAAAGATATACTACGGCTTAATTATTGATTTACTCCAGCTCCCTCGGATTCGCGGTCACTGTCTAAAAATTGATCACGTACTGTACGATTATGGACCTAGTATTTGAGCTCGAACCATTATCAGAATGACGTAATATATTTTGTGTTAACTTTTCTAAGAAATTATTAGAAGGGCACACTGATGCTCCCCGTCTGCTTGAACGGCTCTGCATTTGTGTCCCAGGTGATACTAGATTACAGGGTTAATTTTATCCATCAATGGTTTGTAGAAAAAATTTTGCGAAAAATTCACCAATAGACAGAATGATGTACATAGCCAATAACAATTAATCACTCCTACAAAGATCACATCAATTTTTGTTTGTAATTAATAATGTTACTATACTATTTTATTAATCTGTTATATTTCATATACACTCTTATATACATATATATCCAAAGCCGACGCTAGGTTTTGCGAAGTCCAAGGCAAAATATAGCAGAAAGCCCTGAAAACAGCTTTTTACAAATTAATAGTGAAAACCTATATATTTGACTCAACTCCATAATCGGGCATCGGTGGCTTAAGGAGCTTAACCACCCAGAAATTTTAAAAGCCACCAAATTTTGAACAATAACTCCGAAATGAAAATGATCTTTGTTGTTGATGTTGACCTTTTGTTTATTTTTTGATCATCACTAAAATATAACCCTTTCCCCTGTAAACAAATCAAATGTAAACCTATGTTCACCCCTTCTCTTGATATTGAATTTTGTTGCTTTAGTATACTTTCTATGAATAAATGCATAAAATAACACTAATTTATTACTCGTTACTTTTTACATTAGTTTGGTGAAAACTACTTAGGTAAGTACCAACAAAATGCTGAAAAAAAAATTAAATGCATAATAATATTATACATCTAAATTGATGATTATAATGTATTGAATAATAATTCATTACAGTACTTACGTAATTTTGACAAGCGATGACCGCGACAGTTCAAAAGAAAAGAAAATCGTGTACTTGTGATTCAGTTTCATTCGTGCGTTTATCGATTAAGACAAACTCACGATTAACAAACATTTATGATCCCTATATTAATCCAGCCCTGAAATATAACTCTTCTTTTCTTTTTTCTTTTAGACAAAATGATTTTTAAATCTAAGAATCCTATTTTCGTTGAATAGAAATTGATCAATCTATCTTAAAACACTCATTTTCTCGGAAAGTATTAACTTTGTTTGAAATTTATTTATAGAACATTTAAGAAATAATCAGAAACCATAATTTTACATTTATGTTATTTTTCGTCACTCTTATTTTCGGGAATAAAACCTCTACCCATTTCCGATTAAATATTTCATTATTATTCAAGTTATATCATTGAGATGATAAGTTATAAAAAAACAACATAAATGCAAAATTGTAGAGCTGCTTATTTCTTAAATGTTTTATAAAACCAATTTCTAAAAAGTTAATGCTTTCCGAGACATTGAGTTCTTTACGATAGATTGATCATAGATTTTTTTATTAAGATAGGTTATTAAATCGAAATATATTAATAGATACAAATTAATAAGATGGCCATAGTTAGCGACTCACTCTATGTCATACTAGATTGTATATGTATGTGTACACATTTTAAAATTCGATAAAATATAAATAAATAATAATATTATTTCCGAAAACATAATACATTGTAGATTTTCATTTAGATTCGAACAAATTAATGTATTTTTACTGATTTTGTTTACGTACATATTTTATTATTATTGCGTCGAAATTAAAAATAAGTTGACAATATATAATATAGGTTACATTATATTGGTAGGTACGCGATAAAAGTAAAGTTTCCAAAAGCCTCATTAATTATATTAAAATAAGAAAAAGTAAAATGCGCATAATTTTTACTAAAGGTATGTTCTTGGAAAAAAAATGTATATCCTAAAGAGCCCATAAAGTAATTTCCCGTCAATTACATTGGCTACTTTGATTGCTAATAACTATATTGAAATACGTTTTTAATATTGAATTATTATTTGTTTAGTCCAAATGTGTTTGCGCATCATCAGAGTGTATATAAATGCACGTAATAGTTGTGATTTTAGTTCCTGTGCCTCTTCTCACTCCTCGTCCCCAACCCCCTCCCATAGTGAAAATTGAATCGAAACAGTTTTAATTCAGGAAATACAGTTTTATATTATTTCACTGCAAGATGGGAGGAGTTCAATAATTAGTAACCGAAATTTATAGTGTGAAAAAGTTTGAGTATTGAATCTTTGAGTTTGAGTCTTAGATTGTCGAAGGATGTAAAAAAATTGAAATCAATAATTACACGTTTTATCATAATTCATTGATTTTTACAGGAATATGGATTTCTTTTAAACATATCAATACGAAATTGTTTAAACTTTATTTTAACACCGTTTTCAAATGTTCACCCTTTGGAGAAAGGAGTTATTACGTTTTAAATGGGTAATCATTTTTGATTTTAAAATGGCGCTTCCCCTGCACGAATTCGAAAGAAAAAATGTTTTTCTACAAATTATTATACACACAACACATAATATAATACAATATTTATCCGTTATTACAGTTATAGACCGGAAGAGAATATAAGGTCAATAACAGAAACTGCATATTATCCATTCGTTTGATGATAACACTTCCTTACTCGTCTGGTTGAATTGTTCAAATGGTATAACTCGTTTATGATAAATACAATAGTATAGTGTTATAATTATTGTTTTGTAAAATATTTTATTTTCGATTCTGGAACTTAACCTCATAAAGGAGTTGAACTATTTGAGTATCAAAATTTGATGTATTTTTTAAGAATATTGTATGGAACAAAGGTAAAATTTAAAAAAAATAAATTATACATTATAATTAAAATTATTAAACAATTATATAGCATAATGACTAAAAAAAAACTACCAAAGTCGATTTTACTGGAAATATTCGTATATAATGATCACTGGATCGTAATGAGAAAATCTAGTCTAAGATTGGCCAAACTCGACTAATTTATGTTAATTCGAATATTATACTTTATACGAACCTGATTATTTTTATTATTTATATTTAAAACGTCATTCACAATGGACTGAGTAAATTTTTCTGTAATGTATAGAACGGTAACTCGTTGTTTCCAACTGTAACGTCTGTAGCCGACTGCATTCGCGAATAATTATTTAAGTCGAATTCGTTTTGTATGCATTATTAATAACTTACGTAAATTTATGCGAAACACATTTTCCCGATTTCGTTCAGATTCGTACGATATAATATCATACTATTTTGTTTAAATTGTTATTGTTGGAATTGTCTTGAGTCACTCTCGGGATTGGTAAGTGGGGGAGTTGAAAACTTTCCGAGCCTATCACTATATTAGCACTGATGGTGTTTTTCATTCTGAGAAACATTATAATATTTAAGGTGGGAGAAAATATTTTCAACCATATTGCACTCGTAAAGTTAGACTAAATTATATAAAGCTAAAATAAATTACGGCTTACTTATTTGTAAATTTAAATTATTAATAAGTATACCTATATACGGTAATTATTGTAATTATTAACAAATTGAGTAACTATAATATTACATCTGTATATTTTCTAAGAACTCCAACTGGTTGCAAAGTGGTCAAACTCCATTGAAATTTTAAATCAAATCACCTACTTTTTTACAGGTATATAATTATTTTAAACGACAAATTTAAAAATTATGCATTTTATAGAGCTAAACAATAAAACGTGACTGAATGTAAAAACAAAACGAGAAATACATAATTTAAAAAAAGTTTATACGAATAAATTTATTAATTTGCATTTGTTATTTTTTATTGGTTTAACGAATGATTAATGAATGTGACTCTGTATTTATAATGTTTTTTTATTTATCAGATACAGTGTTATTATTTTGATATTTCTTACGACAAGTAATAGTCAAACACATTATAGAAAATAGTTTGTAGTATTTTTTCTTTTCATAACTGTCATAATTATTAAGAGGATTATCGTCCCCACCGGAAGCAACTCATTTTGACATTCCCAGCTTTTCGGGAATATATTGAATACATAATAAATTAAAAGTGATTATACGAATAAAAAGGCCACTTTTATAAACTTAAATTAACTCTGATGTATCTGAATAAGTGATCAAAATCTAAAAGGACTTCAGTTCTACGAAATTATATAATGTTTTCCAGTTTTCCAAAGAGATAGGAATGATGTTAATACAAGTATTATTTTTCTGTACCGAATATTTTGTATGAGACGTTTTTTCTTTTTAAAAACTGACGAGTTTTCTTTTCCAAAAACGATTTATACATACCAAGTGTACTCTTCTAAATAGTGCATATGAAAATGAAAAAAGTAATTTAGGAAAGAGATAACTCGGATGTTCGTCCCAGATAACTCGACCATAAAACTATGAAAATCATTATATTTTTTTGTTCGATTCTGAGTGCAACGGGGGAATGTTATTGTTTTAGTATGATGACGTGTACGATTTCCTTTTTTTTTTTGTATTTAGAACAATTTTTCTTTCAGCAATTTCCGATTAAAATATATTTATAGGATGGGAGGTGTATGGCAGCAAAAATAATTTACTAAAGTCAAAAATAAATTGAATAAATATTTTGTTCAATTAATTGAAAATAAAAACAATGACTTTTTTTAGGTTTTCACAAAACCCATAAAAAAAAAAAATTGATGTCTCGTGAAAAATACAAAATTCCTTTTTCTTTTAAATTTGTGATTTCGATAAGTGAAAAAAGTAGTAGTATAAAAAGAACGAGTTCTTTTTAAACGGTGAATATTTGGTTCGTAGATTATAAAGACTTATATTTATTACCTAAGTGGTTACAAACAATCGATGTGAGGTAGTGTTCTATATCCTTCTATTCTGGCCGTGGCTGGAATTGAAAACGTTTGTAATGATAACGATTGATTCCTCATTCCTTAGAATTTTTTTTTAAATTGTTAATGAATTGCATGGATATCCAAAATAACAACTTCTGTTGTCAAGTGGCCCAAATGTGCGTTATGACGTACACAATATATGAATGCATATTGAATTAAACATATTTTGAATCTTTGCCCACCCACGGGAATTTGTTTTCAGTTACGGTCATGTAAGTAGGGACCTAATATGATACAATACTTCGTCTCGCGAGAGAAGAAACTCGTTTCGCGCATACATCTGTTTCCCCTACTCAAACTGTATCTTATTAGACAGCGTGTCATAAAATTATTTTATTATAACAACCGAATACATTTTTTTTTTTTATTTTATAAATAACTAATATGAACATATATAATTACAATAAATAAATATTAATGTCCAATTTTATTACACTTACGAAATATTACTGAATCGCAAAAAAAAATTCAGTGTTAAACGATTACGTAGTAGGTATACGAACGCGATAAACACTATAAACATGGTGTACACTCGTACGTTGCATAGACGACCGTTACGGATGGTGACGGAAAACGACGCGTTCTAGCGCTAGCGTGGTGTGTGAGTGGTGGGGCTGCGCGAACTCGGACGAGGTTTGGTCGAGACACGTGTTCCTTCACTCGTGGATTTTAGTATAGTTTACCTTTTCTCACACGAGCTTCGTATCAGCCTCTGAATAGATAGAATTGGGGGGGAGGAATCGAATCATTATTGCGCGATAGGTATAAAGGTGCCTTGTGCCCTATACTCTTGTGGGTATCGGTGCTGTCAGCTCCGCGGAAAAGAGGACTAAAATAGAGTAGCGCGGGTCGGTTGTCCCGTCGCGTTTTCCGTCTCGTATACGAAGATAATATATGTTCCCGATGTAAATATATTACATTGTTGTATACGGACGTCACTATATCGTCTGTATCTCGTTTACGTATAATACGCCTACATGCGTAAAACATATCGAGTTTTGTCATATTATTATTATTGTGCACACGTCGTAGTATTATATGCGCCATTTAATCACAATAATACGTTGTATACGAGTATGCGATATCTGACAAAACCCAATAATTCTTTGTCGATATCTTTCGATTTTGTACAGACCTTCCCCCGGCCTCTGTACTCTACTATATTATTCGCGTATTAATAACAACTGCAGTTGTCACCCGTTCTGCACAAATATCGCGTTTCCGCACGTATACATTTTTTTTTTTTTACTCATTTGCTCATTAAAATATTACTTATTAATTCGATCGTCTTGTTTATGCACATAAGAAATATCGATGAACATTCCGTACATTTCTATTGACGGTTCAACTTAAAATATCGTTCAAAATCATTCCAATGGATAGAATAAAGAGTTAATTTGTTTATCGGTGTATTATAATGTAGGTAAATATTTAATTCAACGGATTCATAATTTTTTATACAAATAAATTTACGATAAATTTGCATTAATTTGCAGCGTCAACGAAGCTAAATGTTATTCAATGTTATCGCTTATAGCTGATGAAACCGTATGGATATTGGAAATAGCTATATATTTGTTATATAAAATGTAAACGAAGTGAATGATAAAATAGTTATTATACAAATATCAAACGGAGAATCACGTACACAATAATTCTTTGTGCAAAACGATTTTAATTCTATGATACTATTGTAAATAATATATGGTAGGTACCTGCTTTTTTATTTTATTTTTGTAACGCTCTCGTCTAACCGGGATTTTCGCATCTGTTAAATATTGACGGACTGATTCTGTGTAAACGCACGAGTGAAATTTGTTGTTCTAAAGTTTTTAATGTTTTATTCACCCATAAACGACGAGTTATCCGAACATCGTCGGTATGACTAAATATTTATTGTGTTTCGAGTTTATCAATAAAAAATAAAAAATATTTAATACACTGGGAGTTATTACAACTATTGTGAATCAAAGACGTCAACCCATTTGACAGTCGTGACCAGTATAATACGAGCATGAGTTTTTATTTTTATTTTTTGAAACACGATAGCAAATATTGTACATAACTTAAAGGGACAAATTCTAAAAATGGTAATACTGACATAGACTTTTATTTTTGACAATATTGGGCACCGGTCCAATGTACCACCTATACCACAAATTGGCCTATAAGTGGAAAATATATTATTTTTTTATAGAGATTAAGTGGAGTATATTGCCATTTGCCACTGTAAGTGCGTGTGTTTAATTTAAACCATTCAGTTACGATTTAGTTTTGAATTTCGAAACATGTTAGTTCAAAATATGTTCTTACTATAAGTTTTAGTGAAATGATTGCGATTTTTACTATGAGTGCTCAATCAGGATACCTTTATCGACATATTATTCACGATGAAAAAATAGGGGTACAATTCTTATTACCAACTTTAAATGATACCAATAATTGCTGTACCAAAGTTTGAAATAATGAAGAGTGTGGTAAACTGTTAAAAAATGTGAAAGAATGAAACTCAAAAAGTACATTGCTTTGATGTGTTCAAAAAGAAGTCATGTTTGATTTGAAACCAAAAAAATGTCAATAATTATACTTACCTATAAGTGTAGGTCGCACATGTGACCAGTGCCCAATATTAAAGCAATTATTTATTTACACTATATGTCAATATGTCATTATATAAATAATTATGCCACAAAAGAAATCGTCTAGTATGTACATATTTATTTTGTGTTACGTAAAGCCAAATTTATAATTTTATATTCCATATTTTTATATGATGTGTGAGACATTTTTTTTTTAGGTTTTTGTGCTTTTCAAGGCTCGTTTTTACACGATTTCTTGAAAAAGACATATATTATTAATTATAATTTCTAGGGTTAGAGGAAGGATTATAAAATTAAATGTATCTATGAATCAATTGAATTGATCAATCAATTCGTGTAGTGTACTAAGTTAATTTAATTAAATCAATAAAATCTAAAATAAAAGTTTCATTTAAAAAATAATTGTTCAGTTAATGTGATTTATGTGTTATGTCATGTATAATTAAAATTAGGAAAAATGTTTTTCTATTTAAGGTGTTTTTAAATTAATTCATATTGTTGAATTAAATCGTTAAAAAAAAAAACTTAACGAGATATTTTAGTTAACAAATTAAACAAAAAAAAATAAAATCAAAATATCTATTATATTAGCAGTCTCAGTAGGAAGGTTAAGTATTAACCAGTTATTATATGGATTTCTCCCTACTGCCCGAAAGGCAAACCCTCTCCCTTAAAAAAAAAGTCATTAATAGTCATATAAACTTCTTATATTTCAAAAATGTTGAAACAATGAATATAAGCACAGTTTATATTCTATCTTGACTTGAGTCGCGACATAATAATAACTGATGGCGGTGTTAAAATTGCCAAATGGAATGTTGAAAAAAATCTTTTAAGTAATAAAAATGTACGGTTATTCCCCGCAAAGTTTTAATTCATTCCCGGCGGGAATCGAACTTACTACCTACGGTTTCCTACCAAACGCCTAAACCCTATTGATTACCACCTAATTTATTATTGTACGATTGCTTAAATGGGTTTATAATTGTTACGTAATATCATTGATACTATCACATCTAGTGTATAAACAAAAAATATTTGTTTGTTTGTCCGTTTGTTCGTATGTTATGCGCTGCTATACTTTATAATAAAACAACGCATTTACATTTGTTTATTTAAAACACATACAAATATTATATTACAATTTACAGATACCTCCTATGGATATAGTATACACATATATATATATATATATATATATATATATATATATAAATAAAATAAAAACATTTAAGACCTTTTCTATACACTTCACCAATATCATATACACTTAGTCCAAAGTATCTCACTAAACATATCATTTCCTAGTAAGACATAATCATGCATCCGTTAGTTACATTAGTAGACATTTTTTTCGGGGGGGGGGAATTTTTAAACATAATTTTCACCATAATCAAAAAATTCGACTATTTAAAATCCCAAGAGATGCATAATATTTTAAATCAATTAGATATATTTTTTTATCGGAATTACAATAGTTAATGTGAAACTGGCATCAGATATGTTATTTATAAATTTTGACTCAAATCACGTGTATTATTTCATTCTACACACGTTTTTGTTATTTCAACACTCAAAAGCACATAATTTACTATTTAGCTGGTTGACAAACTCAGTAAAATGTTCGTTCAACTACAGATTTCTAACTGTGTATAGTTAGTTACTATGTGTAACGTGTTCGAGTTTGGACATTATAATATTACAAATATCCATTCGGGAACTTATTTTATCAATGAACCGAAACTATAATAAGTAATAACATTATACTGTTATATAATAATGTAATATCGTATTTAATTTGACAATCGATCGATCGTTATTGTCACGAATCCATTTTGTATATTTCAGGTAGGTACATATTATACGAACCGTCACGCGTCATTGTGTGACTATTATATTTGTAATAATTTATGACGAATTCGTATTAACACGGTGCGGTGCAGTTTATAGGAATGTTATCGTAATCGTTTATACCACACTTGTTTTTTCGTTAAATTCTAAGCTAAAACAGGATACGGTTTTTGTGGAGACGATATTATATAGTCTGATTAGTTCATCATAAACTCGTAACTCATCATAAGTTAGAGAAAATGTTTTAATAAAACTCACCAATGCAAAACGCCCTTTACTGTAGTTAGTTGCACAGTAATTATTAATTACGTTTTTTACTTTTTTTTTAAATTTCAATAGTGTTTTATAACCGGTATCATTTTCGCAATAACGTTGTGTAGTTGATTAAAGATTTTTAAGTATACTGGGGAGTGGGGGGGGGATAGCGATTTTAATGGTTTCGTGGTGGTTTAATTCTTGTACGCTGTAAATAAAATTATACTACCGTTTCGATAATCCAAAAAAATATGTATTATAATTAATTTATTGATATTTTAGTTACGTTTTGTAGATATGATTTGCGGAATAAGGAAAATAAATGAAATCTAGTGGCGTAAAACGTTCAAAACTGGTGACCGGTTTTAAGCTCCGATAAAATCATCCATATGTAATTTCGTCAAAAAAAAAAAAAAATAATAATAATAATAAATACAATTATTATAATATGTTAATAGAATTTATTCACAGATTCCCTACATCTTTAAGTTAAAAAAAAAAACCCCCGATCCGACGGATCATCGGGCACATCGGGAAAACGAACGTTGTATTACGAACCATTTAGAACGTGTTTATACCTACTATTCCGGTAACGCGGTAACACAATTGCGTATGCACGTCCATAACACGACAGTCGGGAACTTTCGGCATTAGCGCGTGCGAACCGACGAGTTTCGTACCCGTCGCCGTCCCTGTTCGAATTAGCAAAATATCGTGCGCAACGTCATAATCGAATTAACCGTCGTTCGGACGGTTCGGCGCGCGGCCGCGTGTGCGAATACCGTCGGTGTTTGTTCAATTATCGCGCGCGTGAAATAACCGTCGACGACGAGTGTCCTTCGTTCGGCGAATGGCGCGAAAACAAAAGTGGTTCTCGAGTGAGCGTTGCGGTGCGCGCCGCGTCCGCCCGTGCGCAATTTCGGAGACGGGGGCGTATTTTGTTTGGGAAACCAGTCGAACACGGCGCGCGGCCGTGGCGACGGGCACGCGGGCGAGAGCGAAAACGCGGCCACTCCACGGCTACGAGAGTTCGAAAAGCGCGGTGTTAACAGCGTTACGCATCGCGCGAAAATATTTTGATAGCAATATTGTTGTTGTTGCGACGGCGACGGGCGTCGGCGACATCGTCGTGACCGCGCGTTCGCGGTTATTGTAACAATTATAAACGTCGTGGCCGTCCGCGCGGACGGCGAATCACGTGCCGATAGGCAAACTCGCGCGGGCGCGCACAATCGTTTTTACGCCTGTCAATTGTGCGTCTCTGCACCGGTGTCGTGCAAAAAGTCTAGAAAAAAACATTGGCGATATTTGCCGGAGTAATTATGCTAGACGAAGCATAAACGATAAAACACAATATCTGTACTGATGCGACAATAAGCGTGTTTAGGTGCAACCGCTGCAATTGTCTGACAAGTATATGCACTCTTTGAATATCGAATTGCCGGAATCGGCCGGTAATTAAAAACTGCGTTTACCGTTTCCGGTCACTGGTTGACCGTTGGTAAAACACTGTACTGCGAACCAGACGTTTCGGGATTACAGCAACCATGTTGCAAACAACAGCAATCAATGATTGCGACATTTTTTTGATGAAAACCGCGTCGCCGAAACACGCCTGGTCAGATTTAGACTGCGATGTCTTTACCCTCGAACAACTTGAACAAGTGGAACTATATGGTCCGTGTACTATGCGAGCAGACAGGAAAGAAGACGAGTTTTATAGTTGACGAGAAAAAAAAAAAAAAAAAAAAAAAAAACGACCCCCGTAAATCGTTAACTGTGTACGAGCGACCGAGCATTTCGGATCCTTTGTGCGATACGGGACGTTTAAAATCTGAGCGAAACAAAGTTCTTCGGCAAAGTTGCGGCGGAATACGACGCAATAGTAATATATTTCCGGTACCCTATGCGGTAAAAAAAAAATAAATAAATAAAAAAAAGGAAGTCAAACTCGACTAGACTAGCCGTACGCTGTTTAATTATTTGCGCGTGACGGTACGCGGAAAACGCGAGATAAAACGCCGCGGAGTTTACGGCCGCGTCACCACATCAATAAGGCGCGCACACGTTGCTAAACAGTGCGACCGGACGAAATGCGCGGCGCAGTGTTAATCTCGGCAACAAAGACGCGTACGGCGGGGCACGACGTGTTTAACTAAACAATTTATTGCACGGTAACAAACATCAGCCGACGTCGCGGAGGAAACGCCGCCGCGACGCCGGGAGATTCGCCGGCCGGTTTACGAGTTGCCGCCCGGTCGACTCGTCCACTCGCGATTTTTTAATTGCCAAGGAGGAATTGTAAAAAAGAAAAAAAAACGATAACTGTTGCTTTTTTTTGGGAGGGGGGGACAAGGAAACCCCTCACGATATTTTATGGCGTATTACAGTTTTTAAATCACCCCCTCTTTAATTGAGCTCTAGATACGCCACTTGTGTTAAAACTTTTTAGACAGTTCCAAATATTCTGACGTTTTTAAGTTATAATTACCTAAACATTTGAAATGTTAAGATTTTTTTTCAGAGTTATACAAGAACATTATAATAAAATATTTCAATTTATATTTATCACGGTTATAAGTTCAAATTTATGTTATAATTAATTGTGTATATATTTATATAGTTAAACAAAATTAATATAGTTTTCGATTCATGTTTATTAAAACATGATTGACCGAACTTTGCACAGAATCTGTTTTCGTTAACAATTATTTACGGTTGTGTACAGATATACTCATTGAAATTTCCTACTTTTTCAACTTGTTATTATCTATATCAGTGGTTACAAAGCCTGGCGGATTTTTTCAGGGGGTAGGGGAGGGAGCTAAGCATTGGAAATGTACGTTAGTCGGAACTGTAATCACTACGTTAACATTAATTGCCAATATTGTCATTTGTAGGAAAAACAGTGTTCGACTTTTACATCCATAGTGAATGATAATATTTTAACGTTTTATAAATTATATAACAGAAATTCGGATAAATTTCAGTTTAATATGCGCAACCGTCTGAATCGTAGGATACATTATTTTAACAAAAGTAAGTGGGTACACCGTATTTTGTATTATTTTTTTTTAATCATTTCAAACTCTTCGAGTACGGAATATTTATTTTCGATTAAAACTTTTTTCGAGTCGGTAAACATGTACCGTGAATTTTCCGTGCACCTGCATATTATACGATGACAGTGTAGGAAATTGAATGTAAATGGTTTATAGCTACGTGGGTACCTATATTTTATCGAGTGCGGTCGATTTTTAGAATTTTTTAATTTTTCAAACAGAAAAAAAAAACAAATACTTTTTCGAAAAACTGCGTGAAAATTCTATAAGAGTTTTAATATTCGGAATTCTGTGTGCGCGCATACACTTACTTACTGGGAATCAACTTTAATCGATTTTATTATTATTGTGTACTATTTTTAAATTCGTCTCGTAATTTAGTTTTCCGCCGTC
Organism: Cinara cedri; assembly: GCA_902439185.1. Classification (NCBI taxonomy): domain Eukaryota; kingdom Metazoa; phylum Arthropoda; class Insecta; order Hemiptera; family Aphididae; genus Cinara; species Cinara cedri. The sequence goes on from CABPRJ010002370.1 coordinate 1,314,749, forward strand.
GGCGTGCTCAAAGAATGTTAATTTCGTTTGTTTTTTTTTTTTGCTATCAAGCGCGTGGCACATCAAAAGAATCGAAATTAATGGGGGAAAAAAAACACGAATATATATTATTATATAGAGTTGTTTCATCTGAAGGCTAATGCTTGTTCGGATCGAGTGTGGACGCGATGAGAAAACGAATCTTTATAAGTATATTATTACATTATTATCAATTTCATCAAACGCAACGTCGACGAAATTAATCCTCAGGCGAATTGTTATTGGTATATCACGGAACAAACGTCGTAGTTTTATAGATTTCCCGTCGGACCCGATGACCGACGAATCGCGTTTAATAGGGAATTAACATGGCATCATCGAGGACAATACAAAACTCCAGCTGCGGGCAACAGTCGACTATTTGGACAGTATTGCTAAACAAATATAGTAGGATTTATGAAAAACTGAAAATGAAAATGTATGAAAATTGAACACCGTTCTGCGGAATATTATTTAGTTCGTCAACATGGTGGTTTGTGTAATAATCGAATCATCTTTATCGTTTGTCCCGGTGAATATTTTTGTGGTGGAGTATAAAATTGTTCGACTCACGGAAACGATAAAGAACGATAAAGAGTATAAAAAAAGTCACGAGGTTAAAAAGAACCCAGTTAAAACGACAAATCAATCGTCACTGGGATTGTAATTGTTTGTTTTGTTTGTTTTTGGCACTCGAAAATGTAAAAAAAAAAAAAAATATCATTTAGGAAATTGGCAAGTACAATTAGTGTTATACGGGTTCACAGCTGTGTTCGAAAATGGTATGAAAGCAAATATTTAAAACATTAAAAAACATCGTTTCGAAAATTGATAAAAAATATTGAACTGTTTAATTGTTAAAAACCAATTATAATTCGGGTCTCCTTGCTTTGATTTGTTTTTCGTAACATTTACCGAGCAAATTTTCAAATATTTATTATTGAAGAAAGCCTTTCCGTACTGTAAATTGGTTACAAATAAAAAACTGACATATTTCGCATTCAATTTCGTAAAACCTAATGTAACATACCAGTACAAAAAAAAAAATCTACTTAAATTTATTCGTTAATCGATAATATATGAAAAAATATAAGCACTTTGTAATTGACTGAAATTGTAGAATTTGAAGCGTCAGATATCTTCTTTTTTTTTAATTTTAAGGAGTGATAAAAACGTTTTAATTTTTTTAGTATTTATCTGATTATTGCGCTGAAATTCTAAAACAAAATAACTCTAATTTCCATTGAAAACTACATATTGTATTGGATTCATGTATAGCCAATTGTTGTGCTTAAACATTTCTTTTTCTTTAAATCATATGTAAAAAATTGTTTTTCAAGAAAAAAAAATTGGTACTATTTGGTTGTTACGTCAATTATTTACATTTCAATTTAAAAATATATAAATTAAATAAAAGTATTACAATAACAATCATGTTATAAGAGACACGGCTTACATTTCACTAGGAGTTTATATTTGACAAGTTTAGGCGTCTCAAATGATATTTTGGTCCATATTATTTTCATTTGAGAGTTTACTGCCAATAAACACGTTTCGGTTTTTTTATCTCGACGGTCAAACATCGAAAACAGGTAAGTTTATCGCCCCTTAATCAAATATAATAATAATTTGCGTGTGTTTTCTGAAAAGTTCCGAACACGTCCTGTTCGCGTCAAAGTTCCAGTTTTCAACTCGTGCAATTCGCGTTACCTTTGCACACGCAAAACAACTCGACAACAATGTCCGCCCACAAAGGGGAAAATTATTATTAAACTATACACGAGGGACAGTAGTGTAGTTTCGACCACCGCCGCAAGAATGTTACTACAAAAACAAACGGAAATTATAGGCTGGTCTTGAATGCGGATAGTTGCGATATTTCAAAGATAACTCGCGTTATGCAATGCGTCACAATGTATAAGATAAGCGACAAACGAGCGTTGTCAGCGATAGGTTTTCCGAGGTCTGAAACCGATCTATTTTTTTGCTGCGACTACCGCTTATTTTTTTTTATTTTTTCGAGCGAGGCATGGGATAACAAATCGGTTTATTATAATATATTCAGCGGTGGATACGTGCGAGAAGTACAATATCTTTTTCGGTCGAGCGCGGGCGATCGCAGAGGGAAAGTCCTTTAAAAACGACCGATATGATTTCAGAATATCTTATCCCACGTACGTTGCAATTTTTGTGATGCAGTAGTGAAATTGTCGCGGGATCGGTACCGTGTAGATGTGTAGAAATACAAAAAATAATACAGTTATATGTTGTGATTCTGAATTGCAATATCCTATTTACGTATATAGTATATAGATGAGTTTTAAACTCGAAAATTATAAACACGTCTTATGAGATATTGTTATAAATGAATATGTATAAACAACATTTTACCGTTATTGCTCATATTTTTCAATATGTTTTCATTCTCCTACGACATTTATAATATTAGAAAAAATAATAATAAAAACGGTGCAATATTGTTGGAAATATAAAATATATAATATTATTATATATAATGTATAATAAAGACGAACAAAAGTCACTTAATCGAGACGTGATACCGCAACGACGGATATTTGATAAAATGACGCGTGCCGGTTGACAATAATAATAATAACTAAAATTACGAATTCATATCATGAATAATATTCCAAAGAATAAATCAGGGAAGTTATAACTTATATTATTATTTATCGAGAAAAATCTCCAGTATATTGTATTTATTAATTATTTCTTTCGCGTCAGCACGTCCCGTCCATCAAAATGTTCAAATGCACGTTTTCCGCACCTAGATTATTTTTCTTCAGCTATAAAATGATATAACAGACGCGGGAGAATGTCTCGGTATTAATATTATAATAATAATAAATCGAAACTTATAAACGGTGTTTTGAGAATATACTTTGTAATTTTATATTTAAAATATTAAATTGTTTTTTTGTCGGTTTCGCTTATGATTTCACGAAAATATAAAATTTGCTTTACTTTCTCTCTCTCAAGTAGTCTGAATGTGTACCGTTATTTGTCGCCATATTTTGAATCCATAATGTTATCTGGCTTAGCGTATGTTATCATATTTTGTCTACCTAAAAATGTTCACTAGGTGTTTATGAATGGAATTTAATAAATAGATAAATGTCTGCGATGAATAACAGAATGATGCATAAACGAGTATCAAGACTTAGGAAAGATAAGACATGCCGATGCTATAACATTATAGAATCTAGAGATTATAATATCGTTGCAATAATAATGCACGTTTGATATGAAACTTCGCAATACCTTTAGATAGTTGTTCTAACTTACTACATTAAACAGCAGTCGACGTATTTATTTCGTGATTAAACTGGTAATATATGTACATAGTGCAGAGCCCTGTATAGTATTGTCGGCATTAGTATAATTATTGTTGCCATATTATTCTCGAATATATAGCTGGAAAAATACGCAGTCTGCTCCCGATAATTGTACACAAAATGATAAAATACGGAACTAATGAATATGGCGTTTAAAATGAATAAAATTCTCCGGATATTATATGATAATATTTGAGTATAAAGCCGTTAAAGGTATATAAACACAGAATATAATATGTTTTTTCGACTTTAACGACGGTAATTTTAAATTTCCATAGGTATTTTAGATTCCGATAGTACTACTATGATGTGAGAACAGATTTCGATAAGATACTGAAAAAATGTTGGGATTTTACTTAGATTCTGAACGGAACGAGGAGTGTAATTTCTTCTGTCTGTGAACCAGAAATCTGGTTACTATCAAAAAATAGCTAGAAATCTTTTTTTTGTTAAATTTTGGATATAGTTGATGTGCTTAAATCTGTGTATCCTACATTCCCAACTACTCGCCAACAATAATAGTAGCACAACTATCGCAAGTATCAGATTTTCTTTTCAAACCTCCGTAGAGGTTACTAAAAAAAATATTATACATTTTGTGCAGGTAAAAATAAAATAATATTTATTTTACATAATTTATATTTTAATAAAATATTATAATATTATAAGTCAAGGAAGATGTGCGTGTTTTAAGAGTATGATAAAAATATACACTATTTCTTTTTAACATACATCTGGAGATAGAGAAATGTATCAGAAAGGACAGCGGCGTCGTGTTCACCTGTATACATTATAATAGTTAAGAAGAGAAAAAACACTCGTTCGAAACAACACTTAAGAAGAAAAAAAACTGCTGAACAAGCGAATTATTTTTAAATTTACAATATCGTTTTTATGAAAATATTGACTATTTCGTTTTTTGTTCGATAGGTAAACCCTGTTAAACGGCACCGTCACTCATAATCGCTTATCGCGTACCTTATCTCATCTATTATGTATTAAAAAACATATTTACATAGGAAATTTAGCAAAGACTAAAGTGCAATAGCACTTTAAAGAGGTTGATGTTAAAATGTTTAATAGTATTATAGAAAAAAAAATAAAAATACTTTTACTCATTTTTTTATGAAATAACTAACTACTTGTTTTTCTTTATACATGTATATATATATATAACTGATTTATCATTTCTATTGTAATCACATAAATATAAACGATAACGCTAAATTATAATAATTGTACTTCGTATAATCGTATATATCAAAACCAACAACATTTATTAAAAATAAAATCGAATGTCTTAAAAACGCATGGTTCCTTTAAACTACAATATTCTTTGATTTAAACTATCTCTTCTCTTTTGTTTTTATTATTTGTTTGTAAATTCTCATATACATAAACATTAATAATAATGTTGTTAGGATATATATTTTTTTTTTTTTAATTTAAAATCAGCGCAACACAAAGCCGGTCGTCGGTTTTTGGTTGGTTCGTTTGTTTTAAACCTAACGTCTATTTCAGAGATAAAACTTAATAATGCTCGCCAATGGAAAACTTCAAAACGACCGAGCGGATAACGGAAACTGTACGCGTACTGGCGTACGATTTTTTCTGTTTTGTGTTTTGTTTTTATAATATAAAGGTATATAACACGATATAATATTATTGTAGATTATAAATATTGTTTAATACGAGAAAACCGCAGTTATTGCAGTTACCGGATCGTCGTTCTTATCACTAGGGTAACGCAGGTTATTTTATAAAATAAATGTTTATCGTTCCGAAAATCATTTACGGTGCGGAAGAAAAAGCGTTCAAACTGTATGATATAATATTATATGATATCGTGTATTCGGGTGTTATCCACAAGTCAGTATTATTATTGTAAAGCTCGTAGCTGTTAAAGCCGTGTTAGATGAACTTCCCGTAAATAATATTTTTATTAGTAGGATAATAATTTGTTCATATTTTGAATAATAATAATAAAAAATACAATTTTCATCTCCACGTTTGAAAATCGTGACGTTGCGATAACGACAAAATAAAATATATTAAATATTATTTAATCTTCATTGCCTTCATATTATTGCTATTTGAACGAAAAAACTTTATCTTTTTATAAAATGTTTTAACTTGTTTAATAGGAAAATCACTCGATATCGACGAGACACGAACAAATATTATATTGAGTGTATAACGTTGCAGAATTAAACATTTGATATAAAAACTAATATTTGAGAACCGTTATCTTTTGATTTGCCGTTAAATAAAACTTTATCGCGTCTTATTATATATTTTATTAACAAACCGATTTGAAAATAGTAAAATGATTACAAAATATAATGTTGATTATCGCTTTTCTTGGCTCCGCTCGAAAAATTATCAATTTCATTTTTCCTCCCGCGGGTTGTATTAAGTAATAATGTCTTTGGAATAATATTTAAGTATTTACTTACATACCTATTTTTATATAATTAAAATCGATACAAAATATTATCTCGGAAAATGGTGTACATTGTATTATAAAAGTTCTCGAACGATTCACCCGACAAATGTTTTAAATACCAACCTAATATTATAATATTAATTAAGTTGATACATTTTGGACACGTTAATTATACTGGATGTTTACCCGTGAAATAACGATAAATTTGGAAAAATGATGAGTCTGCCGTTTTGTATAGCCACCCCTACTTAACATGCAAACTGCATTTATTGTATAGTTACGATTTAAAATTTGAATTTCTTATTAACTCTAAATATTTAATTAAGGCGAGGTATCTAACTAAAATATTCCATAATTAATTAATTAAACAAACTCGTCGTACGTGTATTTTACCTGTCTCTGAAAGAAATTTGCGAGATATTATAGGTAATTTTATACCAAGTATAATTATACAGTTCACCAGTAAGAAAAAAAACAAAAACAAAATAGCAAACACTCTAAGACTATAATAGTATCTAAATAAAAGTATTCCTTAATATTCAGATTTTAAATTTAAGCTGAATTTAAACTATGAATTTAATATCTACATACAAATGATACAAATGTATGTAAGTATATGCACTTATAGATATATCTATATATATATATATATATATATAGAATAAAGACCTTCAAAGGAAAAATATTCTACGACAAGATACAAGTTGCGAATTCAAAAGAAAATCATTAAACACAAGGAGAGCATAGAGGAGATATTATCGTCGAATTCAAAATAGCAAATTAAAAAGGCCGGACATGCGTTATCACACCATGTGTGCCTGCCGTGAGAGGCCACTGTTGTAAGTAGCAAGTTTGGCAAGTATAGGGTCGTATTATATAGGGTGATTTAATTTACATACCAAAAGTAACGATGAATCATTTACAACCTAAAAACTTTAAAAACTCTAAAAACTGAAGTTCAATAATACGATAATGTCATAGTATTAATCGTGTATTTTCTCTTTGTAGCCAAGGTAACGCGAAAATCGACAAAAATAAAATCAAGGTATTTTTTTGAATAGTATAGTTTGAATTTCACCGAACGAAAAATTCTTATTTCTTAAGGTATACGGTGTGAATAATTTGAAGCATTTTTCGTAACCTAAATAGTATTTTCCCGAGAAAAAAAACGATAAATCTTCATAAAACTATACTTAATCACTATAGTCTCAGAATCTCAAATATATACACATCTCATGTATATTATGTTATTATTTACCCTAAATTCACCACACTACAATTATGAAACTATACTTACTTTTTTATAAAGCTATTACATTGATTTTCAATCAAAGACTCGTTGGTTATGAGCCGTTATATACTGTTGGGATAAAAGCTTCTGGACTATACCGAAATATAAATAATATTAATATCATATATAAATAATTAATATTATTATTAATAATATTATAATCGTATTAATATAATAAGATAATATATTCTCTGGCGGTGACTTTACGTATATGACGTATTATAATTATTTAAAAAAATTTTAAAAAAAAACGATTAATTCGAATGTCCACAAGCAAATAGAATATTATGTTATTATGCAATAATTATAAAGAGATATTAGAGATTTTTTTACTTTAAACATTACAATTTACTTTTAGTTCGTCAGATAATACTCGCCGTTTAAGACACGCGCGTTAGTTTTCTGGAAGTAGGTAGGTAGTTTATTTTTGAAGCACGTAATACATATTCAAATATATGCATATAAACTAACACTCTTTTGAATATAAAATACATTTCAAAGGAAATTTTACTATATGAAGACTTAATTGAATATGTAACGCCGTACTATACTGGCTGCGTGAATTCAAAAGGGTGAAAAATGCTAAAGTCGACACACATCTTTCGGCGCCTATTGAACGGTAGTAATGAGCCAGGTGTTACGTATTATTGTGTAGGTGGATTATAATATGTTATGAACTATAATTACAGTATAATATAGCTGAGGCGGGAACAGTAAGTAGATAATAAAATATACTTGTTAAGTACATGTTCTGCACGAACGCCCACTTTTATGAATATCTTTTAGCCGGAAACAATGCGTATAAACTCAGACATTATTCTAAAATAAGAGGAAAAAAAAATAATAATAATAACGTCTATACAAGGTGTTCCACGAGGATTCGACAAATGCAATAACTTTTGTTCTATTCAATAATTTTGATATAATTTTATTTTAAATAATTAGTATGTCTCAACGCTACAGTTTATAAATAAACTGTTGCTTACTTATTATACGTATTATTTATAAAAAAAATATTGAATAGAACAAAAGTTATTGCATTCGTCGAATCCTCGTGGGACACCTTGTATAGGTATACAGTATAATATATAAGCGTGCAGACGACCGATAAGATAATGTTATAGTAATTATATAGTTTTGGAACTTATTTTTCGAAAAAAAAAACAACCCCGCTAGACTATAGTATTTCCGAAAACGTCGTTGTTTTGTATAGTAATTTGAATATTATTGTATTAGCATCACGCGATACTGCAAAACCGTTCGTCCTATTTTTTTCGTGGTGTTTTAATATTTTTCGACTTTGATCGTAGTGTATATTATTATAATAGAAAGTCGGAGACTAGAAAAGAAGCCATTATAATATTATACCGATCTGAAAACTGTATTAATGTCTAAACCATGCTGTTTTTTTTTTATCGGTTTATCACTGTAGTGTGCACCGAACCGTTCTAATTTATTGTCGTGTATGTATGCGGTATAATAACCTTTCATTTTTTAAGATAATTACACAAAAGATAGTAAAAATGCTTGAAAAAATTAAATTTAATTAGTATAGAATAATAATCTATGTCATGGTTTATTGTATTATTCTGATAGAACGAACTCATAAAACAATAAAATGTTAAAATGATTAAGTAATAAGCTCTTTGGTCTAATAAAACCCGTAAGAGGTACCAAAAACGGTCATAATAGGACGGCTGTAATGCACTGGGAATTATCTAAACAGAACAAAAATATTTAGAAAATATTTTGTTTTAAAAATAATCTTTTTGGAAATGAACAAAAGAAAATCTAACTCAGTTGAAAAATAGATAGGTGGAAAATACAAATATTGAGGAATAAATTGTAGAAAAATAATTGGATGCAAATAAAATGTTGGTATTCTAAAAAATCAGGATATTACAGTTTTGGAATCTTTATTATTTAGAACGCTATGATATGAGAATATAAACATATTTACATATTTTGGTTTTTCTATTGTCAAAATATAGTGACATTTTTTTTAATTATTACCCCGGCCAAACGAATATTCATGAAGATTATTATAAACCACAGTACTACAGTACTACAATAGAATGGATGTATTTATAGGGGAGGGGCTCAGTGGAGTGAAGCCACCCCCCATCCGAAATTTAAAAAAAAAAAACTAAAAATTATTTCCATTGCTGTTTCTGAAAGACGCTGCAATAGTCTTAAATTACATTTTATTGCTTTTTAAATTCGTATCTTATCAATGATGTGAACAACTTTTCTATTAGCAATTTTGCTCCGATTTTCAATAATAGCTCTTTTTTTCTAAAGGAAATCGGACTGAGGAGGTACTTTAGAGGGATAATTTTTTGATTTTTCCAGGAGTATTAATTCCTACTTTCTTAACTTCCCACCTATAACCGTGGCCGCACCCATCCTCATTATCCTAGAACAACTTTTCAATTTACTGTATGACGATGTTTATACATTTTAGTCAGCCCCCCAATCCCAAAATAAAATTCTGGATACGCGTTTGCTATCCGCTAGGTCGTAGGGATCTTACAATGCTGTTTATTTCTTCTTCTTTTTCTTTGTTCTAGCCTCAGGACACGTTTATTCTTAGTAAATTTTTTCTGATGTATAAGTGTAACAGTTTTTATGAGAGCTGAACTTGTCTATATGGTACTTAAAGGGGTCGTTTTTTGATTTTCGATGACATTTTTTAAATAAAAGTAAGTAAAATAAACTTGATAACAATACTTAGTACAATACTTAATACAATAGTATTACTTATAGTGGATTACCTAGACGTGGTAAAATTTACAAAATCATCGGACGACTTTTTTTTTTTTTAATAAGTATTTTGAAATCAAATTTAAACGAAAATCGCAAAAAAAAAAAATAATAATAACAGCACTTCAAATTATGTATTCCCGAGCTGCACTCGGAATCGTCTTTTGTCAACAATAGTTTACCGTTACTTACATATATAAATGAAATAACCTTATGTATCCTACCTTCCCAACTTCTCATCTACAACAGTAGCGCTCCCATCCCCATTATCAGCTCTTCTTTTTTCCTTTTATTTTTATGTCTACTAATTTATTGTGTAAACATTATAGCTTTACATACCTAAAGATAATTATCATTATTACTTTTTTTTTTTTTAATAGAAGCTGCTCTGTATAATATTCAATTTTTATTATTGAGGATATGATTCCTATAATTTTACAAAAATAAAAATATTTATTTTCAGTACCTGATAGGTCACCATTTAAGATACGATAGTTAACACGGTCCAGTAGGTCACATACAGTACGAATAGGTATATACGTTTTTAGATCCACAAATTTCACTATCGGCAGCCGCGCGAGAATATTGCACAGTGTAACTATACAAAATCGTCAATGGTGACGATGGCGAGGAATTTGCAATTAAACTACTATTCGTTATTTAATAATACCGTATTTCAGTGTACGATTGAACGAACAATCGGTGCAATTCCGGCGAGATATACCGATACAATCTTCCATAACATATAATGTCACTGAAAATAATATGATATTCTGTAGGTGTTCACGGTTGATGACGTAATAGGTACGAAATTAATTTGAAAATATGAATATTACATTTCTATATGTATCATCTACATTGTGTTACAGTTTAAGTGTTAAATCAGTTTACATGAAATTTACAGGAAATTTATAAATATTTCACAAAAAAAAAAAAAACATTCAACGCTCGAACTGTAACATACACGTCGTAATATGGTGTACCAACCTTATCGAAAATCTGTGATGTTAAACATATTTATAGGTAAGTGCTTTATGTATTTTGAAATTTGAACGCATTAGCGGCTATTATTATTTGAATACACCAGCAAGCTCGCGAGAATGTACACATCGTGTTTTTCTTTGAACTATTTCAATTTTGAACGTCATCAACATAACACCAGATATATCACCAAAACATACGAGTAGGTAGTGTTTTACTGAACTAAATAATAACATTCAAAGGCGCTACGGGTCTTAAAGATTAAAGTGCAAAAAAATCTCGTGAGTAATGGAAGTAATAATGAATTACTAATAACTCTGATACTCAAGCCCGGATCACCGTAGACATGTGCCTAGCACTAGGCGATGTCAGGGCATGTTTTATATATTTATTTTTAGAAACACGCAATACGGCATTTTTAAATTAAGCATATTTAAGGTTTAAACAATAATCGGATTTTTTTTAAACAAAATATTATAAATACTTAAATAAGATAATCTTACAGCTAATATTTCAAGTGTTTCGATTTGTTATCATATTAAAATACTTGAATGAAAACAATGGGTTCCTTAAAAAAAAAAACATATGCCTAAGACTATATTATACTTGGGCTTAGTTCGGCCCTGACCCTTAATACACGTTATTGGTAAATTAATTTTATAGATTTTGGATAACGTGTAGCTACAATTTTTAGATACACAAACGGTATAAAATACTTTGCTATATAAAAAAAAAAAAAACGTTGCGGTAAATATTATTATCGTGTGTACTCAGTATATGTACCTATATTATTTTATAGGTGTTGGTGTTGTTCGGTGTCTTACAATAATGTTAATATTATAAATGCACGCTTGTTAGAATAAATTAGAATTCTATTGAATATTGAATATTACAGCGGACGATAAATCTGCTAGATTTCATTAGACACTTACTGTACCACCAATCAAATATGAACATATAGATTGTGAAACTCACGCCGGATAAGGAATACGTATCAGTTTACCGAGTTTCGACATTTTCATCGGGCCGAAATTATATACTTGATAGGTATAATTTACATAAATTCAATTTACAACAAGGATGATTTTGAGCAGCACGTAGAGATTTTCTCGGTAGCTCTCTGGTTAAATCCGGGCTTGAGTTTAATGTGTAATAATAATTTTATTAGAAGTTATTCTAGGTATAAGTCATTACGAGTTTTTGAATTAAGCCATTTAAAATATTTTTAACACTCAACTAACAGCAAAAAAATAAAAACCTAATAATAAAATCATTTTAATTGAAAGTATACCTATACACATATATTTGATTGCTTTTAGCATTTCTGCTCTATTTATCATAGTGTAATGTAAATAAAAGCATAAAAGAGTTAAAAATGAACTTCATGTAATCATTTTTTTTTTGGATAAAATCCGTAAAATTCCATTAAAAACTAAATTAGAAACATATCATGTACAATATCCCTAGGTAGGTACTGTTCAAGGTTTTTTTATAATCGTTTTTATTTTAAATTTAAATAAAGTATAGACGAGACGATTCACACCGTTGATTATCATATGATAGTATAAAAAAACTCATTTCGCATCGTAATATTTTTATAAAATGTTAAACAAATTGACAATGTAAATAATATTATACTAACCCTATAAATATGCAACCACACATTTTCCATAAACGAGCAATGGCCATCGCCACGGGACACCGTACAGCTGAATGCATAATATTATGGTACATTATACTATGGAAGTTTTTCTCCGGTAATTTTCGAAAAATGTATATAATATTTATGGGACACCTACAGACCCGACATCCTATCTCCATAGCAAACCAAAAAAGTCATGGGAAAACAATCAAACGAAGAATTAATGGACGAACCATAATTTTTAAATAGTTATTTATTTTATTTAAAATTTAAACTATTTACACTGAAAAACACCAATATAAATAACTTTTAAGTTTATAGATATTAGCGACAACAATTTTATTTTTAAATACGCATAAGTACGCTCTCTTTCATTTTTCAAAGTTTTGGACTTATCATTTACATTTTATATCTGAATGCTAATTAAATTGTCTTGTTCAACAAACAATAATAAAATAGATTCCAGTCTTTCAAGCAACATTCTACTTCGAAGTTTCGTTTTTAAAATAGTTAATTTAGAAAATATTCTTACACTGCTACAGCTTATAACAGGTATAGTAACAAAATCTACTAAAACCTTTCTAAAATTTGGAATAATTTCTTTTAAAAAATGTAGTCAATTGTAAACATTTAGACAATTTGGAAAACTTTTTACAATTTAACACCGATGGAACTACATGGTACGTTAAGCTATTAAGTAGAAGAAGAAGTTTTAGAAACCGGGGAAAAGAAAACCTTTGTATTCTAATGCATCGTTTGAATTGTAACGCAGAAGATAAGGTCGAGACACATGAACTATCAAATGCGGCTGTTTAGAAGGGCAGTTTTAAAATATAATTTTTCTCGTTGTACCAATAGTGCGACGAGCGTAACTTAAGGCGTTTTAGAATTGTTTTCAAAAATCATAATTATAATAAATTAAAATAAATAATAAATAGCTATTTATTAATGAACATAAAAATCATTAAATAAAAAAAAAAACAAAACATTTTAAATATGTGAATATAACCTCATTAAAGTTCATTTTGATGATCTCTGAAAAAAATTAACTAATAATTGCCTCTCTAAACAATCACATAATTAACATGAAGAAGATAAGCCAGTTCCCGCAGATCTTATATCTTTTAAAACTGTAGTTTGAATTGAATAATAATTATTTAATCTCCACAGGCACGTATCTGGAAAGGCGTTTCTTATTTTTATGAACAGTACAATAGATTATAAGCATAAAAAAATTGTTCCTCCATAATAAATTCAATTATGTATGATCGTTTTACAATTATTTGTTTTGTCTGTGAACAACTTTTTTACTGGAACTCGTACTCAAATTATGAAATTAATTTTGTTTCTAGTAACAAATACCACTTACCTAATACGTAATATACCTATTAATATTAGCATTCTTCTGTAGGTGATATGTTTTTAACAATATTCTGTCTTCATTGAAGTTATTTATAGATATTTGGAATATTCGAGTTTTTAGACTTTTTAGTTTATGTAGAGAATTCAGGTCTACAAAAGTTATCAAAAATAGTAATAACATTTCATCGTGAGTTGTATTTAGTGGTAAAAAAATACAGGTTTTGAAGGAGAAGGCCCCCATTGTCCTTCCCCCACTCGAATACGTCCCTAAATAATATCTACATCGAATTTGTCGAGCGTTTATATTTTATTTAGTATAATAACATGTTCAAATTTAAAACAATAAAACTCCATCGCGTGAAGCAAAACGTTTTAAAAATACGAAATTGGAACGAAATCAAGTTATGTTCCTTTTATAATTAAATGTATAAATTTCATATTTTTGAACGGAGAACTTTTGCAGAAACGGATATTTTAAACGAGTTTCTAATATACGAACGTAGGTATTTATTATAATTTACGACTATGCAATGTGTCGCTAGTAAAAATCCACCTTCTATATTCATAATAATATAAAAGATTTTTTTTTTTTTAAATTAAACTTAAATTAGTTTATTATTAAAAATGAAATTAACATGTTTTCGGTTTTTAGGGGAAAAATAAATATATATTTTTGATTAGGTGCTGTAAAAGTTTGTTATTTACTTTACACTTTATAATATTATATTAGCTTGAAAAAACAATTCTTTTTTTTAAATATTACCTACTACAGGTTGTTATGTCGAGTTTTTTCTTCGAAAATTATTGATTTTTTCCTCATACTTGTTTTTTTTGTGGATAATTTATTTTTAAAAATAATTCTAATAGTAGGTATACAGTTACTTTAAATATAAAATTTTCTCGTTTCAAATACGTGTTTTGTGATAATGTTAATATTGTGTTATGAAATGCGTGATGTACAAAAGCATCCGGACAATTCAAATAAAATTAAAAAATGTATTTGAAATGTTTTAAAATATCTAAACATATTATTAAAATACATGCGTAATTTTCATATGAGTTATTAGTTATTTTTACTACGTGATATGTGTAACAATGATAAATTCATAACGATAAATTTAATGCAAAGTGCAATATATTTTCTGATGATATCAGGTATGTGTTTTTGTCACTAAATTTAACACAATTTTCATAAAAATCGAAGTAGATTTCAAAACTGATGTTATTTAAAAATTAAACAAAACTTTATATATAACTTTCAGCGTCCTTAACTATAGGTACCACAGTATAAAACAACGGAAGTTTCATGTGCGTATTATTAGGTACTCCATAAGTTTAAAAAGTTTTAGCAAATATAATACAAAACCGGTACAACGCTAGTATGCAGTATTGCAATAGAAGTCTTGTGAAGTTATAATATCTGCAGTATTAACCGTCATTTTCACATACATATAAAATAAGAATCTTCGGAACGAACAAATTAGACAAAAAAAATGTCCTTCCGGCAACTTTGCAGCCCATGTAAAACACACTATTTTATATACCTACGTTGCCGGTTTGAGTTTTTGAAACGATATATTATTTATCTTTTATCTTATATTGATAAATACTTGAATGATCCGTATAAATATTTTTAAATCTTTAATTTTATAGGCATTAGAAATAACAGATAAAATGTTTAAACTATAATATTTAATAATCATATGCAATACTTAAACATTTTATTTATGACTACACCACATTTTCTTTCAATAAAGCAGCACTCTTGAAATTTGGAGGAATATTTCTGGTAGGAAATAATATTGGAATATATTATTTTAAATAATGCAATTGTAAATGCCGTCCGTGTTTATTTTACGTTTTTTTCGGGTTTTCTCGATTATGATATAATCTGCTTAGAAAATTAAAAAAATGATTACTTTTTCATCAATTAAATTGAAAATTTGCAAACAATTTTTCTTGTAAATGTGTTGTTTACAGCCGTACTTATTCGGTGTGACTGCAATTATATGGTCGACAATCCCCGATCGGTTTAATAATACCAACTATCAAGTTATATTATCACATAACACCTTTTTTGAAATCTAGATATTCATAATAAATTCGATACATTTTTACTATTTTTAGCACTTATCAACAACATTTTCGTTCTGTTTTTTTATCCAGAAAAATGTTGCTGATTGTTTAAGTTTATCAAGATAATTAAACTTGTATGTTACAATTAATTTGTCGGCAATTATCTCTTATCTTTATTAAGATATAATACAATTTATCTTCATAATACAATATTGCAACCCGTGGGAAATTTTTTTGTGTGCAGATATACAGAATGTGCGATTAGGTCGTGTCGTTTTTCTCAGACCATTGAACGATGAAAGCCTGTAGGTTAGTTTTTTTTTTTTTTTAAATTTTCATGTTGACCGTTTTATAATTATTATAATTATTTTTTTTTTTTTTTTTTTTTGATATCTACTACTGTATACAATTTAGAAATCCACGGTATTCCATTAGTAAAATGTGAACTATACAAGATAGAAAGATCAAAAGCGGTTCAGAATATCGGATCAGAATTTATATAAGAACAGTTCTTACAAACTTTTGCAGAAATAAAGAGGTCATAGAGATAATGCGAGTACTCCTACTTATATATTATTTAATTCCGGGATTTAAAAGTAGTAAAAGATTCGCACAAGTCTTGTTTTTTTTTTTTTTTTTGTAGGTAGATACTTCCGATTATAAAGGAACCGAAACGTCGTTGTATAAATTCGTACTTATTGGACAAAAACCTGTATAAAAGAGAATGCTAATAAAAAAACGAAATTAAAAGTATAAATGTTTCATTATTTTCGTCGAATACGCATCTATATTATTACATATTATAGATATTTATATTATATATAACGTGAATATATTTTATTCACTTGTGTAATAGGCCGCTTAAAAACAATTATTATTTGTATAAAACATTTAACTTCGTGAGACAACACTTTCGCAAACAATAATACCGATTGTGAATATTTAACAAAAGTGCCATCCGACTATACGATTATGATAGGAAAAAATGAAATGCAGTTTGTTAAAATCATGATTTTTACATAAAGTGCCTGTTTTTTAGTTTCCGTGGTATATTCGTTTAACAGGTAGGGCACGTCGTACGCGATTTGTAAACCGAATTAAATTTTCATATTTTCCAATAACAATTTAATACACACAAATAATAGCTATAGGAAAAAAAATAGTGTCCGTCCGTTAGGTGTATTATAATATTCACAAATAATAATTTGTACTTGTGTACAGTTTTACACGTTTATTACCTAATGAGATTATCGATTTATGATTTTACCGAAATTAATGTCGAGCAACGTAAAAGTCGTGTAATAAATTAATAATACGTTTCTGTCCTGATATTAATAATCCAAATAGAAATATATATTTAAATTCCATTAAAACATAAAAAAAAAGCCCGTAAATACAATGAATATGATTCGTGTGACATTAGTTAATATTATTAAAAAAAACTAATTTTAATTAAATTATACACCCGTCGTCAGTATTGTAACCTCGGTTATATAATTTTGTTCTAAAAAACATACGTCATATACCTTCCTACGCATAGGTTACATGTTTTTTAATATTCAAAAGGGAAAAAAATATGGAATACAATAAAAGCAAAAAAAAAAAAAAATGAATGTTTTGTTGATATATATTATAATAATAAATTAACATTGTTATAATTGTTATAATATAAAGTGCCTATAAAAACTTGATAGGTCAAAAAAAAATTTTTAAAATTTAATATAAAAATATAGAATTCCAAAATTTGAAATCAGTAAAAAAAAAGAAAATTAGAAATCGTTTTACCCGGTCTAATTTTATACGGATTTTATATATTCGAATTTCAGATTTCAACGGTCCAATTTTATACTATCTAGGTTTGTCTAATCCAGATTAATGTAGTCCAGTTTTAACCAGACCAAATTATTACGGATTTAAAATTTTCGAATTCCAGATTTTCAGATTCCAGGTTTTTGTACATTTCCATCATAGTATATTTATATTTATATTTCGTTAAATAATTTATTTAATTATCACATCTATTTTGTAAAAAAAATTATCTACCCTTACATTCATACACTGAAAACCAAAGGAAATTCACTATAATAATTTACAAAACAATAGTCCGATTTAATATTAGTCTAAATCTAGCGTAATTAATCTTCTTTCTCTTAAAATTAAAGATTTTTTAAAGATTCTTTTTTTGTAAGAAAATGTTTGTTTTTTTTTTTGCAAGTACGAATGATATTAGTATAAGATACTGCTAATAGGCGAATTTTAATTAATTCATCTGAACTTAATTTCTACTTTTTTAACATTATAGATATGAGTTTATGATTTTAATGGAAAAATTACGTTTTTCAGAACATTAGTTTTGGTGTTTAAAATGAAATTTGAGTTCAACACGAATAACAAAATTTACAGTGGAGAATATTTTCTAAGGCTTTACGTAGCATTTTTCTAAAAAAATGTTATGGTACATTAAATAGTTATGGCCATTTATGTTAGTTTTTGATTTTTTTTTTTTTAAAATAACCATACATTTTTTGTTTGACGATTATTTAAAAAAAAAACTACGTAAAACTCTCTGATATATTATTCTTTTCTTTTATATTTATTAGTTTTGTTTAAACTCTAATTTCAATCTGAACGACACAATTTATTTTGTGACATAATTTCGATATACTTTTTCGTTAATTATTGTTAACTTTTGATTTTTAATAAATAAAAAATATGAATGTTTAGAAATAAAATATCTAAAAGATTAATGATAACTCTATAAATAATAATTTGTATATACCTTAAAATGAAACAGACCCGTTTGATTTTACACTTGACTGTGTACTCTGTCGAAATCATAAGCTTGAGCGGTAAACAAAGATAATTTGTTTTACATTTAAACGATCTTGCGATCATAAAGTGTAAACAATTATTATTTGATATATCCAGCCAAACCGCATAAAAAAAATTGAGTTCATTGAAATTTTAATTTGTAAAAAAATAGCTTTTCAGCACTTTTTTTTTTAGATCGATAAGACTGTAAATTAATGGGGATCTTTTTATGACAAAAAAAAATAAATATCGTTTAATGATAATGGCGTTCAAAAATTCGTAATCATTTGAGCGAATACGGACGGACAGACAGGTGCAAACAAAATCATAAAGTAGTTTATACGCTATAGATACTTAATAATACTTAATGGAAATGGCGTATAGCTCCGAAAATTACTCAAAAACTCAGCTGGAGTTGAAGCGAAAAGGATGTTTATTCGAATCACAAAATTTACAAAAAAAACAAGGGGTGGATGGGTCGTAGGTAGCTCGGTGTTCAGAAACATAACATAAATTATTATATTTTTACAAAATAAAAACTATTAAAAAAATGTTAGAATGAAGAAATTTGATAATTTTCATTAAAGACTACCAAGTAAAATGTAAAATATTGCAATAAAATTCAAAAAATGTGTAGATAATGGACAAGATGTGAAAGAATGGGGATATTTTTGATAGGTAGGCGGATGGGTGGAAAATTAAATCTGTGATTCGAGGTAAAATATTTCTCACCGCCACTGCTAAACTGCATTTAAGCCATACTCAGTTACAGATTATATTAATTTATAGGTAGTAAACTCTATTGTAAACGCAGTTAGCTGTATGAATACTTTATTATAGCGCCCTGCTATTGGCTTAATAATTATATAATATTCAAAAATAGTGCAATATAAACTAATAATTAATAGGGGGTCAGAAAATTATGAAAGCTTTCCCACTCTAACGCTTATATAGTTTAACGGGCGATACTGTTTTCCTCATGAACTTTGTATTTTCCTCCCCAAAAAGAGAATAAAAAGTTCTTATATTTTGATCAAATAAATGAAATATATTTTACAGTCAAAAGCGCTATATTAACTTTTTATTTTATAAATTATCGACCAATTTGTATCTAGTTGTAGTTTGAATATAAAAATATGCAGACAAATTAACATTTTTGGACGGAAGACACAGAAATTAAAAGGGTACGCATATAATAATAGGAGGATAGTAATTATCCCTAGTGGTATAGTGTAAGAAAACTGACAGAGGAGGTGAACGGCATTTCGCCTAAAAAGTGCCATATTTCGACCAAAAAGGTCAAATCGATTTTACTATAAAATACTTGATTCTTACGACAAAAATATGATTATATTGTATTATTGATATCAATATGGAGATGTCTAAGAATTCGATATCTGCAGAGAAATACAATACAAGTAGGCCGTCTACCATAAAAACTTCAGTTTTTATAAATGTATAAACTATGTCTGTAGACAGCAGCATAGCATATCACGACCGAAAATATTGTTTCCGTATTGTAACCCACCACGTGAGTTGAATATTATTAAAAAAAAAAAAATCATAAATCGGATCGGATATATCAGTATTATAATAATACGCTCAGGTCGAATAGGTATTTATACCCACGCTATATTCGTGTACCCAGGGGCCAGTTAGTCTTTAATGCGACACAATAAGTCACGTAATATAACATCGCGATGTGACGTCACAAACAAACTTTCCTGACGCGTTTCGGTAGTATATAATTATTGTAATACCTAAGATTCAATGAATATTATTTCCAGGGATTTATTTTCTCAATCAAAAAAAAAAAAAAAAACGTAATATGGACATACTTCGCACCATGAATAGACCTCTTGGTTCATGGCGAAAGGTTAAGAAGTTAGGATATATGTATGTAGGGTAATTTTATCTGTATCTTTACGCAACGATAAATCACACTGCATAGGATAAACGATTTAATTAAACTTATTTTGAATTGTTGAATTATTTTTAAATTAATATTGTTCATAATTTTAACAAATTAGAACATTTTTACATAAAACAATAAAAAAAAAAAAAAACCCCGAACATTTTAAATAGCTATTAATGACTCAAAAAGCACCAGAATGTTTTGAAAATCCGTGTTTAGAAAGTTCTAATATATAAATTATAAGTAATACCCATACTTATTAAGTATACGGTGAAAATATCAAATGTCTACGATTATTTTTTACTGAATTGCATCAAAATCAAAAAAAAAACTAAAAAAATAAAACAGAAATCGGTGTAATACTATATTTAAATATCCCCGTTTTTCCTCATTATCCGAAATTTACATGAAAAATTAAAAATGCGTATCTCAACTGGTCAAAGTTGCCTACCATGAGAAACCACTCCTGAAGTCGATGACCAGAGCGAGATTTTTGCACAACGAGAAAAATCTCATACCATAATAAAACCAATACATTTTCTCGTTACTTCGTTCAGAATCTAAAATACTAACTGAAAAAATATGGCAAGTTTTTCTCCGACTGTGCTGATTATCGTCGTTTGGCTTCATCCACCAAATAAATGCTACCGCTTTCTAAATAATAATAATTATGACGTTTCGAATTAGTGTGACGTTTCTAAACGTATTGACTTGTTACCTAGCACCCAGCACTAACTCATTATTTTCACATTACTTTTCTACTACCGGGGTTTTTTTTTTCTGTAGCCTGTGTTCGGTTTTCCATTTAAATATAAAATATGATATTGATCACTCAAAAAAAAAACTGCCCGTTATTTTTCGGTACCTATCGATTTTATAAGGCGACATCTTTCACATCGAATCTATTATTTCTGACAAATGATTCTTATATTGTTCATATTGTTTCACATTATATAGGTGACAATAAAAAAAAAACAATAACTCAATCTCATACCACGGACGAATACAAATTAATCTTTACATATGATGTACATCTAGGACAAAAATGTTTTACAAGAGATAGTTTTTTTTTTTTTTAATATTAATTCCCGCTCGTAGTCTGGAAATATAATTCAGTAGAATTTGGAAAAAAAATTCCGTGTTGTAAAATTTATATAATTCGTTAATATGTTAATATGTTTGATATACATTCTATACCTTTGATCCCAACGAAGAAACACAAAATGAGTAGGAAGAAAATATCAAATACTGACCATTTATAGATATATAATTTATTTTCCCTTTATTTTTCGGTCTAAATCGGTTTATATTCGAATACATGCTATACAAAAAATTAAAATGTTTTCCGTCTCTTTTGTTTGGCGAAAAATGCGTAAGTCATATAATAATATTATTACTTAGGCCATCTAGAACGCCTGCATTTTGCTCGGGCCGTTTAGTTGTATAACCATTCGGTAATTGTGCCAATTAAGCAATTTTCAAAATTTAATTTGCTCAAATATTATGCTCAAGCCCTTTAAATTTCGAATATATTATAAACAGTTTAAAACCAAAACTTCTATAAATGCGATAAAAGTTTCAGTGATAACCACATAGTGCGTACCCTCGTTTTACACCGGCCGCAAAATCCAAAAGATAATATCTCGTACGATAAATAATATACCTGCACATTTTGCGAGACGAGTCATGTAATAAAACCCGTAATATTATACTACGTGATTTCGTCTAAAAACGTATAATAAAAGAGCAAGAAAATCATTTTTAAAATTAAAAAAATAAATAGGTGCATATAGGTATACCGACGCGGGATTACCTCGCTATCTCACGGGTCGTTTGTTTTTTTTTTCTCTCTTTTAACCAGACCATAATAATAATAATAATAATACTGTTTCAAATATTGTTTTTCCCATATGATACTGTTCACTACTCAATGTGTTTGACTTGTACAGTTTCGAGATTTGAATAGAGATAAATTCAACACCGTCGGTGATGATACTTAGACATTATTTTAAAATTGGCTATAACACTGGTTTATGTTGGCTCCGATTGTTTTTTCTATAGGCAATAATACTGTTGGCAAGTCGTTTTAAAAAAAAATACCGGCATAAAAACGATTTAATAAAAACTAATAATTTGTGTAATTTACCGGCCGTTAACATTATTAACTAAAACTAAAATGTAATTTTTTTTTATGGGTATTCGATTTTATTTTAAGCGGGTCGAGTTCAAGTGGCCCACCCACTTTATTTGAGCGTGTCCAAATGTATATGTAAGAATGCCATCAAACAACTAATCGGTTTTGAAACTATCGAATGGCCGTATCAATGACAAATTGTATACATAATAATTATAACATAACATTAAAAAGTTCAGATCAACTTAATTTTCAACTTGTTTTAATATCAATACCGATAGACGATAGTGATTAATACTCTGTATTGGTTTGTATGTAAAAGTATGATAGTTGGCCAGAATATAATATGTATATTATATACAAATTATGAAAAGGATGAAAATTTCTCATTTTTTGTCAGGAAATAAATCAAATCAAATTATTCTTGTTATTTTTTTTTTTGTGAGAAATGAACAGTTGAGGATAACGGTATCTCATGTTTGGAGGAAAAACGATTACGGATAAATGTATAACAGATAACATTAATAGTATATGGAAATCGGAAATGTTATTGTTATAACTAACAACTAATTACTGACTAGAAAATTTATCAAACCATAACTTGTCCATCGAGTCAGTGTGATAAACTCATTGTCGGCGTTAACAAAAATCGATAAAATGGCGTGATTAATAATTTGTCAACAGTAATATATGTACTAAATTGGCCGCCTACAATAAAACATTTTTTTGTCCTTTGATAAATTATAAATTTAACGACTATAATACAACGGTAATAATATAGAAATTACAAAAACCAAATTAAGAAATTATTAGTTTTGCCAAATTTAAAACTAAATTAACATAAATTAATGACTCAGTAATCTAAATTTCCAAGTTTAGGAAAAGGGTATCACATTTCCCATGCACTCTCCTACCTTCGGCCCTACTAACGAACTCACAAATATAAAACATGTTCAATGTTCAATATAGTTTAACTATACACCTACGTGTGCAACTTACCTACGTACCTTAAAACTTGACGAGAGTTACTCTCATCGTTGTATTGATGGTAAAATATGACTGCCTCATAGAGAACTCAATTATTATAATCTAATCAAAAAAAATTGTGAACCGAAACTATTTTAATGGTAAATCATGCTTAGGTATTAAAAATAAAAAATTTAATTTAAACAAATTAATAAAATAATAGAATAATTATATGTATATTATTTTATTAATTCGTTCTGTCTGGGATAAAACGTTTAAAAAGATCGTTTTTTTTTTTTTTTTTTTAATATTCACGTAATTTTACTGTAGGATAAGGCGCAATCGCTCGTATACTTTATACACCTATAAATCAACATCACCGTATTTATAACGTCATGCGAATAATGCAATTTGGAAGGTACATTATATACCTGAGCAGCGTTTTTGGTAAATCGTCAAAAAAAAAAAAAAAATAATAGTAACGAACACGAGCCAGTTTAAAGTAAAGAGTTATTATATAACTTTATCGTCCTCTATTTATTTTTTATAAAATATTTAATAAGATAAAACTTATTATTTACACCCAGAAATTCGGCGTTTACAGTAAAGAGAGGCTAAAAAAAGCCTCTCATTTTGGGTCTTTGTGCCGATTTAGTACTATATTAAAATACTTTACGCATTATAATAAAATAATTATATTCGGAAACGTCGTTAATAAAAAAAAAAAAAACCCCGACATATTTCACATCGTGGTCTGGGTAGGCCACTGTATTGCAGTTTGGAGGGTATATAGTATAACACAGGACGATTTAATCTATATTATATTAAAAGAATCGATAAATCTATGGGTAGTACACGTTTCTCTCCTCATTGTATACCCAATATAACCCAGGTAACCTAGAAATGTATAAAAAAAAAAAAAAATCAAAGTTTCATCGTTATAATTTACTGTCGGGGTTGTTATTATTTATTTAAAATTTTTTTTTTTGAAAAAAATTTTAAGAAAATCGAAATTTGTTTCAAATAAATTAACGGTAAACCATACATCCGCATTTTACTATAAAATGTGTACAACGAATCGGCGGTCGGTTTTACTAGTCGAAAAACGCGTTTTTCGAGAAAAACCAAAGATCATTGTAAAACGATAAAAGTTTTCTCGATTTATTGAACAATGAAAAGGGGAGAAGGGCAAATTAATCGGAATTAAAATGTTTTTACTCTTCAATTAATAAATGCATACCGATAGTAACTGTACATTATAATTTCAAAGATCAAAAATACCAATGTTATTACCTGTTCGTTCGATGTTTTTTTTTTTTTTTTTTACCGTTATTCAAATTTTTAGGTAATATCGGTTTCCCAAACAAAAGAAACGTACTGTATAAAATAGCAATCTACAGTCGACCGTTTTACACCTCGAATTTGTTATTTTTATACTAGACATTACGAAAGCGTTTTTCATTTATATTTTGCGATATTTTCAAATACGATATTTTATTGTGTACATTGTGTAGCGAGGAACACATAACTGATTTTGTCCGGCTTGTATATACGGCGGCGGGGACAGTGGAGTTCAAAATAAGTATGGCTACCTATATTATACGGTATATACGATTCGGGTTCACATACATACACACACATCACACGCACACATACAAACAATTGACGTTGTCCGACATTGTCATCGCCGATATTATTCCAAATTTATCGAACGTACACGTACGCGAAGCTTCACATTCCCGGGGGCACGATAAAAACAGATATTTCGACACACGCGCTGCCGCGGCCGTCGCGTTTGCAACAAAGAAATTCGGAATCCGTCGTGTTTATTAGAAATTATTTTGAAGGAGCGAACGAAAAAATAAGAAAAGTGAAACGCTTGCGTATTCAATGAAAAATGTTCATATTAATTGATAATAATTGAAATAAATATCTACTCGACGTACATATATGTGTGTATAGGGTATTATACGACGATTTTTCAAGTGTAAAAAAAACGTCCGTCGTTAATTGGGTAGTTTTTTTTTTTGTGGCCACATAACGCGGGTTCGTTCTTTCCCCCCCCCCTCCCCGATAAAATACCTATCGAAATTTTTTTGCCCATCGAATAACCGAGAAACTCGTATTTACATATTTTATTAACGTTTTGTACACCGCGTAAATATTAATTTTCACGGTTATATTTTTCAAACGTTATATATTTTAGCTATATTATATATCAAGGATGGGCAACTGAATGTTACAAGAGGGCCAATTTGGCCGCTCGTTGCCCATTCCTGCTATATATTATTATAATTATAGGAAATATACACCAAAACATTTGAAACAAAACGTTTGAACGGGATAAATGTAGGTACGTACTTGACGATGTTTGCCCACTTTTGTGCCAGTCTCGTCCGTTCACCTCGGTGACTACCGGCATTGTATTGTACAAGTGTATACAATAATATATGTACTGCACATTGACTTACTGTATAATAAATTATGACGACGGTTTTAAACATCAAATGTTCGTAGAAAAAAATATATATAATTATATTAAGACTGGCGGCGTTAGTTGCGTTAAATTCGAAAAATAGTAAAAAAAGGAATTTTACAGACGATCGAAAGCCGGATATTTTGTATAGAACAAGTCAAAATATATAATTTTATTAAATTATAAATAGGTAATTTATAAAATCTAAATCCAGACTTCGTGCCATGGGCATTTCACCGTTGTAGTCTGTATGGTGGGCGGAAGATTGGAAGATAAATAACGTGATTTACTATGGTAGTTTAGATTGTACCTCAAAAAGCAACGGTGAACAGTATTAATCAAAAACGTTTCTAAACAAAGTAATATCAGCAATTTTTTTTTGATTGTAAATCGGAAATCGTCAAAAATAAAACCAATATATTATATCGACATTAGTTGTCGGGTTTATAATATATCAAGCATTATTATTACTAAATATTTAATATGTTACAAGTTTTTAATTTTAACTGTTGGGAATCTAGAAAATTATGTTTGATCAAATAGTTCTACTGGACAAAAAATGTGCATATTGTAAAGTATAATCTGAATAATTAGCAGAATTTTCACTAACTCTGGTAGTGTTTTCCGAGAAAAGTAAATTTTTTTTGAATGAAAACACGCTTTTTGGTAAATTGAATAACTATGTAATTAATTAGGGTTAGGTTAAATATACCAAAAAATAATAATTTATAATTTTTGTTATTAAATGTCGAATAATAAAACTGAAAATTACAAAACAATTCACAAAAAAAATAATGGGACCAAAAAAATAGTTGTAGCCTTTGACCTCCTGATTACAAAAAAAGGCTTCCGCCTAAAACTTCAGCAAAACATTTTTAAAAATATTATTTCAAGATTATTTACAAGTGTATGTTTTTAAATACATTTATTTCTTTTGCTTTTTTTTCGTAGTAAGATTATGGGCCATAAAATATATCGACTTTGGGTCATAATAATATTTCGACATTACGTTTGATTTTACGTGGTAATCATTTTCGTAAACAGTTTTCTTCTTTTTTTTTTTTTTTTTGTCGTGACTACACTAAACGGGTACTGCAAATGGAACGCCGACGGGACATAAGACGTTTAAAAGTTTTATCCCTCGGCAGTTGTACGGATTTTCTGGGACTAACCGTTAGCCGATAAACTATCGAAATAATTATCGTTTGTCTTACCGTGTCGTGTAGGTACATAGTGATAACTTGTCAGGACAAAATCCGTGATTTAATATCATAATAATATAATATACCTAAACCTAAAAATATAATACCCAAACCACCCCAAAAAATAAAACATATAATGTAGAATAATATAGTTTCACTTCCAAAGTCCTCGGTCCGACCAAAACGGACGTGCACAGACGACGATTTTATATATACCTACCTCAAAAACGGGACTACAAAAAAAAAAAAAGACAATTTCGGTGTCAACATTTCGTACCTACCTGAGTGCTGCGTGTCTGTAGTGAAAGCGCGGGTGACGTGAGCTGCTGTTTGTGGACACTGCAGAGAGACGACCGAAAACGACGACGACGCACTGGTGACTCGTTCGAGACCGCGACTTTACCGGAAGGGCGACGATAACGAGGCGACTGTCGAAGACTCAACGGGACTTGTTGCTGGTGCTGCGGTTGCTGCTGCTGCTGCTGCTGTCTCGAAGACGCGCGGCGAACTTGTTGCAGCACGGATAAACGCGCGGGTAGAAATAGTGGCGGCCGCGCGCGCGCCAGGGGTTGTCGTCAGGGGCGCGCTTGTCCATCGCTAGCCGTTCCCGTCGCCGATTGGCTCTCGAACGTACGCCGCCGCCGCCTTCACCACTCCACCGCCGCCGCTGTCCCTCGAGTAATTATTATTGTAAATAATTTTTTTTTTTTATAGATTCTAAATGTTGTTGCGCAAAAAAACTTTATAATTATTTGACTATGATGCGTGAGTGTGTGTGTGTTTTCTGCTCGGAAAACACGTATTTGTCGGTTAGTCAAACGTGAGTAAAATTGTATTCGCGTAGTCGCGCCTTAATTTATGCGGATTTTCCGACCGGTACAGGTAGGTACCTACACACTTTTATTTTGGACATTTTTTTCAAAATATTCAATACTTATCCAAAATTGTTGATTGAAATATTTTTGTTGATTTCTGCATTGGCTACGCAAAAGAAAAGAAACTAATATCAGTAAGTTTACCAAGCTCCATTCAAAATTGTGTTTTTGGTTTTTTAATATTGCTTTCATAATGTTTATATCTTTTTATTTTTTTTTTTTTTAACCTGTGAATTACTTTTTCACCAGAAATCTTGCTCCGATTTGCAAGTGTAGAACTTTTTCTGAAAGGAAATTTTTTAGGCAACCTTTTAAGGCAAGGTTTTAATTATTTTAATATTTTTTAAACAATCATTGTTGTCATGGAAACGCATATTGTTGAAAAGTCAATACTATAGTAGACCAAACTATATTAAAATAAAATAAACTTCGATTTCAATATATTCTTTTAACTAGGTATTAATCTTTATATTATATTTATTAATTTTATATTTAAATATCTCTATCAACAGAAATCTGTTTAGAATCATTTTTGTTAGCAATAATTTATCATTGCTAACAAAAGATATACATTAAATTCCCTTCTGTATGCTACCTTCCCAACTTCCCACCTACAACTGTGGTTGATCCAACGTGCGATGTATGCCCGTTTTTTTTTTTTTTTTTTAATTTTTAACATTATTTTTGAACTTTGGCAAGGCATTTTTACATAGATAAAATTTGATAAATCAACCCAAGTTAAGATAAGTTGAAAAGTCGATTGATTTTTCACGTAGTTTCTTGCGTTTTATATTTTATTAATTTTGGCAATTTAATGCCTTTTCGCCCCATTGTTAACCGAACTTCGTCAGTAGAAAAAACGACGAACGACAAAAGTTTGAAAATGCTCGTCACATTCTTAATGAGACGATTAATACACACATATTAATGGGTACCTTGAGGGGGGGCAAGATAAAACATCTGCTCTACCCCTGGACTTCAAAATTTCAAACATAATAATTTTATTTTAAGTACTTTTTGATATTTGATTTTACTATGCCCCTCTCTGATAAATTTCCTGCGGGTACTCATTCCTATATTATAATATAAACATGTAATAACACCTACTAAAACTACAAGACACAACGCATCCAATCATTTTACTTCTAATTAAACAAAAAATGATATAATGTTATTATTAAACATTATAATGTACACTATAAACATTATACAACCATTGAAATTATATTACACGGTCTTTTAAAATGTAAATCATTTTTTGAAAGTTTCTTAAACAAAATAATTTATTTTACGTTCGACTCGTGCATAATAATAATAATACAATATGTGTATATTATATACCTGCTTATAAAATATTACAAAATACACATTATCATTATAATTGGTTTAAAACAGATAAATTACTTGCTTAAACTAAAATATCGTGAGGTGTGGCCATTTTTTGGCTGAAATGATTGATTCTACATTATATCTTGCATTCGCTAGTGAGGTAGAACAATGATATAGAACTTTTCCAACGACCACAATTTAAGCTATATTTTAATCAAAAAAGCTCAGAATTCAAAAAATATTTTAAATATGACAATAAAAAATTAATTTGTGACACTAATGCAGATATTGAAATTTCTCGGATTACGTGTAAAGACTGGATAAAACGTTTAATATCTTTTATGTGATTTGTAAATGGCGGCAATAGATCTTTTAACTATAATTGTTCACTAAATTTACATCGTATCAGAGCCGACTTAACAATTTGTAGCACCTAAAAATTTAGATCATGTTTAATGTGCATGCAAACCGCATGTATTTAGCTTGTTTAACGGTAACAAAATTAAAGGGAGGTGATCGAGTGTCGTTAATACTTTTTTTTAGACATTTAGACTATCTTATTGTACTTGTAAAAGGACGAGACTAATCCAGTCGTAGTGAAAACTTGGGGCTCGGGACGAGGGTCCCATTAGCTCTGCTCTACGGACATCCCTGCATCGAACAGAATTTGTTTTATGAACGAATACGAAGGGCCAACTTGAATTTAAAAAGTATGTATACGCAATCGAATACAAGGATGTACATAAATTGCCTACATCAGGCGCCGAGTTACAACTAACGCTGTAATTATTAGGTTTAAGTATAATATGGTGTGGTGTAACTCCAAGTAGTTCGTAGATATATAATTCGTATGGGTTTGAGCAACAAACAAATAAAACAAATAATATAAATATAAAAAGATAATGAGATAATAAGATAATAGTTCGACACAATAATAGTAGTAATAATTCATATAGTTTGGTAGATAGTCATTATAGGTCTTGTCACAATTAACATCCAGATTATCCATTCACTTCACCGCATCTTGCCACGCTAAATGAAGATCCTTCATAGTTCCTTGAAATACGCGAATTGAACAGTTGTTAATTATATGTTTAGTCGTCTGTGATGCGTAGCCGCAGTCACATTTTTCAGATTCACGTTTGACCCCGTTTCAATAACATATATCCGCTAGTAGTAGAAGTAGTTCGTATTGCCATTCAACAAATGGCTATGGCAAAAAAAATACAGGTACCAGAGCGAATTCAAGAGAAAATTCTGCGTTCAATTATGTTTAGTAAATTTTAATCGCATGCAGAAATACATTAATTTATATCATACAATAGATAATTGTATTATGTACAGCAAATTTTAAACTTTATAGTTAGTCTCAATGGTGGGTGTGTGGTGGGGTTCAACCTATCGAGTATGGTATGCTTGAAATAACACAATTATTACGGAACATCCTCTATGTAAGTACATAACCCTTATATCCCCTCTTATAAATACGTCACTCTTATAGGATTAGTAAGGTCGTATACATATGGTGCTTCCGTGAACGAATAAGGTAATAACCACAAAACGAACCCCGAAATCTTCAGTAATTAGCTTTGCTGGCTAAATGACTACGGGTATGTTACATCCTCGTGCGTTGCGGTGTCTAACGTAAAATACCTACTCTATAGGTAGATCCATATGCATAACCTAAAAGTCCACGGGTTACCGAGCACAATTTATTTAGTTAAACGTAAACTTTTATATTTTACTATTATTATTATTGTTATTATTAAGCGTTTATTTCAAGAATAATGGACCCCACTTAACATGTTCGTATAAACTATAGCTTGATAGCAAAAGACCACAGGTTGCAGAATATAAAATTTATCAAGTACCTAAATGTGTATACAAGACACAAGTATATGTCTCAGTGTACAATAGAACACTAGGTATCCTTATAAACTCGTATTTATACTGCGAAGCACACGAAAAAATAATTAAACATAATCGAATCTTTCAAAATATAACTTTTTTTTTTTTATTTGAACCTTATTTGGGTTTGTTTTCTATTTATCTAAAACAATTGTTTTTTGTTATGTCAACAACTTTGCTCAATTATTAACGCACAATTAAAAAAGTGATGTGACGCATCTAATCGTATGAGAATTTCACAATGAATATCTAGGTGTATAATTATTGTAAAATAAATCATACCTGCTTAATAACAAAAGAAACTATTTGAAAATTCGTTCTTACAAATATTGTTCAATAAATTCACGATTCATTACATAGCAATTTTCCATATGGCGATGGAATGACATAAATCTTCTATTAAGTAAATTTGAGAATTGGTGGATTGTACCAGCTGCGTTAATAATTTTTCTTAAAAATCCCTTAAGAGTATTTATTTTTGTAGCAAAAAGTATTTTCTTTCATAATAAACCCTCATAAAAAAAAAAAATGTCTTAGCTCTTCCGCCTACAATAAGTCCATTAAGAAAAAGGTAGTGCAGCTGTTGTCTAACTGCATTGACGTGATGTGGAGGAACAACATTTATCATAAACCACATTATTTCTTGGTCATCCAATGACACGTTCTCTAAGATTATTGGGAGATCGTCAATTAATAAATTATATAATCTTTGACCGGTCAATCTCTCCGGAATTTCATAACGCCCTAACAAATTATTTCCTATTATTTCAAACTAAATATTTATATTAAATTTATATTTGAAACTTCTTATACGAACAGAGTGTAGATTTTCTTCATACCACAAATGAAAATTTTGCTGATAAAAAATACGCAGTGTGTCTATTTGAAATTTCATTTGTGTCCTCCAAATTATTTATTTCAGAATAGACTTCTGACATATATAACTTGTGTAACAAATATTGTACAGTTGATTGTGCGTTTATTATCGCTACAGATATGTACAGATCACATATTGTATACAATTTTAGTATAATTTAAAAAAATGAAACCCATAAATTTATATTATTCCGATGGCAAATATACAGTTCCATAAACTGACTTTAGTAACGAAAAAAGCATACAGAAACAAACGAACGTATACGTGTGACCGAGTTAAACATGAATAATGTGACAAGTTTTTTTCACATAATATTATTCGATTTAACCGAAAACCATTATATTCAGAATGGTTAGCGATGATATTTTCTGTTTTTTAGATTCTGCGTGCAGCGGAAACTATAGTTTTTCTATATTTTAATTTTTTTACTTATTTATTTATTTAATTATTATTTGGGGGTATGTATGTTTGTGTGTGTGTCTGAGTGTGTCTTTAAACAACTTATTTACCAGAAATCTTGGTCCGATCATAAATGGATGGTTTCTGCTAAAAAAATTTGTTTAGTTGACAGATTGATAAAGTCATAATTAAATTTAATTAAATTATTTAATGTTTGATTAGAAATAAATGTTAAAACCTGAAGGTTTTCCAATTATTTATGTTGTACTTTCTATATACGTGGTACAATTTTCAAAACATATTAAGGTTTTTTAAAATTTAAGTAGCTTTTTGAAACTATGAAAGGATGATAATGTAATATATATTTATGGGCGCTTTAAGGTCAAATTTATGTTAAAATTTGTTAAAAACACGAACTTTTTAAATTTATTTTATAATTCTATACAAACATGCAACAACTTTATCAAAACATGTTTAACATAACTACAAACAGAATCGTTTTTTATTTGCGATGGTTTATCGTTCCAGGTAGATATAAATTAAATTAGTCTACATAATCAATTAATATACATATATACCCCATTTCTAATTCCTATGCCTAGAAAAATAGCCCATGCACGGTGCAAAGTATGTCGGATTTTTATATTGATCTTCTTGGCATCAATCACTTTTGACAGCAGTGATGTATAGAATTACTCTTTTTTAATCGATTGGTTTGTTTGTAGACACATATAAGTATAAAAGATATTTATTGTTTGTAAAAGAAAAGTAGGGCGGTGGTTAAGCGATAGTTGGTAAGTATAGTGGCTGACGACTGTACTAAAAATCCAATTCGAAAACAAATAGGCCGATCGAAACGTATTATGTAAGTTTTAATTATTTTGAAAATAGACATATAATTAATAAAAAAAAATAATACGATATTCATTTGTTTCCCAAAACGTAATATACTTCACTGCGATAATAATACATTACTGAAAAACGTCAAATTAGCATAAAACAGCCATCAGGTATCTTATTGTTCGTGATATTATTTTAACAATACCTATATCTTTCTGCAGCCCGAGTATAATAACAATAATGATAATAATATGTAGAATAAGCAAAACCATTAACCATAATATTTTATAAACGATAACATTTTTTATTCACCTTATTGTATTTTATAATGGTCTCCATTAAACACGAAATAATAGACTAGCTATCCATCTCGTTATGAGCTAAAAACATTTTAAAGATTCTAATAACCTATAGATTAAGTGGCATCTGAACCTTAAAACATCATCAATCAAAATGCAATGTAATGAAGAAGTTGTATTGATGGTCATACTAAAATTTATAATCACGTCAATTTTGTTATTTTATGAATTCGGTGAATAAATTTGTCTAATATTGAAGATTTAATAGTCAAAAAGTTTACACGATAGTTAATAATGCTCAAAACTTAAATAGAAGAAAATCCTTAAAATAAAAGATAGTTGAAAATAAATGTAACCCGTAGTTTCTACATTTTGAAAGTAATATTTTAACATAATATAAAAAGGTGAAATAATTTTATTATTTTAAATTTTATCTAAATATTAAAAATGTGAAAAAAAAATTAAAATTGTATCACAAGTATAAAAATTCGTTACATTTTTAAGGGGGAGATTTTTTAAAATTTTAAACTAATACGTATTACTTTAACAGTGTTAACAATTATAATAATCATTATACGTTTTCAAATAATTTATTAATCATACATTCGAATAATAAATTCGAAATATAAACAAAGAGCTAATATGGCCGATAGGATATTGTTGGTGAAAAATTAAAAAGGTCGGACTCATCGAATAGTAATTTAAATCCACACAAAATGATAATTCATTGCTACCTAAGTACAGTTTCGAATGAAGTGCCGTTATTTATATGATTTTAGTCAGAATTTGAACTTAAAATGCTTATAAAATTAAATTCCTACATTACACTTATGTTTGTTTTGTTTTACCATCCAGCGTTATTTGCAATGAACCTTTTGTTAAATTTTTAAACATTTTGGAGTGAAAAATTATACTCGCGCAAAACGAAAAATAATAAACCAAATTCCGATTATTACGATTTCCGTGAATATTTGAATTTTAAACGCTTGTAAAAAAAAAAAAATCACGCCACACATCATAATAAATAAAATCAATGCATTCTTCACTACGTTCAGATTAAAAAATTAATTTTAAAATAAATATTATTATAATATTGAAAATAGCCCGAGCACCGTAATCTATATAAAAATTAATTTAAAAACTAAATAATTAAATTTTGTTTTTGCGATTAAAAATAATGAATATATTATAAGAAAGCTATTAATTTAAATAATTAATACCGTATGAAAATTTATTGTTAGACTATGTATTTTTTTTATGTGAACTTTGTAAAAAAAAAAAAATAATAAACAATCTCAAGATGATGTTTTAATTAAATCGGCAAATGAAAATTAATTTTCATTATAATAAAAACAAAATTTCAATCTTAATCAATGTCCACAATATGAAATGTAATGTATATATTAAAAGTATGATATTATAAAAAAAAAAAAAAAAACTGTAAATAATATTATAAACGGTAATGTAATAGAATAGATGGAAATGAGAACCACTGAAACGGTCTTATACGGGTTACTGTAGTAATAATTGAGGGGAAATTAAGGAGAAAGCTGATGGTGGGAGATCAAGAACTACATTTAAGAAACAGATAATATAAAATATATAGGAAAGCAAATTATAAAGACATAAAAATATAAGCGGCTATATTATATTATGGTTTTAGAAAAATGAAGGGCCGTCTCATTTAACCAATCGTAAGACAGTAAAAAAAAAAAAAATCATTAATATCATATTGCCGAAAATATACTACTAATAATGGTCCATAATCAGACTATACAATATAATCTTTTGATCATGATACCGTAATAATAAATCGTGTACCAAATAAAATGACCTACTGTTTATTTCTTTTAGATTCCGAGCGTAACGAGGGAGCTATTGCTATTGGTTTTACAATGCTGTTTATTTTTTTTTTCTAGTCGGTCGACGGGTTTATCCAAGTAAACTTGCTCCGATGTATAAGTGTAGCACTTTCTCTGAAAGCTCAAATTGTCTAGATTATACTTTGAAGAGGTCATTTTTTGATTTTCGACGCCATTTTTCAAATAAAAGCACTTAAATCGAAAAAAAACGTGGAAAACGCACAATTTCACGATTTTATTATTTTATACAAATCACAGAACGACGTTTTCTAACAGAAAAAATAATTTAATCGAAAAATCACAAGGTACCTTTTTTGTTGTCTTTTTGATTTGCTCTCTTACGGTATAGTATATCGTTACTTACAGATATAAATGAAATAACCTTATGTAACCTACTTTCCCAACTTCTCGCCTACAACAGTGGCCGCTCTCATCCCCAGTATCAGCTTTTTTTTATAATGTTTTTAAAATAAAATTTTGATGAAAATAGTAAAAACTACGGCTTTCTTCTAAATTCTAACATTAGAGATCCACTATAACTATATTATCAATAACGAAATTTCGACTAGTTATAATATTAAACAAATCGGACGCCAAACCTTAAACACAATATGTAGGTACACTGATTATGTCGGAAAGTATTAACTTTTTTCGGAATTTGTTTTCTAGAAAATCTAAGAAACAACCAGCTCTACAATTTTATATTCATGCTATTTTTTGTAACCCTTATTTTTGAAGGTTACACCACTATCTACTTTTGATTTTCAAATAGCAACCTGTATTAAAAATTCCATGAATAGATGGAATATTAATTAAAATAAATTTGAGTGTTAACAATTTTTATTTTTGTCAGGCCATTGACGAGATATTCCACTTTTAATTTTGGATTAGAAGATAATAGTGGTACATTAATAACACGTCACATACCGTACTGTCACATAAATGACACTCCACTACTCTCCTTCAACCCAAACTTAAAAGTGGAATATCTCGTCAACTGATCAATGAAAATCAAAAATTGTTGACACTCAAATTTATTTTAACTTATAATCCATCTATTTATAGACTTTTTAATATAGGTTGCCATTTAAAAATCAAAATTGGCTAGTGGTTTTGCCCCCGAAAATACGTGTGACAAAAAATAACATAAACATTCAATTGTAGAGCAACTTGTTTTTTAAATATTTTAGGAAACAAATTCTAAATGAAGTTAATACTTTCCGAGATAATGATGGTACCCACTTAAATGAATCACCTAGTAGTCGTATTAACATTAAATAACAGTTTAAAATTTTTTCTTGTCATTGAGATACAGGTGCCTTTAAAATATGTACTGTTTATTCCAGGTACAATTACCTGCATATAAAATAACACAAGTTCAATAATATTACTAAAGTACTGGAGTACCCGTGTACTAAAATAAGAAGTCAATAACTGTACAATATCTCTATCACAATAAAACGCATGAACCAACCAATCTTTCTATTGTTAGGTTTACAGTTTGACTATAATAATATGATGTGTATTTTTGATTTTCTATCCGATTTGCAAGATTTGACCTACACTTATAACATTTATTGGAAAACATGAAAATACAAATTTGGCTATCAAAAAATGTAATTTCAACAACATATCAGTATGTTTATATGATCTACATTTTTAACTTAACGGTGTGCCGAAATACTCATTGTTAACAATGCAGTTAATATTTTTCCAAATCCGTGCATTGTTGCCAAAGTTCTCTTTTTCCAAATCAACCCAGTTAAATTATTGACTGATCGACAAAACTAACGTATAACAACTAACTACGTCATCTGTTCAGTTTATTTTTGAATGACTATAAAAATGGAAAACGTGTGGATATTTTGTCGATATTTTGAACTTTGAAGTGCTCAAGAAATGCGGTAATTGAAATTCTGAGCACAAATATTTAGCTTGTCTAACTATAAGAAAGAGTTATCCGAAAAAAATGATCTACACAACATGTATTTCGATATCTTAAAATTTGTTCTTATACCCAAAGCCGTAAGTCATCTTTAAAATCGAAAATCTGACCACGGATTACTGGGATAGCAATACGTACAAACAGAAGTTATGCTTTCAATATTTTGCCATTTTTATCTCCACACCAAAAATCCAGAGATCAAATAAATCTACTTATCTGCTTGTCATGATTTTTTTTTTATACATTTTAATAACATTATTAAAATAATAATAGTAATAATTTTTATTATTATTTGGTCTTCGTGTAATAATCAGTGACAGTATTTTTTTTTATATATATATACACATACAAACCATTGATTATTTTATTTATTTATTTTAATTATATTTTTTTTTTTTTCTTTTTAAATGATTTCAAGTATAAAAATGTAATTTCTTTGCGAAAACCCCGTCAGATATTTTAATTATATTTTTTTCCCAGACAAATAATAGTGACGTGGGTATTATCGATGACAAGTAAATAGTATCTCGAGTGCGCCGCCCGTGATATTTTTTTATTAAGTCTCTTCAATATTTACGCGTTTAAAAATGAAAAAAAAAATCGTATCTTTTATACATTATTATTATGCGACTATCCAACGATTTTCAGGGAATAAAAGAGACGACGCGAGCAGAATAAAAATCGTTTCGACAGTATTATAATAAAAATTCACTTGTTCGTTCGGAAATCACCGTCACCAAGCCGTGGGCGGTGATATCTATATTTAATCGACTTCGCTCGAAAGATATTATTTTCGTATTTCATTTGAATATGAATCGACTCGGAAACTATTAGAATTAATACCTACCGCTTAAGTTTCGCACGAAACAATAGTAAAATTAAAAAATTATTATATTATTATTTTTTTTTTTTTTTTTTTTTTTTTTTGGCATTCACACAAATACGAGTACGAAAAGTATATTTTGCTGTCGATATCTGCAACACCGGAAATCAAAAGAATGATTGTTTTAACTTTGTTAAAACAACAAAGTAGGTTCAAACTATGTAAAAACAAAAAAAAAAATATACAATCTTCTTTGTGACCACAACCATGCGTATTCAATTTTATTACCACAAACTTTTTCAAAAGAAAACTTTTTATTAACAAATTCTTTCTTCAAAAAACGTATAATTTTGGAATATTCTAACACCGGTATTATTTTATGTGCGGTTCGGTTTGAACTCATTCCATATAGTCAATAATGTATTAATCATTATCTATTTTATGTTAATTCAGCGCAGATCTGTACAATTAAATTAAAATTTTTTCCCATAATGATATTTTTCAAAACTATTCAAAAAAAAATTAATTGGTACATTCCAGTCTTACAACTAAATCTATAGCTGTAGCTAAAAATTGTTATTTTTGTTAATGGTTTATTGTTTTGTACACTCTATTATTAAATTTAGTTAAAATAGTTATTTAAATAGGTATCATTGAAAATGTCCGTTTAAATCTCGTCACGCTCTCTATTGTCTGTAGTAAACTGATATTTAACGTGGCATTTTTAGTTTTATTAAGACTGTATTATAGAGAATAACGTTTAATATCCTCTCTCTAATATCTTTACCGTTAAAATGGTTTATATAATGGTTCATCTCTATTTTAGACGATAATATATTAAATATCCTAACTTCTTAGGTACCTACTAAATACTGATCGATTATCTTGTTTCAAGATACTTTTTAATACGGTATCAATTACATCTGTGTGCTTAAAATGTCCAGATAATTAAGTATGTTTTCATATAATTATAAAAAAAGAGTAGGTACGCAAAAATAAACCATTGTTAAAGAAAAACGATTTTGAGTAAAATATTATTAGTTTTATTATTTTCCTTGTTATCGAGTAAACTCAGAAATCAACAAAAATTGCTAGTTTTTCTGATTTGTTAAAAAGAAGACAAGGAAAATCTAAAACTAATCGCAACTAGACCGAAAATTCTACAAGAAAGTCCCTTTAAAGTTTTTGATTGGTGTAAGACATCTGGTAGAAAGGTTATTTATAGACATATAAAAAAAAAAACACGTACTAAAACTAATACATTTTTCTTTCGCTCAAAATTTAGAACTAAAATTACAATAAATTCTAAAAAATTATTTGTGTACACAATTTTTATAGTTTAAAATAGGATTTATCAGCACATGTAAATAACATCTAAATAGCTGATATTTATGTTAATGATTTTTAATATAAACAGTTTAACTATATTTATTTTATTTATTAAACGTTTAGCGTTTGGAGAAACAGTACCAGAGGTTGATGGGACAAGGAAGCTAATGACAATAACCGGTAGTGTAATGTAGGTGAAATTGAGAATTTTAAACATCTAGAATTTTGTATACAAAACAACGGTAGCTTTGAAAAAGATGTAAAACACAGGATTAAGTATAGTTGGATAAAGTCGAGAGAAGCGTCAGGTATTTTATGTGACAAGAGGATTCCAATGAAATTTAAATGCAGTAATGTATTTGAAACTTTACCTCAGGAGAGATGATAAGGGAGGTCAACCCCCACCCACAAAACAAATTTAGATTGTAGACATTGAATAGAACAAAGCACATTTTTATTTACAAAACAAGATCTATGTTTCTTTTTTAATTATTTACAAATCTATTAATGATATAATCAACATATTTTAATGGAATTGATTTATTTATTTGTATCAAGTAGGTAATACCGAACCTGTTAAATGATACTGGCCCATTTTTGATCTCGGAAAAGTTTTTAAACTATTGACAAAATAATATAAATAGCAGATATGACTAATATAAGAATATAAATAATAAGAGAGTCTTAAGTCAAAAATTGGATATAAGTTGAATAGTAACAAAAAAGAAAAAGGAAAAATGTTAACTATTATTGCTAAAAACTAAATTAAGAGTAATTAGGCATTTAAAACCACATTCCGAATAATAAATACATTAATTATTTCAAAATTGTTTGTAAGGCATTACAAATATCTAAATGTTAGTGATTTTTGCTTAACTTATACACTCAATTATTTAAACATTCTAAACGTATAGAAGCTTAAAAATACGGGTGATATTATCACCCATGGACCATGAATCCGCATGATCATAATGTTATCCGTTATCAACACGAATATCTTCAAAAAACAATAACAAACATTTCTTATGAAAACAAAATTATTTATTTATTGATTAAATTTAAAAACGTTTATAAGTTCAAAAAACATAAAATATGATTTGCAATCAATATATATATATATATATTGGAGAGGGGGAAGTGACCTCAAATACACCACTGCTTAAATGTAAGTACTACAAGAGTGTGATGAGACTGGCAATATGTTATATGGTTTGGAGTTTTGATTGGTAGACAGAAAAACAGAACAAAGAATAGTGTGGCAGAGATCATAATACTTAAATGGATAAATGGAGTAACGAGAGATGATAGAATGAGGAATGAGTACCTAAGAAGTAGCTTAAGTGAGGCTTCGATAGTGGATAAAATGAAGGAAAATATACTGCGATGATTTAGACATGTCATGAGGAGAGAGAAATTAGAAGGAATAAGAATTGCAATGCATATAAACGTGAGAGAAAAGACGGGGAGAAAAAGACCGAAAAATAGGTGATTGGGCGCGATTGAGATATGAGAACGATGGGTGTATGCAAGGACAATGTACGAATCGGCTCTAGTAGAAGTTTAGAACAACTGACAAGTGTGCCCAAACTCCAGTAGTTGGGTTGATGGGAGAAGGAAACAAGAAGATGAATTAATTCTTATGATACATTTTATTTTGTACTTTTAATCTTAAGATTTGTAAGTTCAACATAAAAATATTAACCAAATTAATGTTGAATTATGAAAATTAATAATTGAAAGTATCTTGTACTTTCACGGTTTTTAAGTCTACCTTATATCATTTACCAAGATATTTTTTTTAGTTTCTTGCCAATTTGTTTCCCATCAATCAAATGTAATAATTACTTATTAGGTACGTATTTATTTTTAAAAATATAGTTTATATACTATACAGTGGAAAAAAAATAGGTACCTATACTAACTTATTTGAATCTTGAATATTATACCTATTGGTTATACCCACTGAATTTAATAATTTCAACATTACTTTGAAACAATAGGTTACAAACTTTAATGTACGTAATACAAATAGGTTAGGTTAGGTTTTATATTATTACATTTTTCTTATACTAGGCCTATCTATAAATTTCAACATTTTCCATGTAGTTTTATTTTTCATTTGTAAAAAAAATAAAAAAACGCTTTAAAAGATAGTTTAAAAATAAAAATTACATTTAAAAAAAACTATAATTGAATCTTATTTCTTGCGGTTTTATTTTTCAATTTTATTTTATCAGTTATCCGAGAAAAAAAATAAAGCTTCAGAAGTTTTGTAATCCTTTATCAGCGAAACCCAGTAGCGTATTTATACGATAACATTTCATTGGAGTTTATAATCACGGTGTTTGGTTTTGCCTAGTAATAAAAATACACATGGGGTAAAAAATATGTGAACAAATATTATAGTTCAGCGCGTTTAGATAGTATCCGTCTTATAAACGCACGAAATAGCAAATCTGCGTTCAGGACTAATTTTTTTGTCGTTAGTTTGAATTATTAGAAATTTGATATTAAAGGTAAGAACATAAAATATACTGTGTTTGCTTTGTACGTGTGTTTTTTCTCGATGTTTCAATTTTCAAGCGAATAATGAAATACTATCAAAATATACACGTATAACTCCCTTAAAAATGTGAAGAATAAAAAATATCGACGTATAAACACAGACGCTCTTAATATGTAGATCGAATATATGAATCGAATTTACTCTAATAACAACAAAACTAAAAAGACCTATTGAACCTAATAGATAGCATGTAAAGATAGATGAGCACGCATGTAAAGCGTATAAATAATAATATTTTTATAATTTCGGCGGGACCTATGACGTTTTTTATCACTAAAACACTACTGTTGTCTGTTACACGATTTCATTTAAACATAAAATATAAACTAGCTGTCTTGCGCCCGGCGTTGCCCGTGACAATTTGTATTAATATTGTTTTACCCATATTAATTTTTGGTTTTGGCCGTGACAGAATTGAATGAAAACAAATAGGTGATAAGTGGGTAGTCCACCTTCGGCGGATTAAATGTGTTCTATTGTGAAATTTGAATAGTGCAAATAGTAGTAATAATAATTATTATTATAATAGGTTTTTTTCCGTAACACCAAGGTAACCCTTAAATAAACAAAAATAAATAAATAAGCAATTTGATATTCGTACCAAATATAACTGAAAAACCCTATTTCACCCCCTTAAGGGTTGAATTTTCAAAAATCCTTTTTTATTGCACGGTGAAAGTATTAGAGGAACCACTATTCAAAATTTCAAGTGCGTAAGCGATTTTATACATGTATATAGATAGGTAATTCAATAATGATTAAATAATGTTACGAATTAAATATTCGAATATTTGTTATGGAATTCTCCTTTTGGGACAAGTTGGCTACAGATTCGTTTTAAATTCACTATGTATAGCCGGTATGGGTATGTATAATATAATAATATTACAAACTAAATTATTCCGAATGTATTGTGAAATAATATAGAAAATCAATGGTTTCAGATTAGAAATTCAAATCTTGTCCGGAATGACAGGCATCTCCAATATTAAAGGCACACCGGCCTCGGACGTGTTACATCACACAATGAGTGTACACGAAACCAATACGCGTGTATTAAAATATAATCGAACTACCGCGAATAGTAAATAACAAAGCGACTTCAGACGGACATGTCTCACACCATCGCACAATCGGCCAGAATAAGTTCAAAACGGGACAAAAATGAATAGTTTGATGTTCAAAAAATAGATTACACTTTGATAGTAATGAGATAAATCTAAGTAATCCATTGTAATGATATCGTAAAATTAACGATTAATATACCGCATATCAAGCTATAAATATACGGTTTATTAAATTTCTGTTTTCTGATATCATTTGTACTCGTATATGACTCGTTTATTTCTAAATATACGTTTAGACATTAAACTTCAAAATGGTATCATTAAATGCATTAACTAGCAGATAAGTAATAGTAATAATATTTTATTTTATTATTAATGCTAGTTAACGTTATTGTAGATTTTCTCGTGTTATTGATCTACTCAAAATGCCTAGTGCAAACTGGGGTTTCAAATTCTCCTTAAATATTTAATTACATTATTGAGTTGTATTTAAAATAAATAAATCAAATATTTAAATATTTCAATTTAAATAAATCATAATTCACTCTTATTATTTTGTCTTCTTTTAGTTTTATATTAGATTGAATGTAAAATAGAAAAGAATTTATATTATGCTTGGGAAAATACTCTGTCTTACCATGAAAGTCCCATAGAAATTGGTTCAATCGCTTCAGAGATAAGCTCGGACAAACAGCTAGATAGACAAACATTTTTATTTATTTAAATGTGTATAGATTGTATTAAAAAAACACAAATTGAATCAATAGCTAATAAGTGAGTAATTTTTGATTTTGATTTTTAAATACCTACTTCTAAAATTTATATTATAAGCCCGAATCAAGGGAAATGCCCCAAAAAATATTTTTGTCCCATTTTGAACTCGTCCTGGCCCAATGTAGCAGTGGCCATGGTTGCAGTGGCAACTGTTTCTTTAAATATTGGCTAATATGAACTTATATAATATAATACTCATATTTAAATTAATAATGATAACAATAATGTTACGATTTATATAACATGTTTTCAACCAAATCAACAACCGTATTTATGTTATATGTATATTCCGGTCGAAAAATTGTCTACAGATAGGTTCTTATACAGAAAAAAAACCACACAAATCATAGCAAATCCAATACAAGTACATCCCTCGTTATA
Source organism: Cinara cedri (assembly GCA_902439185.1). Classification (NCBI taxonomy): domain Eukaryota; kingdom Metazoa; phylum Arthropoda; class Insecta; order Hemiptera; family Aphididae; genus Cinara; species Cinara cedri. The sequence continues at coordinate 1,359,462 of CABPRJ010002370.1, forward strand.
CGCTGAGAATCTAAAATGTACCTGTACCTACTATTATCGTCGTACACTGCAAACCACAATAACAGGTAAGGCAGTATAAAAAATACGAACAACCGTCTAAGATAGGCGATAATAACCCTATACACGGTAAAAAAAAACCCTAAAAAAGACGATATAGATAGTCATAAACAATAAATGTATTTCAACAATCCAATTATATTACGAATAGTGGACCTACACGGCCGAACCGCGGTAATACCGTTATTAATTATAAGATATTTGAATTGCATCATTTGACCAGCGTAGCTTATAATAAATGATACGATTTACCACGATTGTTTTATTACGATTATTACCCGCGTATCGACTTGTACCACAAAATAATAATAATAATATGATTTGATCCAATTGTCAAGGCCAGAGTTTATTTACAAAAAAAAAAAAAATAGAGAGACTGCAAATTGCTTTGCAATAAATTAATATATCAATATGTTCCCACGCAGCAAAAAAATATTTCCATAATATGAACAGAATGTTTTTAAGAAAATTTTATAGTTGTCAAAATATTTTCGATTATTGTTAAATAATGGTGTAAATTTTATCGAAATATTTTTCGCCCAAAAAATACGTGTTTGAAAAATATTTTAAAACAAGATTTATCAAACATTTTAATCTTATATTTCTAAAACGTTTAATTTTTATATTTTCTTAAGAACCATTATATAAATATTTAGAAAATATTTTTTCATCATAAAAATAAAATGTTAATACAATATTATTGGTAAAATATTTATTATTTAACCACTTCAAAATATTTATAAAATGTGTGGGTTTAAGAAGACACGCTACCTTCCGTATTAAATTAAGGTGCGTGGATTAGTTAAGAAACCAAAATATGTTCACCATAAAACATAGCGAACTAGTACTATGTTGGTAATAGTTTCTCCATATTACTATTAAGAAATAAGTAATAAGTATGAATTTGAAAAACTTAAAATTGTCAGATTTTTCAACTAATAGGCAATAATCTATAAAACCAACTGCATAACCTTGTAATTCCACAAAGGTAATTTAATATATATTTAATATAAGCAACGATAAACCATTGATAACGAAAAAATTATTATGAGTAGAGTTCAGCTGATAGTGATGCTCTGTTAACAATATATTCACATTTGCTGGGAAAACTCTTAGAAAAAATCAAAAACTGACCTCATCAAAGTACCTCGCTAGTGAAATTTTCTTTTAGAAACATTGCTAACATTAAAAGTTGGAGCAAAATTTCCGGTAGAAAGTGTTCACAGAAAAAAAAATCGTAAATTTCCTCTTTTTTTTGGGGGGGGGAGTTTTTGCATTCGATGAAGAATCTCTTGAGAAAATTGAAAAATGACCTACTTAAAGTATCTCCCCACGCCGATTTCCTTTCAGAAAAGGTGCTACACATAGAAATCCGAGCAAGTCTTCTGATAGAAAAGTTGCGCAGATAAAAAAAAAATAAATAAACATCTTTATAAGACCATTAGGTTCTTCCCTACACTTAAAATCTAAAATAAATAAAACGGTTGTCACTGACAACCTTATTTTTAATCTTTCAATCTTTTTTTAACCCTTAGATCCAAGTTTTTCTTATTGTCTCGAATATTAATGAGTTTCAAAAAATGATCTGTTTAAATTACAACCTAGAGAATATTTATTTTCAGAAAATGTGGAATACTTGATAATCGGAGTAAACTTTCTGGTATAAAGTGTTCATAAAAAAAATAATAATAATAATATTAAACATCACTGTAAACCCATTACATTCCTCGCTCCGTTCAAAATCTAAAACAATTTCGAATTTCGGATTGGGTTAGAGTAAAATGACAAAATGCGTAGAATTTAAAATTATGGGCTTGATTGTATTTTTCTCAATATTGTTTTCTAGGTTTATACGTGGTTGGCTAATACGAAAAATCTCTAAATATAGTAAAATCTGTTTTCGGTTATAATAGTAGAAGTTGCTGTGTAAATATTGATAGAATAACTATTATACAAGATGTGATGTGATTAGATGCAAATGGGTTTACGATTGCAATTGATCCGTTGAAATAGGTAATCTTATTTCTAAGGACTGTGGAGTGATATGGGCAAGGATTTCAATTGTTTTTTTTCGGAAGACATTGTAAAAAATAAATAAATTGTATTTTGATGACACTCAATTCAACGGGACTTCCAAATAATTAATATTGTGTATTGTATCACTCTGTATTAATAATCTATATGCATCATCCTCCAGATTTTTTTTCTGATTTTCCACAAGATAATAGGTTTATTTTAATTTTAAAATTGCTTTAAGATAACAATTCAATTATGAAAACGTTAGTTAGGGGTTTTTAATCTTTTAATCAATTATTATGTAAACCATAAATACTACTTTATTGAGGTTATTTTTCCAAGTCAATAATTGTGTAGATAGTATAATTATTTGTATTTATGGTTGATAATGATTATATTAACATATACTTTATCGTTACTAGTTTATGAGTAATAAGTTTTCTATACTGAATAGTTTATAATAGTTTTGGTATTTTAACACTGTCAATGGGAAGGAGACTAAAGACTCTTAGCCACGACACTGATGTAATAATATGAAGTGCATACAAATATATTTAAACACAGAAAATATTTAATTCGAATCAGTGTGTAGGAATGTAAAATACAATAAAAGGAAATACAGTCAACACGCCAAAAATTCGCTTATACATAGATACAAATGAGTCAAAAATTTATAGCGTCAAATTCGCGTTTCAGGAACACGGTGATAGTAAGTGTTTCGGTCGACGAGTTCCACTGAGCCTTTGACACTTGTTTGTGCACGTTGTGCGGAAATGGCACGTGTAACCTGTACTTGGGACTGCGCACGTCCACCGAATCGTCCGTAACGTCCGTGCAAATACCCGGCATGCGGTCACCCGGCATTTTCACTTCTATGATCATTGCCTCGCAACTGGACGTCAACGGCGTCTTTGGGCCCATCTGAAGAAAAAAACTTGTACGTTTAACAATTGTGTCTGGGTTCCCAGAAAAACTTTTTTTTCCATTTATACGAATTTAGTTTTTAAAATTAATTCTCGACTTGAGAAATTTTAAATCCGTATGAGAATCTGAATATAGCTAAACATTTATAATACAATTTGGTTAGTGTTTACTCATACCAACCTACAGTGAATATCACTTACAACATAAAAATTAAATTAACTGCCCACGTCAAACATTTTTACCACTTATGAGGGTTAAATAAAATATACAAGTGGGTATTGTTAAGATAAGAACGATAGAGTGCAGTCATTTAAAAACACATTTAAATATTGAAATCAGTGTTTTGCATTTGAGAAACTTTTGTGATTCCTATTGATAATTTCTAACGTTTATGTATAAACTACCTAATTTCAAGTTAAATAACACTGACATCGGTTACAATTTACAAAAATGTGCTGTTAAAATGGATAAACATAAATAAACAAAACATTATTCAAATATTTGGTTAATGTTTTGGATGTAAAAAAATCCTATTGCTACTGAAAGACGTTGACTATGATTTTGGAAATAATTATAATTTCAAGCCGAATTTCACATTGTTAATCATCAAATTATAAATAGGTATTTATAATTAAACTATAATTATAATAATTTTAATTATTATTATATTATTATATTATTATTTAATTACTAATTATAATAAACTAAATAGGTATTTTTTTTCTCAGTCGTTTTCATCCAAACTATTTGGGTCAGCCACACTCGTTCCAAATTTCCACTTAATCCACTTTCTCACCTAATCCCCCAGATTGTACCTACTTATATTAATAGGTAATTTCATAAATTGATAAATATTCTAACAATAATAGATGTTTATGTAGGTAGGTGTAAATGCAAAAAAATCATCAGTGTTATTAAAGTATCGTTATGATTCAAAATGTCATTCATTATTAAATAAATAATATTTAGGTACACGAGTATAACAACTTACTCAAAAAATAATCAATAAGTAAGAGTTATTTTGCTAGTCGGGATTAAGAGGTCGCTCGGCCTAATTTTTCAATGAGGCTCTTTTTGAAAGACTAATAACATACATTTTTTTAAAATGTTAACTAATCAATACGTTTTAACAAAAAAAATAAATAAATAATATAGACATATATATATAGATCATACCTCCTTGACCGCCATACCTCCGCCATGACCCTCCTTAGACCCCCAATTAATCCTGGCTTAATATTCATACTGAATGGATATTATTAAATTAAAAAAATTGTTTGTTAAATATTATTAGAAATATTGTTACTTCATTTTAAAAAACGGACCTTCTTCACACATTGGATAAGCCACTTTTATAGATGTGAAGCTAGTAACGTAGGATATGGAGTGGAATTTAATATATATCTATATGCATGACTTCATTGCTCACAAAAAACGATTATGAGCAGAGCTTGGATAATAGTATTGATTTTGATTTAGAGAAGTATAACACAGTTGTAGAAACTTGAATTAACATCATTAACATCTTTTCTATAATATCCACCACACAATTTTTTTTTATAAGAGACTTTCATTCAGCCAAATAATTACTATAAGATAATTTCAATAGTCAGAATGGTTTAGAATTTAAAAATGCCTATACTGCACACAAAATAATAAATACCTAGTCTTTTAATATTGCATAATCGATGAAGAAAAGCTTTTAGAAATACAAAATAGTACCGATTGGTCAATTATCAGTAAGGCGAGGAAGTTATAGGATTTGCATGTTTTTTTCTGAGCCTCTATTTCATAGAAAACCAAGTTATAAATATATCGCAAGCACCAAAAGTGTAATATAAAATTTTGTTTTGCATATTTTGACAATTTTAAACAAAAAGGCATATTTTGTTATTTTGTGCATATTCTAAATAATATTCAAAATATTCACACATTTTTGAGAGAAAAATTACATTATTTTTGATTTATTAAAAACTTTATGGTATTATATATGTACTGTGCTAATGTATATTATATGTATGTAAGCTACTGTAGGTACCTGCAGAAAATAAACAACAATCACAACTGTCAAACAAAAAAATCTGTTTTTCACATGATTTATGTAAGGTTATGATGTGTGCAAAACATTCTTTTACAGAAAATGTCTAATGTTCAACTCCAATTGTTTCTTGAAAATTACACTTTTGACATTCCTAGTCAATTGAGAAAAATGTATACAAATTATTGCTATTTAGAAACTATGGATCAAATTAGAAAAGACGTTATTGGAAATAAAATATGGGTTTCTATAGATAAAACAACAGATATAAAAGATATATTGCAAATGTAATAATTGGAAATTTTCGGAATGATAGATAATTTTTCTAAAATATAAATTCTTTAGTGAATATTTTTTGCATATCTAATGGTTTAAATGCATATTTTTCCAATTTTACTTCCTATAACTTCTCTGCTTTAATTATCAGTATCAGATTCTATAACAAAAATATATTAATAGTTAATATCTAGAATGGTATATTTACAGGGAACAATCAATCCCCCTATGTGCTCTGTCATTGGCAAGAATTAAGGTATTACTTGTATATTTCATAGGTAATTAGTATCTCTGGTCAGTGGTCACATGAAATCGGCACTAACAATAATCATCGATTGTTCACTGACCATAATTACTTATTTTTACTTTTCTTAGACAATTTTATATTTGAAGTTAATGATCCTTTTATAAACCATAAAAAAGTTTTCATAGGTATGTAAAAGATATTTTAACATTAAGTTCATTATCATAATAAGGTACTATCTTGTTACTAAATATTATCCATTAAATTAAAAGTTTTAAATAAAATAATATGATTTTTGTAATATGTTCTGATGAAGACAGAAAGGAAATTTAACATTTGGCTTTTTTTAAATTCCCTCACAATTAACAAACACAATATTATTGCTGAACTAAAGATGTGAAAATTTAAATGACTAGTGACTTGTTAACTAAAAATGGTTTAGAAACTCAAGACAAGTCAAGAAGACAATTGTAATGATATATATTTAAACATCCATTATTTATTAAAACACTGTTATTAATTCATCAAAACATAAATTAATCAGTTGAAGAAATTATCTTTGATTTAGCAACAAAATCTAGAAAATTAAATTTTGTAATATAAAAATAACTATTAAAAAATTTAATATTACCTTGTTGTTAGGCATACAATTCATTTGTTTGTTAAAATATGTACAGTTATTTTTACAACTCCTTATTTTCTAAACAAGAATAAAAAATAATTGGGTATTTTATTTCTCATGGGTATTTAATTTTGTTTTAGTAGAACATTTTATCTTAAGTAACATGTTATATATTATGTTATAATTTTGGCAATATAATTTGTATTTATGATGCTAATAAGTTATTCATTTATTATAATCTAAGGCTACTTATTAAAGATTGAGATGGATAGAGCTCACCTCAAATTGGTGATTACTGTTAAATATTACCCCCACCCCTCCAGACAAAAACCTAAAATTGCCACTGAGTACCTATCAGAATATCATCTATGAAATTCTATAAAAATGCAAATAGGTACATCATTCAATATAATATGCATTTATTATGATGACGCTATCAATAAATCCAAAATATCAGTTTCTTATCCTGTAAAAATATTTTAATTATCAAACTATTTTTAATTTTGAACATTTTGGGTCACTTATAAGCCAGACAAGCTACTCCTTTCCTGATTGTAAAAATATAACATGAAAAAATGTTACTGCTGTAAATTTGTTAGTGTGTATGTTTTATCTTTTTCAGTTGTTCAATATTATTATGAAAACCACTTGGAAAATTAAAAAAATGGTTTCTTTGTCACCAACTAGAAAATCCAAAATTTGACACAAAATGCCGAGATCTTTTTTCATTAGAACAAGTGTATTAGCAGATATTTCATACACAGTATAAAAAATAAAAATAAAACATCATTGTAAAATCAATACATTCCTCACTTTGATCAATATCTAAAATTATATTTACTTGCAAAAAAACGTCTTCCGTTCCGACATACTGCTGATACTTGACATTGTAATCCGGTCTAGTTCTAGTGTCTGAAACGACATCAATTGCTATTGGGGCTGCTACAACTTCTTCTTCTAGCCATATGTTCTTAGCTTTCTCTTCTTCTGACTGTATCACTTCAATTTTCTCACATTTTTTTTCGTTTTTTATGGTTTCTTTTGATACAATCTTTGTATCTTTTCCTGTCTTTGACTTGCCTGTTTAAATTATTAAATGTTATTAAACCATAGATTAGTAGGAAGATATTAGGTACTAACAGCCAATAATAAATTTAATCCCAAACCACAAAATATGAATTAGGTAGGTATATAATTATTAATTAAGAAATATTTTTACTAAAAATAAATTCAAACAAGTACTTAGTAATCATACCTATGATAATAATATTATATTATTAAAACCAAAAATAATGTTAATAATTTTAATACTATTTTAAATACAAACCAATTAAATAACTTTTTCATAGGTATTGTCCATTATTTTAAATATTCAAATTGTATCTATTTAAAATTGATTAATGTTTTGTTAGGCATACATTATTTAAGTTAATTATGAACATGAAGTTCTTTTTCCTGTACCTCATACCAATTGTCTTAAATACATTTCTAAAAAAATAACTTTTTAATATTTATTTCTATTTTTGAGCACTTAAAATATTTAAAAACTTGATATAAATATTACAGATCGAACACTATCAGAAGTTTTTTGACCATCTATCATTCTTTTACAATTTTTTATAATACCAGTGCCTTGTAACAATTTTACATAGGCATCTTTTTTCACTCACAATTGATATTATAGCGCAAAATAGTCATTAAATACTATTATATATTATTTAACTAATAATATCATTCAAATTTAGTGATGAATAGACAATTGGATAGAACAAACATTTTTACTAAGAAAACTATTGACAGAGGTAATAATTTTGATAGGGAATCCACAAATTTTTAAGACACACTACTGTATAAATATGTATAAGTGTCAACATTTCAATTTTTTAATATGATAATCAAAACCCAGTTATTAGTGTATTTAGTATTTAATTGATAATCAAGAAAAAATAAATTACTATTTTTATTTCTAAAAAACTTTAGGTTTATATTAGTATTAATCCACTTAACAGTTCCATAATATCTAATAATAATATTAGACTTACAAAGTTGTATTAAAGAAGTTTTTGGAAGATCACTTTCACTGTCTGAAGAATCATCCTTTGGTGGTGAAAGTATTTCACTTAATTTTTTCATATCAATGAAATCCATTTTAGTATACTATTCTATATTCAATGAGTATTCTGAATATTTTTTCCAACTATTTCTGCCAATACTATTGATAACTCATAATTCACAAGTTGTTCTGTTGCCATGGTATCAAATTGAAGTAAAAAATGTTACTATAACAACAGAGTAGTCAATGAAAATATCTATAAAACTTTTAAGTTCTTTTGTAAACATGTATATTAACCCAAATAAAATATTATATTAGACAAAATAATCACAAGTCAAAAATGACTATTCATTATATTTAATATTATTTATAGTAATAAAACAATAATTATAAACAGCATCAGTATAAAAATTGATCAGATCAGAAAAATTTACATTACACTTTTAAAAATCTTTTAGCAAAACAAAATACTTCAAAAATGATATATTGGGCAATACTAAATATACCAAATCATAGTAATAGTTCAAAATTTACTTTAAATTTTATACAAATATAATATACACACACCATTATATACATACCTTTTCATAATTATTATTGAAGTAATGTACTAATAAAATTTTAAGACAGTTAAAAACTTTGGAACTGATAATAATTATCATTTATTTTTATGGCATTTTGCAATATTTAAGTGTTCTTACTTCGAAGTCCAATAATGCCAATAGTATTTTCACATACACAATTAAAGTTATTCTTGTATTTATATAAACTTATTTCAAATATTTATTAAGATACCAATTTAGGAAAGAAATACTAGTTAGACAAAAAAACAATAATCAATTTGTTGGATTTTTTTTTTTTATTTGTAAAATTAAATACAAACACGACAATACTCAGATTAATCATCACCCTTCTTAGTGACCACTTTACCACCACGAATCCTACCCGTTCTCCTGGCAGCAATGAGACCGACCTAAAATTTTAAAAAGAAAAATTAGAGTACTGTAGGTTAAAATTATAGTTAAATAATAATTTACCTTTCTTCCGGCACTGGTTCCTCTCTTGACTGTCGATGCTTTACCAATATGTTGATGGTTACCACCACCATGAGGATGCTCCACAGGGTTCATAGCAACACCACGAACCTTAGGCCAGCAGTTACGCTTGGCCTTATATTTGTGGTATGCACGTCCAGCCTTCAACATAGGCTTGTCAATACGACCACCACCGGATACCAAACCTTTAAAATTCAGTCATTTAATAGTTTTAATGAAGTAAATATTTATTAATTTTTAATAATGCTAGTTTCCGATAAAATTATATTTATTTGAATCTCAGTTAATATATTAATTCATTTAAATAATCAGGTTTCAAATGTCTATATAACTTTCATCATAAATTCATTACGAAAAATTGAACGGTCAACTACAACAAATGGATAAGTCCATCTTTTAAACAAAATCAATTTTTCACATTTAAATATAAAGGAGAAAATTATCTTTGAGTCTATATAAATAATAGATTTTTTTAATTTTTCTTTTAGGATAATAGTACTGTATTGAACTTATCTGTTTTGTTTGATAATATACAATCTATTAATGTAGGTTTGGTATTTAAATAACTAGTGTCTAATAACTACAAATCATACTTAATTAAAATAATTACCAAGAAAAGGATATGATATACATCATACAAATATTTATAAAAATATAGGATATTTAGATGCAATATAAGTTACATATAAGTTTTAGAAAAATGTCTAGAAAATGTGTAAAAATACAATATTCAACTTTATTATTAATGAATGTTTTTCCTAAAAATGTAAATAAAAGTAAATATAATGGTCAAAAACGGGGACATGTTTAATATTTAATGATTAAAAATAACATAGGACCATCTAAAATAACAATACTGTGTGTTTAAGGGCTTAAACATTTTGTAATACCAAGATTTAAAAAGTAATTTCTGTTAGTGGACATAACCGGTTGTTTCAGTCAACCTTTCAATTGCTTGAACAGTTAAACTTGTTTATTAAGATAATAAACCAATATACATTTCTCGCTAATGCTCAGAATCTAAAAATTGTTTTAACTTGTTTATTATCATGATTACTATAGGTAATAAAATCTCAGATATAATATTATTACTTCATTGATAATATATCAGGTTTCAAATGTCTTAAACATCATAGATTTTTATTAACTATAATACATCAATACCATTAGAGAATGTTATTGTTATCTTTACTTAGATATTTTAAATAATTAAAAATTGAATACTATTTGAATTAAAATAAATAATATTTATTTTTAGCCATAAGTCACAATTAACTTTCATTAATAAATAATAAAAGAACCAAAACCGCCATATGGTATGTTGGGAAAGTAATACATTATAAAGCAAATATATTTGTTAATGAAAAACTATTCAGAGGGAAAAATTTAGATTAAATGTTTTTAATTGCCATAACAATTTTTTTACAATGTTTATAAACCGTTGTAAAAATATATAAAATTGATCTATTTATAATTTTCAAGCTCTTTCGTTAGACCAAAAAAATTTTCTCTGCATAGAACTGAATAAAAATCTTTATTTAATTTTTCCAAAACAGAATTATAATACAAAAATAAAATCGAAATATTTTCCCAACCATTATAAAAACCTACAGAAAAATCAGAAAGATACTTTCTCAATAATCCTACTAAAGAAAATTTATTTTGAGAAAAAGTAATACACAAGCCAATGGTTAGAGGAAAGTTTCTGGTAGAAGTGATTCAAACAGAAAAAAAATCATATTAAAACCAATAGAATCTGTAATTCACTCATTAATCTAAAAAATAATTGATAAAAATACATATATATTAATGCTTTTTAAAAAAAGCAATTTAATTAGTAATTTTGAAATATAACAAGACTCAATTTCATATATTAGGTTTTAAAAGAATTTTTTAACTTGATTTTAAAACCAACATAGACTGTTATTGAAAGTGTATAGTATTGTAGAAATTAAATATTTGAGAAATTCTTAACTTGCACAAATTAAATCGAATACATGTTAGATAGGTCATAAAAATGTAATAATACTTACCAACCATGGCACGGTTGTTTGATGGAATTACTTTCTTTGCACCTGATGGTAACTTTACCCTAGTTTTTTTTGAGTCTGGATTGTGAGCAACAACAGTAGCATAATTACCAGAAGCACGAGCCAAACGACCACGATCACCAGTTTTCTCTTCCAGATTACAGATAATAGTACCTTCAGGCATTACACCAATAGGCATAACATTACCAATGTTCAATTTGGCTAAAAAAAGTAAAATAATTTTAAAATATAATAAAGATATTTTTAATCTGAAAATTTAAAAAAAAATGAATTAATTAATCATGATTAATGACATACCTTTCTTTCCACAGTACAAAAATTGGCCAGTATATACACCTTCAGGTGCAATAAATAATTCTTTTCTGGTCTTATATTTGTATGGGTCTCTAAAATGAACAACAGCTAAAGGAGCTCCACGACCTGGATCGTGAATAATATCCTGGAAGTTAAATAAAATGTTCATAGAAGAGTAAATAAACAATGTTAAATTATATTAAATATGATATTCTGGTAAAATAATATAAACTTCACTGATTAACAACTGAAATAAAGTAGTACAAAAGATAATTGTAATTTAAGTATGAAAAAAAAAAAAATAGATGTTTAATATATTTAGGTAGTAATTAAAGTCATACATCGAATGATATTTACCTTAACAACTCCTTTTATGTAACCATATTTTTCAGAGTAGTCCAAGTTTCTGAGTTTTGGGGCACCTTTGCGATGTTTAGTATGAGAACGGAAAACACTTCCCGCACCTTTCCTCTGAGCACGAATAACCCTACCCATTGTAATACCTAAAATACAAATATCATGATCAATAATTATGTATGTAGATAAAACGTATAAACATAATTTAAACAGCAGACAAGTGATGCAGGAACAAAATTATATTCGTTTAATAATATTCACTTGTTAAGAATATATAGCAAATCTAAAGAAATAACGCACGAAAAAATTTGATTTGCGTTCAAGCATTCTTATTATATCCGAGTACACTTAACCCACAACCTAAGAAAAACTTAAAATTAAGACTCAAACACCGGTAGTTTCAGAGTTTCAGACTAATATTATCTGCGACACAAATAAATTACTTATATCGTTAATGGAATTTGGAGAAATTTATTGATCATGGATATTTGTATTAAAAAAAGGATTAATCAGATAAATATGGATAAAAATTAATACTTACGTTTTGTAAATGTCTACCAAAGAAACTGATCAATGTTTAATGTTCACATGAGAAAGAACACGAAATCAAAAAACAACATTGTAATCAGTCATCAGTGCAGACGACGATGTAGGTTTACTTCGTATTGTCAGGTTAAGTAAGTGAAACCACTTAAGCAGTAAGCAGTGTAGCCAATTTTGAATGTTTGGAAATAGCGACTAATTTTTAGGAATGTTCCGCAAGATAATCGAAATTTTAAATAACATAAATTTAAAATATGATTTAAATAATTAATTTCAGTATTAATAATAATTTAAAAGTTTGTGAATTTTGAAATAAATTGAAACTGCGCTTCGGTATCAACCACTGGTCTGGTATCTTCGCATTCAAGGTTATCAGCTGTCTGTCTCCTTTCAATCTCGTCGGCCATTATTGGCATTTGCCATAAAACATTTTTTTTTCATTACACTGTTATAATTTACGTGAGATCATTTTGTTGATTTACATTCGCAAGTGCAGTAAAGTATTTATCGTCGCCGATTTGTAATAATATGAGTAATGTACCCAATCAAAATGGATCAGGTCTAGAGCAGCAGGTAAGACAATTAATTGTTCAGCTCAGTAGGTACTATGTATTGTTCCCCAAGTAGGTTAAAGGATGTTAAAGTATTCATTGTCTCAGTTAACATTATTTTGCAATAAAATATTATAAATGCAGCAAATGTCACATCTTGTTATTGGAGATTAATTTAATTCAAATGTAATTGTTTGATTTTTCCAGTTTGCTGGTCTGGACTTGCAGGGCGATTCACAGCCCAGTTCGGCTCCTTCTAAATACGTTCCACCACATCTAAGGAATAGACCAAACCATTCTGAATTTGTAGAACAACCAGGTAATATTTTTATAAGTTCTTTATAGAAATTTATTTTTAAATAATTTTGTTTAATATCACTAATTTACCATACAACATAGTTTCTTTGTTCTCTATTTAATTTTAATTTTTTCACCTTTAGGTCGTTTTAATATTATATATTATATATATTAAATTGTATAGTTATAGTGTATTATTTTGTGAACACTAATCACACAGAGAAAAAACATTAAGTATGTAAAAACAAATAAAAAATATACATACATTCCTACATGTACTTTATTGTATAATATACAATTATTCCTACATGTACTTTTAGAAATATTAGTATAAAAAGTGATGATTACAATAGTTTACGGATTACTTCCATTAGTATTAATTCATATTGTTGTGGGTGACCATTTCGAACTGATGTTCAGGTGACTTATGACCAAAATCAAAAATATTAAATACAATTTTTTTAAAATACATTTATTTTTATCAAAAATATTACACACACTTTTTATTATTATTTAGTAAACAAATTGGGGTAAAGGTCCTGGCAACTGATTTCATTAAACAATGGTGAAAATTATTCAATTTTAATAAAATAATATACCTACCCACTTAAATTGTGTTTTTTATACATGCCAACCTTCACTATGTATAGTTGTACTTTTTTATATCCTGTGGTTGAGATAATAAATAAATACCCTATATTCCATTTATGTATATTATTACATGTAAAGTAAGAAGTTGGACATTTTATCATATGAACCACTGTTATTGCACTTTGAGTTACAAACTTTTTTTAATTAGCCCCCTGTTAATGAAGAGTGGATTCAGCCTTGCACTAAATTCTGTGAAATAACATCAACTAAACTAATGAAAAATAATACGCTGTATGTACAGTAATCCAAAATATCAAATAGATTATGAAATATTTGATAAACAATATCAATTATTGTGTATGTGCAAATTTACTCCTTGATCACTTTATTAATGAGATTATGGACCAGTTCATATTATTGACTACTGTTTTCATGGTTGGTTCACTATTTAACATGTATATTTTTTTCCTAAATTATTTAGTTATCTATTTTGATAGTTGTAGTATCAAACAAATAAAGTATATTGGTAGGTATAGTCTACTTATTATGCATAGGTATAATTGTGCGCTGTATTCAATTCACTTTGCCCAGGTACTTTTGTACTATGTCTGGTCCAATATAGGGAAAATTGGAAGTATTAAAATTATCAGTTTGACATTACCCAAATGTGGGAAAAAATGGGGATTCTATTACAGTACCTCCTACTTTCCCCGTAACATGAATATATTGTAAACAAAAAAACATATTATCATGTAAATAAATAACCTTAAAACAGGCATGTGCATTTTTTTTACATTTGTAGTTGCATGGGGGTCTATCAGATCCCTATTTGTAAAATATGTATAAAAAGTTAAATTTTTAAGTTCAAAAATAAAATAGGTTATCATATGATATGGATAACAATTTAACAATAAAAAAATAAAATGAAAATGTAAACAAACTATATGCATTACTAAAAATTATATTAAAAAAACTTTAACTTCAAAATTGTGATGATCAACTAAACCCCCACGCATTTATTAAAGGTTAAGGTACAGGTTAGAGTAATGATAGGTGATATATTAAATACGGAAGTTTGTAGTGTTCATTTTTGAGTAAATTTATTCATGAACATAATACATATTATATATACATAATATGTAAAAAATTATTAAATCTTCCAATATTAAAAAAAAAAAATTTGATGGTATCTGAGTGTTTATCATAATTGTTTGTATATTCACCTCGTTCCCCATCAAACAATAATTTGTAACTTGTGCAATTATTAGAATATTTTTAAATTTACTACTAGCTAGATTACTTTTAAATACATTGTGATATTATATTCTACTAGATGTTTTACATTTTAAATGTTTTCAAACTAAAAATATATATTTTTTTTTTCAAATTGAAAAAATGCTTTGGATTTAATGTTTTTACTCACATTATTCAATATTATCTTAAAATACTTTACCTGTCTTCAAAAGTATTGTACAATTTTTGTTATTTATATGTTTTGTCTTATTGTGTCGCTGAAGATGCGAATGGAATCAGAATTTTTCTAAAGTGTTCAATTTTTTTTCGTCATATTTAAAATTTTACTAAAATAATTTTTGTTATGTTCACCATTGTAACTACAACAAGCACACTGCTTCATTATTAATTTATGTTTATAAAAATAGAAATTCATAATATTAGATAGATAAGATAGTGACAGATCCCATTGTTTGTTCGCCATAGATTAAATAAATCAACTTGTGTTTAATAAAAATATCCCTTAGTATTTTTTTTTAGTTTTAAAAAAAAAACTGTATGGTATGTTGAAATTTTGTTACGTCTATCATTTTTAACACAAAAATCACAGATTTGTATAGTGATAAAACTTTTAAATTACAATTGATAAATCATTTGTAAAATGAATAACTTTTACATGTGTAAGATAGTCACTTATTACGAGCCCAACCCAATTATGTCACGCGGCTATTCTAAAAATATCTTAATATCTCCTTAAATAATTTTTTTTTCATTGAATTTTGACCAAATTGTTTTAAATAGTTTTGACTTCAAAAATTTAACATTTAATAATAATTTGAAAAAAAAAATTGTTGTCTCCTTCAAGTTCAAATTCTTTCATTGAGTAGTAAAGCTCATTTATGAGGATGCCGTAGTATTGTTGTTTAACTAATATAACTTTAAAGTTGTAGGCAATAACCAGTGATGAAAAGTGTAATAAATTGGTTTCTAGCATAGATAATAACAGGTGCTAAACTTGACGCAACCAACTGTGTTACCATTAGCCCCATTATTTAAATAACAACATATTTATAGTTTAGACTATTATTATAGTCATGATTTTTGGAATGTGAATGTTCAGTATTTTATATAGTAGCAAAATATTGAAAAAATAACTGTTGGGTACCTACTAATTATATTTTTAAAGAATAATTATTCAATAAATGTTGTAGAATATAAATAGTGTATATATATATATATATATATGCATATATATAGTACTTCAATATAGCACTACATATATAGCACTAAAATATTTTCCCTTCTTTTTTATACATAAGGTCATTTTTCATCTAAATTGTAAGTGTTTTTTTCTAAACACAATACTAAATATTTGAATTTGTCCATCCATGACTTATTAATTAATGTTTACTGTTACAGTTAAAGTTTAATGCAATTATTAACAATAATATAATAGTAATTGCAAGTTTAAGTTAAAAAAAAAAATAGTATTATACATTTTTAAATTTATGCAATGTACTAATTTTATATATTATATTCTTATCTGTATTCTAACATAAAATCACAGAATAAACATCACAATAATTCTGTGGTATAATCACAACATTTATTTTTAATATTTTACAGAATGCAGAGTTAATGAAAGAGATTTTAATGTTTCTCGGCAATCATCAGGTTCTTATATTAAATTGTTAAACCAAAGTTGTATTTAAATTAAATTTATGATAAAAACCATGTTTGCATTCATGTTTTAATTTCATTCATAACAAAAAAATTGTTTAGGAAATGATCGCCGTGGGGGCCGTAGAGACGAGTATGAAGATCGCTCTTCCTATAATGGATCTACGAGTTCCGGTTATGCTGGCGGACGAGGCGGAGGTAGTTATAGAAACAATTACCGCAATGATAGAGAAGGCGGCGATTGGTCGCGTTTCAATCAGGGCGGTGGTGGAGGAGGTGGCGGCAGTAGGTGGCAAGAAGGTGGAGGAGGAAGAGATGGAAGAAGGTCTGTAGTACTTTTGTTAAAAAAAAAAGTTTTTTTTTTTTTTTTTTAAATATTTAATTAAATATTTGAATTATAGAACTGGAGAAGGTCGTAGAGGTCGTTGGGATGAATCAAATGCTGCTAATCAAGATTGGACAAAACCACTTCCCGCTGATGAGCGTATGGAAGAAGAACTATTTGGAAATCGTAGCACAGGTATTAACTTCAATAAATATGAAGACATCCCAGTTGAAGCAACTGGTGAAGATGTGCCCCCTCACATTAATACAGTAAGTTGGATATTTATATTGAATTAATATTAATTTTCTTTGAAATTATTGTAGTAAAATGTCAACATTTTGAAAATTAGTAATTTATTTTATTAGTTTGATGACATTAAGCTGACAGATATTATACGTATGAACATTGCTTTGACACGCTATGATACGCCTACTCCTGTACAAAAGTACGCCATACCAATTATTGTTGGGCGTCGTGATGTTATGGCCTGTGCCCAAACTGGGTCAGGCAAAACAGCTGCATTCCTGGTTCCAATTCTTAATCAAATTTATGAAAAAGGGCCAATTGCCTATACTTTGGGACCTAAGGTTAGTTTATTAAAATAATAATTATAATACAAAATTTGCTCTTAATATATGTATATATATATATATTAATTTATGATATATAGCTTCAGTCAAGACGTAAATATCCTCTTGGTTTGATATTAGCTCCCACCCGAGAATTAGCTACTCAAATTTATGATGAAGCAAAAAAGTTTGCTTATCGTTCTAGAGTGCGCCCCTGTGTTGTGTAAGTTAATTTAATAAATTAAAATATGTATATTTTCTTTCCTGGCTTAATAATAATATAGTTTTTGTTATTTTCATAGTCTCATAGTCGCTTCACTTTTCTCAATTTTAGACTTCCTCCCCATTTTCCCTCTTCCAATCTGTATTTGTCCTCTTCAATAAAATCCACACAACTCCATATTTTATTCTCAAATGTCAGTAATAGTGAATCAAATTTATGTATATAAAATAATTGATTACAATATGTTGATTTTAGTTATGGGGGTTCACATGTTATGGACCAAATTCGTGATCTTGAACAAGGATGTCATTTATTAGTTGCCACTCCTGGTCGTTTAGTTGACATGTTGGAGAGAGGAAAAATTGGGTTAGACTTCTGTCGGTATTTGGTTTTGGACGAAGCTGATAGAATGTTGGATATGGGTTTTGAAACTCAAATCAGACGTATTGTTGAAAAGGATTCTATGCCTCCTCCTGGTGACAGGCAAACTCTTATGTTCTCTGCTACATTCCCTAAAGAAATCCAAGTAAATAAAATATTTCCAATTTTAAGTTTTTATACTCTTATTAATTTGTTTGTTTTGTTTGTTTTTTTCGATAGATGTTGGCCAGAGATTTTCTTGACAATTATATTTTCTTAGCAATCGGTAGAGTTGGATCAACATCTGAAAATATCACACAAAAAATTGTTTGGGTTGAAGACAGAAACAAAAGATCTTATCTATTAGATTTACTAAATGCAACTCCAATTAGATCACGTTAGTATATTTGAGTTTATTTGTTTCATTTTTATTAATTTCTGAATTTTTTTTTTTATGCTCACAGAACCTGCTGAATCTTTGATATTGGTGTTCGTTGAAACAAAAAAAGGTGCTGACTCATTGGAAGAATTTTTGTACTCCCATAATTATCCAGTAACTTCTATCCATGGTGATCGAACACAACGAGAACGTGAAGATGCTTTAAAAAGTTTCCGATCGGGAAATACACCTATTTTAGTTGCCACAGCTGTTGCAGCAAGAGGTTTGGATATACCTCATGTTACACATGTGATAAATTATGATTTACCATCAGATGTTGAAGAGTATGTACATCGTATTGGACGTACAGGTCGTATGGGAAACTTGGGTAAGTCCTAGTTTGCTTTCATATATCATAAGTTGTTACAAAATTAATCAATATTCAACTATCTAAGTATTCTAACTTATAGTCTTGTTTTGTTATCAATCACTAATAACAGTTGTAAAACATAGTATAAATCAGAAAAAAAAAATAGAACAAAACTTGTATATACATAATACAATTTTAGATTCTGAGTGGAACCAGGAATGTATTAGTTTTACAATGATTTTTTTTTTTTTTTATGTGAACACTTTCTACCAATAAGCATACTTTGATTGTCAAGTGTAGAACCATTTCTGAAAGGAAATTTTCTCTGGGTGGTACTTTAGAGAAATCATTTTTTGAAATTCTCATTAATATTCTAGATAATGAGGAAAACCTCGGTCTTCAGGTTTTAAAAGATTGAAAGGTTAAATAAAAATTAGATTTTCTTTTTTTTTAAATAATCATTGTCATGAATTGCACATTATTTTATTCATTTTACCATAATATGGCTTAATACCATGTATAGTATTGTTGTCAAAGCAACATTATTAACTAAACTCGGCTCAGAATCGTTTTTTCGTTAGCAATGGTTTATCTTTGCTTACAGATATACATTAAATTCCCATCTGTAACCTTCCCACCTTCCCACCTACAACAGTGACTGCACCCATGTGCAAAGTATGCCTATCCTTTTATATATATTTAATGTTTTAAAGGTTTGGCTACTTCATTTTTCAATGATAAGAACCGCAATTTAACTAGAGACCTTATGGAATTGATAACTGAATCAAAGCAGGAATTGCCTGGATGGTTAGAAAGTATGGCTAGTGATTGCCGAATGTCCAGTGGAAGAAGAAGTAATGGATCAAAAGGGTAAATTGTTTTGCGATTATCTAATACTAATAAAATGTATTAAATATTTTTATTTTCTCTTTTAGCGGTCGTTTTGGTGGCACAGGTTTTGGTTCTCGAGATTATCGTACCACGAGCAGCATGCCTCCATCGCGTAGTTCTGGTCCACCACGTAGAGACTATGGTGGTGGCAGCAACAATGGTAACTCAGTCAACCCATATTTCCCAGGTGCTTTATCAGCGAAAAATGCTTAAATAATAGAATTTTGCTTTTCGTTGGTAATAAACCTAATCAAATTTACATTTATTAATTAATTATTGTTACAGGAGGTGGATTTTATGGTGGTGGTGGTGGTAATTATGGTGGATCATATTCTAGTGGTAATACTGCTTCCAATGGAAATTCCAAATCTCCTGATTGGTGGTCTCAGTCATAAATACGCGGTAAATAAAAATATGAATCAACTGATAATGAGAATGAAAAAATTATATATTATTTTTAGAGTTGGAAAAAAAGTGAATAAAAGTTTTTTTATGAATTGATATGCCTCCTTAATTTTAAGTTGGATTTCATTATATAATAGTATAATTTCATTACAATATTATGTATAATGAATTTGATTTCAAACAAAGTATGTTTTAATTTTTTTTTTTTATTTTTATTCTAAGCTTCGTTTTTCTAGATAATAAATCATATAATTTTTATGTTGAGACATAGCTTTAAATCTTAAACCTAGAAATAAATGAGTATTTAAAAATAATAATAACTTTCATAAGCATATTATGTAATTTCTATTTGTAGTGTAATAATCATACATATTTGTTACATTAAATATAGATGAGAAAATGCTGTACATTTCTTTTAATTTATTTATAGCTAATGAATTTGAGTAAGACAAATAAAATTTATAATCACTTTTTATATTTCATCTTAATTTTAAATATTATCTATCAATAAAGTTACCTTTTGCTTATAGCTTAGGATTGAAAATCTAAAATAATCAATCTTATTCCTTATAAGTTATAACTGGTTAATTGATGTGTACATGAGTATTATTTATTAATTTGAATTTTAATATTATTATTAAAAATAATTGCTGCACCAGAGTTAATATCTTGACAATTGAGTGTTTGTTATAAAAGTGAACGATAAATATATTCTTAAATTAAAACTTATAATAATTATATAAATTTATTATAATAGATCCCTTTACTGTTTACTTTAAGTATAGGTGCAATTCTTTGTTTCATATGTTATAGTAATTTTCTATTTATGTGTGATGTATGTGCACCTTAAGTTCAACTTGATGAAATTTGATCCTGTAATTTTTTAATATTTGCATTGTGTTATTAAACAAAATCACTTTTTTGATGACATTAAAAATAATTGAATATTTTAATTTATTTGCAAACACACAATTGTCTTGTAATAATTTTACAGTTTATACCTACTATGTTTTACGAAACAAATATTTTCCTTTATTTGTCAACTACCAAATTTAGTATTATATTAATTTTTTTTTTCATGATATACCATATTATTCTATTTAAATATGTGAACTTAATTAATATATAATTCACATATTATAATTTGAACTCGACTTGCAATCACACAAATATTGTGTTAGTACAATCCTTTGTGTTTTGAAATAAAAACTTGTTGAGGTTTCAGTGTATGTATCATATGCAAATTGTTTATGTTTTAATTATACTATTATCTCGAACATGTTAATTTATTTTTACTGTCACACCTTGTCAATACAAAAATTATTTATTATTCACACTATTTTCAGCAATTATCTTTGTTACTGTATGATTTTATATTTTATTTATTATGTAGTTTTTTTTTTTATATACATATATACTTTATATCTAACCACTTTTTTTTTTTTTTTAGGTTTTGCTATTAACTTCTTTTTGTGTGTGAAAACTTCTTTCAATGTATTTGTAAAAAAAAATCAAGGTGATAGACATTTACAAGGCCGTACCTTTAAAGTTACAGGAAGTCTCGATTCTTTTTCAAATGTTTTACTATTTCTATTAGAAATTTTTTTAAACATAATTGATTATATTTTTAAAAAAAAATTCTGTTTACATTCCTAAGAATAATTCCAAATTATACGGCCTTAGATTACTTTTTATAAAAAAAAAATATATGAAATTATGGCTAGGCCAATGACAAATATGTTTTAATGGAAACACTTGTGAATATTTGTGTTAGCTATTCTCACTTGAATGACGAGTAACTCTTCTAATGGATCTCTTACAACTTTTTAGTTTACACTAAAGAATCTTAAGAGATTTTATTCAATTTTATAAAAATTTCAATTACACTATTAAGTATAAATATACAAATTTGTGTGTATTTGTGTGTGACTAAACAAATTAAATGTTATATATTTACGTATTTTAGTTGTCAAGTTAGTTTATTATATTTCACTTTTATAACGGAGGTTGTTTACCCCGAAAATTAATTTGAGTTGGATTTAATTTCCCAATAAATGTATGATTACATATAGATATGTTTTATCAGTTATAATATTAATATTGTCAAAAATAGCCAACATTTCTATCACATAATACAGACTAATTTTGTATTAATTATGATATTTTTTAAGTTAGAAGTTTCATTAAACTATTCAATTTATACTAAGTATTATTATATAATAATAAAATATTGTAACTTTCCAGAATATAATGGTACAATATGTCAATTTTATGTTGTTTATGTCTATTATGGTGTTTGTTTTAATGTATAAAACATTACAACATTTTAAATATTATTTAAAAGGTATTAATATTACTCATACAATTCTCTTTTTAAAGAATGTATTTTAGTACTTTTCTTCCAAGTTGCTTTTCATCATATTTAATAAGTTAGTACCTACTTTTTATACTGGTCAGTTAGATTTTTATGTATTTAAATTTTTTACTGAAATTTTGCTATTTGAGTTAGGAGAGCTTTCTCAAAAATTAATTTATTAATGCATTGATATGGAAAAATGTGTATTATGAAATGTCCATTTATTAAGAATTAAAATACTAAGTATTCTATCAGTAGGACAAAGATTGAAGGGAGTTTTCCTTGGCCATGATAGAACCGTCAGTCATACAACCTATACGATTTATTTGATTTATAGTATTAAATGTATAAATATTTAATTTCAAATATTATATTGTTAATGAACAATATTTTTCAATATACTGTACACATGGTTTTATGGTGACATTGTTCTTATAGACAAGATATATTACTGTGCCATGTCGGTACCATAGAGTAATTTTACTTTAAGTAATTACTCTATGGCCGTCACATGGCTCTCAATGTATTTGGTATAGGTATGGTCTATGCTTACAATAGACGTGATTAGTTGAGTTTCTTTCTTTATTGATATGTAGAGATGAAAAAAATGTCAGCTATCACGATGTATCAGGTATTAAAGTACCATCAAATGAAAAATCTGAATCTCTTTGAGTATGACCTACAAAATTCTAAGCATTTATGTTGGTAACTTTACCCTAAATGTAAAAGTGACTTCTGAAAAAAAAAAATAAGTAGATTCTTTATTATATTCAGAATCTAAAATTGTATTTTTTTTTCGATGAGATTAATAGTAAATAAATGTCGCTGATATAAAATATTTTATTATACTTTCATTAGTTGAATAATAACCTAAAATGCATATGTCACATATTCTTTGTACCATTGATACACCATTATTCATTGTTGTTGGTCAGGTTTTGGCGGTATAAGAAATAAGGTAAATTAGTTTGAAAGCAACAATAAATCATTACATTCAGAAAATGATTTCGAGTAGAGCTTTTTAAGGTGTTGGTCATGATTTTTCCTGTGTGGTCTAGTTAACATTTGGCTATTCCCTAATACCTAGTTGAACAAACCAATGAAAGACCACAAATATATTTATTTTTTTTTCTGTATAATTTTCCATGTAAAATAACATGTTCTAGGAAAATAGGAACTAGTAAAAAAAAAAAAAAAAAACATCTTACAAATTGTCCATGGATGGATGTTGTCTTTTAATACCGTGTAAATAAATGATGACAGTACCTATATTATACATCATAGTAGAGTAGTAATATTTTAACACGGATCCTTCGCTACAGTCGGTTTTAAAGAGCAAAATAATAAAAATAAATAAACGTACCACACTTATAAATAATTCAAGATTTGTCGATTTGTTGTTTTCGTCGAGTCGTCTACAATACTGTTTTATGATTGACACCCATATTATCGTGATGGATACCTACTTTTTAAGCGATCTGCCTAGACGTCACCGGGAGTAGAATATCGTATTCAACTTGCGGCTGTACAGGTCAATGATCGTGCGATCAGTGCATACCTATTATGTTCAATTATTTCAAAAAATCATCAGTTATCATGACAAAAATCTATATAGGTAACCGGATAAATCTAGTTTCACACGAAACGTCGCGACAAGTTATAAACGCCGATTTAACGGGATGAAAACGCGAAATTGCGTGGTTTTTCGAGACTACCTATTACAGTTTTTCCGACACAAAGATAGTGAATGTTTCGTATTAATGTCGACGGGAAACAAGGTGGGTAGGTACATCAAAACAACATTTATTTTTGTCATCGGTAGTATATTATTATTGTAATATAATATAATACATATTCTCTAACAAACACATTTAACGAATACAACACATCAAATCGTCTATTTTCCGTAGTAAACAATAATTATCTAATAAAACAACGTGTACAAAAACTTTCGATATTTATTATTATAAAAAGCTGCTTTTTTTTGTTTTTTCAGAAAAATAACATCTTAAATTTTTTTTTTTTTACTTATAAATCCGTTATATATAAACGCGCGCGCAAAACGCATAAATAAACAATTAGAATATTAATAATGTCGACGTTAAAAATGACGTCAATTTATTTATTTATTCATTTTTGTGTTTACTTATCTACTTAATCTATTTAAAATTAACGTTTACACGAATACAATTTTTATCAAAAAAAAATACAACAAAAACACGGAACACACGCGGCGGTGTTTCGCGTACGCAATAATATTTTTTTCCAACCGTGATGCGATTGTAATAATGTATAGGCGTACATTCACGTACCTATACGATTTGAGTAATATTATTGTGATATCTTTTGTGCAATTACATTAGGTGTCCTATATAAAAAAGAAAATTGTTTAAAAAAAAACACGTGCACTCGAAAATAAAATATAATAATATATAGTAAGTTATAAATAGTCTCAATAATGATTGCCTATGAGTTGTGAACGCGAAGTCCTAATAGATTTCGAAAAATGGAAAACGTATACCTATAATATTATAATAATGATTTATACCTATACTACCCGGTGCAGGTAATAAATTATGAGCGTTGACGTGATTTACAAAATGTGCGAAACGTATTACGTATACCTAAAATTATTGTAAAACTTATTATTAAGGATCTACTGTCTCGCGTCTTACATAAACGGTAAACGAATGATCAAATTTATATGTTTATAATGTCTAGGTAATAATTTTATTGAACTACTTTTATTCCATAATTATTTCAGGTATTCGAATAATTATACAAGTACCTAATATCGAACGAGTAAATACATTTATGTAAGCCGTTGTGTTTTGTTTTTTTTTTTTTTTTTATAATTATTGATTGGATAAATTTCTTCAAGAGAGAAGCGGGTCCCAAAATTTGACTAACACCTCGGCCTCCGAATCTCTAGCATTGTATATTACAACGTCAACAAATTCAGTACAAAAATTAGTAGATTAGCACGAAATATAGTTTCGGATCTCTTTTTTTCTTTTTAGTTGTATTACTCTCTCCTTAAAGTACACCAATACTATATTGTTTTCCTTATTACGAATAAATGATAAATTTTAAATCGCCGTCATTTTATAACCCGCCGTCCATAATTTCCGGCTTGTAGCGCGAAATGTGTCCGTGCAAATTGCCTACCTACGTCGTGTATACGTTTGTAAGACCAGAGACAGTAGAATATGCTGCGGGTGTGGCGTCCTCTTAATTATAAGTATCTATGATTGTTTTGATTGTTCTGTTGAAACAGCGCGTTTTTTTTTCTCACTAATCTATTGTTAATATAAATTTATTATTATTATACAATATACAATAAAACGTATTAAATTAATAAAATTATTCATTATAATTCCGTCAGGGTTTTTTTTTTTTTTTTTTTTTGATTATCTTCACACTTTTATAAAATATAGGTAGTCGTGTATTAATGAGCATTGGAAAAAAAAAATAAAAATAATTTTTCTTTTTTGTTGTACCCAACGGTGCTGTTATCATAATTATTTTGTTCTATAATTAGTTATAATTATTTTGAACAATTTGTTAAGCATAAGTTGTGTGGGACTTCCCACCCCCTCACCACAAACAGATTTATGTTTTAGATTATGAATGTAGCAAATAAAGTATTAGTTTTATCAAGATGTTTATTATTTATTTTTATTTTTTTGGTCTGCAGATAATACTTTTTGGATTAGCAAAATTAACTCAGTTGTTTCGCACCGTATTTTAAAAAATGCGGATTTTTCATCCGGTGGTACTTATTACTAAATCAGAATAGCATATATTTATAAATAGGTACTTATGATAAAGTGCATTATAAATAATTATAATAAAAAAGTATCTAGGGGGTCGTCTTAAATAATTTATTCGATAATAGAAAATCGTTTTGTAAAATACATCACATGCAATAATAGTAATATTATAGCTACTGCGAGCCACAGGGTCAAAGCGATCGAATTTCGATTTCAAAATCATTTTTTTTTTTTTTTTTACCGTAAATAATTTGATCAAAAAACAACGGATTAAATGGTACGACATTTAACTGATGATGCAAAAAAATGGTGTTTGTATATTTTACGAAAACTAGACAAAAAAACACCTACGTTTGTGCATTTATATTTTAATACGCGTGCCGACGGAGCATAAAATTATATTGTGTAACTGAGAATATTTATTTCAAAATGTACACTTTCGAATCCGTAGGCGTAAACTATCGAAATAAGGCGGTGATTTTCGCCTGTAAAAACCATAAGGAGCAATGCCCGCCTTGGGGGGATTTTTTTTTTTCTTATTTAGTATGAATCGATTTTAAACAATTAATTTATAAAAATATATTATCGGGGTATGGTATTTTTTCGGGTTTTTTAGATTGCGCAAAAAAGTATCCTAATATCGTTCGATTATATCAACCCCGTATCGTAATAAATTTACACGGTTGAAAATTACGAATCGAAATATATTGTAATTAATTGATTATTTATTTATTATATAGATCAACGGTTTAACGGTTTTTGTTATAATAATATCGATGCTGCTTCTGCTGCAAAATATTACCCCTCAAATGAATGTATAAAATTAATAATTAATCTCGGTAAACAATAATTACATATTTACATATTATATTTTCCGGCGGAAAATCTCGAAACGAGACAATATTTAAAATATTATGTATATATTATAACAGTAGGCATGCATATAATACGCCCGGCTACGAATTCGATATTTATATAGGAACATGGTTTTGAATAGTCCGGGATGACATATTATCAGCTGCGTGACCGTATAAAAATACATCGTACTTATAAATCAAAAAGTTAATAAAAAAAAAAAAAATCAATGGCAGTACCAATGGCGGTGTATGTTTTTTGGCAAGAAAATAATTCGCAGACAAAAAGGATGTAATGTGTTTTTAGAACGTGCTCTAGTGTGCTGCCTCTATAGTATTTAAGGGGTTGGCTATGTATAGCTGCTATAAACTTAATTGAAAAATCAAATTTTTGCAATCGAAAAAAAAAAAAAGAGAACTTGCACTGGCGTTGATTTGTCGATATGCCCTCGCTTCGAAATGAGTGGTTTGACTTTTAAAATCTTAAAAATACTGTATAAAAATAATAACTTTTTTAATATTATTATTTGTGGTACTGACCTATGTTTATCGAAAAATAAAACCAACGTTGCAACGTTCTTCTAAAACATGTAATCGGCAATCAATTCATAAAGAATAAAAACAATACGTATACCTGCCTACCTATAGGTACGTAGCTTTAATAATAATTACAACAGCGCGGGGTTGTTCTGGACAAGTAACGTAATGTCACAAGTTTCATTCCCATCCATTTTTATGGAAATTTTTGTTGGTCTATATTCGGCTTGGAAGATGAGTACAAATATCCATCTATTTTTCCATGATAAACCATAGAGTATACGACGCGTAACAGATACTCTATGGCGATCCGCATTAGATGGAAACCGTAGTCGAACGTGAGATAATTTACCAATATTTTTTTACGTAAATTCAGTAGTTTCACATGATCTCATTCATCGCACTATTTCAGAACGCCTGGATTTCAAATTAGTCGCGTGCCTATAGTGTTTTTCTGTTTTCCCCCTGGGGTCGCAATCGGCGTTTTTTATTTTATTTATTTTTACAGCAAAAGCGTCAACATAGAAAACTATAATAGAATAAAATTATGACCTATTACGTCACGTAATACACCGTCGCGACACTACTCTTCCGTCAAGTTGACCAGCACCGGCGGTCAGCGAAAATCGTCGAAGCCCGTATCCAATACACATAAGGTTAGTGAATTGTCACATTTTTTATTTTCATTTTTAGTTAGCGGTTTTATTAGTATATTATATTCTAGGGATTATTATAGTCATTTGCTGTAGGTAAATAGCTATTGGCGCATCGACATTTTATTTCGGTTTTCCAACAAATTTGGACGGTGCGTCGTCGGTTCCTACTCACTACATTGCACTGTATCCATTGGCTTGAAATCTAATGTTATTTATTTTTTTTTTTTTTTATTTGACCGGGGCGCAATGCGTATAATAGTATAAATGCGATCATTATTGGCCATTATAGTACGCCCCTTAGGGTTTTGATATTTTTTTTAAGTTCGTAAGACCATGCGAGTCACGATACGTTAAATTACACACTTTCACGGTGAATAATAATATTTTAAACATTATTCAGAGCTTGTTGCAGAAAAAATAAAAAAATAAATAAATAAAAAATTTATACGATACGTTAAATTAAACATTTTCACGGTGAATAATAATATTTTAAACATTATTCAGAGCTTGTTGCAAAAAGAAATAAATAAATAAAAAATGTATCACAAATCTAATTTTTAAACAGAGACAGGCAGACATAATAATATATTACAAGTACTTTAAATAATCATAATAATAATTAAACGAACGGCTTTACAAGACATCCATAAGTAATACGTATTATAATATTTTTTCGGTGCGCTCTCGCCCATCCAAATTCGGTTGATCGTCATTTATTTTTTTCCAACGACACCGAACCACCAAACGTCCGACCGCAGCGGTATACTTTTACTTATTAGAATTTACGGTCGTTTACAAGAAAACGATATAACAGTCGGGGGTGGCTACAATGGATAGCGTAGAAATTATTCGGAATGTAAATGATTCGGTACCGGTCTGAATTTTAGAACCACCGATTCGAAAATTTAACGAAAATTTAAATTTTAAAATTTATTATTAATTTTAAGCCGGCAAAACTACCGTAATAAAAAGTATTATTTATTACATGATTTGCCGACTAGCAAAATAGCTGGTATAAAAAAAAAAAACAAAAAAAAAAGCCGGCGAATTTTTAATCGTATCTACTAACTTCCCGTCGGTTCTTGTTAGCGTCCACCTCAGACCAGACACGTAGCCGGGATTTTTTTTTTTTTTTTGGGGGGGGGGTGTTCAAACACGAAATTTACCAATAACTATCACTAATCTGATTTTTTGGTGAGAAGCTTAAATTTCGGAGGGGGGTCCAGACCCCTCTGACTACGTCCTTGCCTCGGACAATGTATTATAATGGTACAGATGAGATAATAGATTATAACATTACAGTTATTACAATCCGATGAACTACGATTTTAAACAACCGAAAAATCCCACGAATACATTGTCAATCGTCAATCGTCGTAATATAATAAAATAATACGTCTGCAGGATCGTTTTACAATTTTGAGCGTGTATAGCAAAATCGGTAAAATATAACACATAACGGTAATCCTCGAGGGATTTCGACGATTCTCAATTATGATATTTAATCTTTTTTATTCGTGTACATATAATATATATGTACACATAGTATCGTATCATTATAATGCACGTGAACGTCCAATTTGCTAGCTAAAGGGGATGACAGGCGAGCCTTTATTCGTTCATTGTGTTTTGGCACGTAAAACCATCTGGATTGTTAGTGTCGAATAATATTTATTTTCAATTATACATATTGCGAGTGAAATGTAAAACAAAACAAAAAAAAGAGCTAATACTGGCGACGGTTACGGCCACTGTTGTAGGTGGGTGTTGAGAAGGTGGGATACATAAAGCTATTTAATTTATACCTGTAAACCATACGATAAACCATTTCTAACGAAAAACTATTCTCAGTGAAACTCCTTTAAACAATTCTTTAAAACCAATAATAACAATAATAATAACAATTAATAATAGAAACAATGGGTTTCCACAACAACAACGATTGCTTAAAAAAGATTAAAATTAAAATAATAAAAACTTAATAATAACAAAAAATAAATATAAACGGTTACCAATGACGACTTTATTTTTAAAATTGTGATCGTTTTTAATCTGAACAACCGGTTTTTCCTCATCATCTCGAATATTAACGAGAATTTCAAACAAATGATCTAAATTCAACAAAAAAAGTTCCTGTTGTCATGTTTTGATTGGAGCAAGATTTCTAGAAGAAAAATTGTTTATAGATAGAAAAAAATATACACATCATAGTAAAACCAATAGATCCCTCGCTTCACTCAAAATACAAAATGTGAACTCTATGA
Organism: Cinara cedri; assembly: GCA_902439185.1. Lineage (NCBI taxonomy): Eukaryota > Metazoa > Arthropoda > Insecta > Hemiptera > Aphididae > Cinara > Cinara cedri. The sequence goes on from CABPRJ010002370.1 coordinate 1,390,306, forward strand.
ATAAAAATTATGCTGCTATATTCGACTAGGTACATTAGGGTATCGGTAATAGATGGTATGAGTAGAAATTCCGGTTAAAAACAGCCAGGCAAGACGATCGACCCCAATTACCTTCGCATCATTTTTCTTTTTAAATCGCTTTATACCGCGCCACGCGGCATCACCCCATCTGTGTCATTTTATTTATTAACTAGATGGGTGCATCTGGGTGTACGTTTGATATTTTCATTGCTACAACCTGCGAAGTTACGGTCCACGCAATTATAATATATTTTTCTAAAATAACCGTCGGGGTACGCGTGATCGAAAATAATATTATTTACCGACGAGTAGGCATTACTACTGATTGTGCTTGTATACAATATTGTGTAAAAAAATGTTGGAATTTCATACAAATTGACAACTTTAACGCGTTCATTTGAAGTATTCAATACCGACTCGAAACCTACTCAATGCACTCGGTTTCAAATAGTCAAGACGGATTTACAAAATCCAAGCGCCGATAAGTACCCTTATTTTAGATGACTATATTATAAAAAAAATGTGCTCTTATCTCTCCGTCGGGGATTATTATTTTCGATCCCTTCTTCGATTCGAACAGTGTATGGTCTAAAGTTTGTCTTTGGGAACGAAAGGACGGAACCGGCAGATTCCATACATATATTTACAGTCACGGTACCTACTTATAAAAAATTCCGAGAAGGACAAAATGAAAATATCAGTGACGTATTTACGGCAAGATGGAGGTGAAAATGATTTCAATCACACCCCGATGAACCCCTTATTAAACGAATAGTAAAATTATTTCACGATTTAAGGAGATTGTAGCACACCGGTACATTATTATATTAGTATATGGCCATACTTAACAACACAAATTGTACGCATTTTGTCACGCATTCACACGGGCTGTAGACAACAGTGTTCAGTCATAATATATTTGCCAGTAATTAATAGATACCGTGTAGCTATTCTACTATTTCCCTCTATTGCCGTGTTATCGAAACATTACAATTCCATAGAAAGGACCAAGTCTAATGAAAATAAAATAAAATGTCGCGCGCTAGTGTATGCGGATATTATAAATATATAATGTTATACCCAGTGTCATTGTGAACGGCGATTTTCTCTAAAAACGCAATCGCCCAACCCCGAGAAATATGTGAAAAGGATATTGGGGGAGGTCAGGCAATAAATTAGAACTTGAAAAATGTTCGTCTCGCCACCGTGGCTATGTCTACTCCGCACAATAATCTCTCGTTTTAATTTATTATATGATCCTCAAAACGTTGTTTTGTTGAATTAATATTATAAACAGAGCAGTGCTTGTGTTAACGATAATATATATGTAAGTTGGGAGTGCGATTGGGGACGAACCCTCGCTTTGACTCTTTATATTTTTTTCCTTCGGATACTAACGCGTATCTTAATCACTACTCTCGTGACATATTCCTAAAACACGCCGCCGGAGATGCCAATATTTCCGTACTACTTTCTACGCCTTAAGGTGGTTTCTCTGCTGATTGTTCCGAATGGAAATGCGCGAATTACACGGGCCATTAAGGAGAGCGCATAAATAACCACGGTATGGGCCGGGTACCTAATGTTCGAGTGTAGAGTTCGTATAAAAAAAAAAAAAATGCGGGACGATATCGTTATTAATTAGGTTTTTTGATTGACTTCCGCACATTGTTAATTGTATTTTTTTTCTTATGGTCCCGCGACTGCGAGCGCCGCGTGTACACGGTATACAGTATACTATTTTAGAGCCGGTCGTCGTTTCGGTAGTCGGTCGAAAATCGTCCTGTATGTGCACACAATATGGGGTTATTCAAAATGATTCATCCGATTTAAGATAGCTGTAAAATGGTTAAATATAAATTTAATTTTATCAAATTATGTAGAAATTAATAGAGGGCAATCCCAAGTTTTAGAAGGTCATCAATTGATTTCGACGGTTGCGATTTTCGAAGTGTGAATCGATAATAACTGTGCAACGCGATTTTCGTCGTCATTATGGGATCGATGCACCGACTGCTCAGAGCATACGTCGATGGTATAAGCAGTTTGAAGAAACAGGGTGTTTGTGCAAAGGAAAAAGCACAGGTCGACCTCGTGTATCCGATGCTAATGTGGAAAGAACTAGAGAGAGTTTTCAACGCAGTCCGTGTAAGTCAACAAACCGCGCAAGTCGAGAACTAGAAATTCCACAAACAACTGTTCGGCGTGTTTTAAGACGGCGTTTAACTACGAAACCATACGGGTTGAAACTGTTGCAGGCTTTAAAACCCAGTGATAAGTTGAAACGACTTGAATTTAGCATTTTTATGCAAGAGGCTATGCAAGATGGAAATTTTGCTTCTCGCTTAGTTTTCAGTGACGAAGCGTCCTCCCACTCGAGTGGTAAAGTAAACCGTCATAACATAACCTAACCTAACCACCATTGCCATCGACCCTAGATGAATTGAAAAATCGAATAACAACGGCGGCGAAGTCAATTACAAAAGATATGTTGCAAGAAGTATGGAATGAATTTGTCTACCGACTAGATGTTATTCGTGTGACCAAAGGAGCTCACATGGGACATTTATAAGTACAATTAATTAAACTTGACATACTTTTCTTTAATTTAATGTATAAAATATTGTTCTAAGTATAAAATTTAAATACATGTAAGCATTTTAAATCGGATGAATCATTTTGAATGACCCTGCATTATGTTGGGTTACAGACGAGAGAGCACGTCTTGACGTATGAGAACGGCATATAGATTGGACATTATTATTACCGGGGGTTTTTTTTTCTTTTTTTTTTTAATTCAATTTCGTATGCAAAACGGTCTCGCGGGAGACGTGACGATGATCGAGACGAGCGAGCGCGCGTGTATATTATATTATTATATACTTACAGAGTACTGTCACGGTGTCTGTCCCGGATTTTTTTTTTTTTTTTATATATATATACTTAATTTGTTCGCGTTTTTTTAAAGTATACTAAACGGAACGCGTTTTTGTTTTTTTTTTTCCGGATAATCATACCGCGCGATAAAAAATAATGATGATAATAATAATAATAATAACAAAAACAAATAAATTACGGGGGGAAATCACAGTGGTGTCGAACGCCCTGCGTATTACGGGCGTTCGACGATCACAGTACCGTCTCGTCGAATTTCACTTCCCTGCAACCGCCGCCGTTGCTGGCGCCGCTGTTGTGCCGCCGCAGCGAACCGGGACGCCGGAGCTGCTGCGCGGCCGGTTGGCCGGCCGCGTTCAACTGCAGGCCGACCACGCCGGCCGCCGACACCACTGGCACGATGACCGGTATCAACGCCACCGCGGCCGTAGCCGCCGACAGCGGCTGATGGCGGCTGTCCAACCGGTACAGCTGTATGTCGCCGGAGTTCGCGGTCGGCAGCATCGGTTGCCGTTCGTCGTCGTCGTCCGTGGCCGCCGACAGCGAGTGCCCGTCCATGCTCGCGTACGCCGTAGTGCTGTTGGACATCTGGGCGCTCATCACCGGAATCCAACACTTCCGCGGCCCGTGCACCGGACCTGAGTACACGCACACCGCGACGGGTTTAGTACGGAAAAACTACAGCAAGACTCGGCGAAACCGTGTGCGCACACTGTTTCGCCATCGACATTTACTACGTCTTGGAGGTATTCTGTAATCCGTGCTCGCCAAGCACACCACCCACCCCGTCTACCGGTCTGTTGTGCGCCGCCGACAATCCCGTAACGTTACTTTTCGCCGCCGTCTAATCTCTGGCGCCGTCGATGTTCTCCAAACGCTCGCCCCCTCGCGCATTACTTTTAGAGCCCCTTCGCGCCATGCACGCCACAAAACACGGCGCCGACCTCCGACGAAACGAGCCGATTGACCGTCTAATAACCCTCTGTTCTGATACTTTTAAATTGCGTTTCTCTCTCTCTTTTTGCCAATTCGTTTTTCCAAGTGTCTGGATTAGTTTTATCGGGTTGTTGCGATGTCTGTCTAACCGAGCGAAACCCCGGATCACGTAACAGCAAATAAGTAAACATTTTTTTCATACATCTCCTCGTACCCTCAGACATCTCTCTGCGTAATATCCTCTGACCACTTTCTCTTCGGCCGTTAATCGTCGTGATATGTAGAAAAAGCGGTTTTCGAAATGATATTCATGCACCGACAATACCACAAAGTATATTATTTTATATAATACATAAATATCGAAATTGACGGACGTAGGTTCTATACAATATGTGTACATGTATACAAAAAGGAACTCGATGAATTTGGTCGACGGACCGTGTTCGCAAATCTTTTATTTTTCCAATCACGATTTATCTTATTAGATTTAAGAAAACCGTACACAACAAATATAGTTCTAAAAAGCCGTTGTGTGTGTGTTTTTACGGTTTTCTCGATAACCCAACTGCGTATATGTTTTTTTAATTTGTTTATTATTATGCTGTATAAAATCCTTGAACATAAATCGTTTCCCGCCGAATGAATGACCCCTTACTCCCTACAGTTTAAGAACTACATTAATAAATACAGAATACTTATTCGTTTTGCCGAAATTTTCATTATTATCGATCGAGTGATAAAAATTGCAATATCCTTTGAATAAATCATTATTCGTAATCGTTTCTGTATTCGTTATTGAATTTGACTTATACATATTTCTTGAGCATATTATTTAAAAGTAGATTAGTGCATTCCTACAGAATCCTTACGTATCATTAATAATAAATACCTATATATTCTTACAAGTCGAGCGGTATAATCAAACAGAAGCTGCGAGTAATGAATTTAATGATAAATGTATATATTTTGTTTCTAGTGTATCCAACTATACTGTATCTGTGTACTTAAAAAATTAAACATTACCTAAATTTAATAAATAACTCACGATCCGTGTAAAAAAAAAAAAAAAATATGTTTAAAATAAATTTGGATTTTACTGCTGAAAAAACTACTGGAAATATACTTATCGCCTGTATCATGTCCAATTCTACCTGTTTTCCTGTTTCGGTTACGGCCGGTTCCGCTTAGTAAACACAGTGCCCCAGGGTCTCTATATAGCCTCTGCTATTTCCCTACACTGACTGCCGGGCACCACCAGCTTTACAGTATCTTTGAACGCAGTCCTCCCGGACTTTAACAGTGGTCTTCCGGGAGATCTCTTCTTTCGCCTCTATACTTTTTCTTTCACGTCCTGATTACTAAACGGTAATAATACTGTTCGCGCCCCACTCGACACGTACGGCCCCGCATGATTACGACAAGCATGATGCGGCGTCCGACATTACACTTTAACCGCTCTGTGTGCCCGGTCGTTTTTCATTATTGATATGCGATTAATATCCTATTGATTGTGCACTCACTGTCGGGGGGCTCCGTAAACAGCGACGGTTGCTTCCGGTCACGGTACCGCTTCCAAACGTTCGACCGGACCGTCCCTTTGGTGCCCGTGTTGACGGCGTCGTAGCTGACGCTCCTATAGATGGCCTGCCGCCAATGGTCGTTACGGGCCGCTCGCGATTGGTCGTCGAAACTCTTCGCCTGGCCCAGCTGCTCGTTGAGCGAGTACATTTTGTGAGTTACGTCTTTGCCTGCAAATATTCCGAAAACATAATGTCAGTACATAAAACATAATACGTACAAGCAAGGGCGCCATTCGGGAAGGGAACAGGGTATGAGTAACACACTGTATACCTTCTTACGATTTGCATCCGTAATTTGCCCATACGTGTTAATCGATACGAGCACTCGTGTTTAAATATTCAATTTCTTTTTTAAAAACAATAAAATAATAAAGTAAAACAAAATTATTTAAATAGTTAATACTCATGAATAAATAAAAAATGTATATATAAAAATAAAATAAATGAATGAATGAATGTGTCGCCTGGAGTTTCACAAGTGTATTATACGACCGGTTTCGAATTAAAAATTCATTACCAGGAATATCACAGTCAAAATGTAAAACGCGACTCAAAAAAAAAAAAAAAAAAAATGTATTTTTTAAAAGTACGTATATTTTATTTTAGTATATATTTTATACTAGCTGTGTTACCCAGCTTTGTTCGAGTCTGATCAATTTGTTTTTCGATTTTACAACACTAATCAAATATTATAAACTTTATATATTATAATTTTATAATTTAATATTATAAATATATTATATACATTATATATATATATATATTACATACAGCTATAGATATGTATCATATTTTATAGTTCAGTTCAATTTTGAGAAAAAAATATGCTTCAATAAAATATAGATGGTAATTTTTTCCAACATTAATTGACCTGACGCTTGGTAGAGAGGAAAGGAAACTTTTAAACTGTGGCGCCCCCTTATAAAAAACTGAAACGGCGCCCATGATATATACTATATAGGTATATAGGGTAGGTGATTACATCAACCATAAAATCAAAGCCAATAAACCTCTACGCCCTCTATAGACTTTTATAATTTATTATAGCGACCGCTTAAGAGAGACGAGAGTAGTATCATGACGGGCGATAAAACTACATTTTTAATAATCGGTGAAAAAAAAACGACCGTTATGGTAATAATTTATGGCTCACAACCGTCTAAGCCTGTGTATGATAACAATATTAAACTCGGATAGTGTATACAGTCAACAGACGACTACGAAAGCACACAGACTGTAACACTCCATGTCGCGACGCGTCGGCAGTGAATTTTTTTATGGGCCAACTGCTCATCGTTTATACTGCTCCAGTATTATTTTGCGAATTACGTCTTAGCGCGCACGTAGACACACGTCGTATGAAAACAGTGACGGACGAAAGGAATCTGTCGTGTCCTACAATGGCTATATTAATCATAGATACATTATTTTCGGAGGTTTCTTGATAAAAATGTCACTAAATCGTTACGGTTTCCAATCGGAATCCTATATTGTTATGCTAAGTTTATTTATATTATCAACATCAAAATTTAAAACAGTGTTTAAAACATTGAAAATAAATATCAATGTATCGGTTTTGTAAACTACTCCGCTCAAAATCGCTTTTTTTTTTTGCAATCATTTATCGTTGCTTTTAACATGTATACATTAAATTGTGATTTTATTCTACTGTACTTTTCAAACTTCTCATCGACTATACAGTGACCCACACACGGTATGAAGTACGCGTCTGACTTTTAGATTCTGAGTGGAGCAAAGAAGTTTATGGTTTTACAAAGGCATTGTTTTTTTTTTTTGTTCTGTTGACAACTTTTCTACCAGAGAACTTGCGAAAAACCAAGAAAAACCATGAAAAAAACGTAGGAAAATGGGAAAATCGGTTTATTAAACAAATATTATTAAAGATAATATATTATGGCTATTTAATTATTTTGTCATAATATGACATATATAAATATATTGTTGACAAAGCATCACTATCAACTGAATTCCGCTCAGAATCGTTTTTTCGTTAGCAATAGTTAATCGTTGCTATCAGATATACATTGAATTACCTATAACAGTGGCTGCGCCCGTCTTCATTATCCGAGGACGTCTTTTTTTTTTATTTATACATGTTGTCTTGACAACCATATTAATTAAGCCTGTAAACCTACATATACATATTTATTAGGAATATTTTAGGTTTTTTTTTCTTCGTATCTTATTTATACGTTGCTGGGCAACCTAGGTCATATGCATGACTTTTTGTCACGAATTTTCGTACCGTATTTTGATGGAAAAATCTAAAACATAATCTATGTCAAAGGAAAACATGCAAATTATATATATATATAAAAAAAAAAAAAATGTTCAGCGCGTAACACACAGAAACACGACGTGGCAGAAAATCCAGAGAGCTAACAATACCCGCTTATATATGTATTGGGTTCCGAGACGAGAGTTAAAATTGTATTAATAATGTTCTGTTCTGTGTTTAAATACAATTTTCGAATCATACAATTATATAACATTATATGGCGGTAATCTAATTTAATCCGACTACACATAATAATAATATACGAAGTAATAAGAATCGCTATTCATCTGTTTATTATGATTTTTTTTTTTTATGTTTGACCTGGCCGTAATTCGTCTGTCGTGTAATTTTGTATTTTATGCCTTTGCCCGGGCGCACGAGTGATTTTTTTTTAATATAATATTTTTATCGTCGAAAAAGACGAGAGAGAGAGAGTGAGAGAGAAACGAAAACCGTATACTTATAAATATTTTTTCAGTTTTTATTTTGAACAAACTTACAATTTTATTATTGTCGGTACACTGCGACGACAGTGTTCGTTTCATGGTAGGTAATCTATCTGCAACATGTTTGAATGCACACCCGCAGCGGTGTCACAAAAGAATTTTCAACATGCCCGGGCGTCGTAGTTGAAATCGACAATAAATGCATGAGGTAACTCGCCGACTGGAGATCACGGCCGTGCAAAGTATTAGCCTTGTTCGTTTTCCATCAATCGACGGGGCGAATTTTTTACCAATTTCGAAAAAAAATAAAAATATAATTCGGTGTTGGGGATATTTTACGAACGGATTAGGTATATATATATATATATATGGCTATGAGATAAGAAACATTGGTATTAAATGGATTAAAAATTAGCCAACATTTTCTCTTTGTCCCGGGCCTGAAAAATTCTAAATCAGGCTCTGCGTACGTGCGGGATATTTAATTGAAAACCCCGAATTCTTCAAAACAATTTCTCCGCATTGCGTATTACAATAATAAAATAGAAATACGTCAGATATGGTAACGTTGTTGAAAATAACTTCTAAATTCTCACGGCGAAACGCCGTATATTTTAATCAGAACCGAAGCGGGTATTACAATAATCGTATTTATAGGTATTCCGCACACGTGTATATTTAACCGATAATTTCGCGTACACATATCGAATTATATTTCATATTAAATTAATTAATAATGATTGTATTATACGTGCGTACTGCGGTGTATTTTTGAGTGCCCGGACACGGTTTCCGTGTTAAACCGCATTATTTGCATAATATTGTATTGTGCGCACGATACAGTATATTGAATAAATAATTATTTTGCGTAACCGCATAGCGTAATGTGACCAGGATAAAATAAAACCGAAATAACTGAAGCGTTTTAAATATTCGAATACGTTTTACGTATCTATCCGTACCTAATCACAATTGTCAGATGTGCGTAGGGTACGCGGGGCGGTACTAAAAATAATGACCTCGAACAATACAAAACTCCTAATGATATAAACTATTGCGGTGAGCCGGTGACCGTAGGTGTATAAATATTATTACGATTCTGCATTCGTTTTTATATGAACAGAAAAAAAAAAAAAAACCTCTTTTAAACGCGGTAAAATATCAATGATATGGGTGTCGATAAATTATATATTTCCCGAATATTATGATATATTATTATGTTTCTGCGACAGTGCGACAGTGCGGTGGACATTTCGTAGTTCATTCGTTTGTTGACTGTTAAACAGCGGATTCCCCATCTCTCCCGGGAGTTCGCAGGCGGACGACATCGCCGCTATCTCTATCGATTTATACTTTATTTCGAAAAAAGTTTAACATTAAAATATTTTAATGCGTTTTTTTTTTTTTAAAAAAAATTAAATAATAACAATATATGACGGCGGAATTAGATTGATATTGATTTTGTGATGATGCTACTGTTTCTTTCGGCCAATAAATCAACGTTTTTAAATATCCGTGTTATTAGACTAGATGTTATAGATACCACCCATTAAAGACTTAAAATGGATAGACCGCGCTTTGGCGATAGGTAACTACCGGGTAATCATTAGTGCGAGAGAGACAGACTCCATAGCTTATTTGTTCGAGGAGTGACAATCGTATTGGACTCCACGATAATAATTACGGTTACAGATAGTATGGTTGAACAACGACGTAAATTCCGGAAACGCGAATAATTCTCTTTAGGCCGTAAAGTGATTGTTAATACAAATCAATTTTTAGTGGTTCAAATTTCATCAACAAAAATAAAATAATGTCATAGGATAATGAGGACGGGTGCAGCCACTGTTATTGGTAGTTTAATGTATATCTATTAGCAACGATTAAACACTGCTAACGAAAAAACAATTCTGAACGAAGTTCAGTTGATAATGTTGCTTTTTCAATATTGGTATATTTACCATATTATGGTAAAATTATTGCAACAATGTGCGTTTCCACGACAATAATGATTGTTTAAAAAAGATTAAAATAATAAAAACTTAATAATTACAAAAAATAAATAAAATCGGTTGCCAATAAGAACCTTATTTTAGATTCTGGATGGAGTGAAGAAGTTTATAGTTTTAAAAGATGTTTATTTTTTTTTTTTTTTATCTGTGTGCAACTTTTCTACCAGAAAACTTCCTCGGATTTCTACATGTAGCACTTTTTCTGAAAGGAAATCGGCGTGGGGAAGTACTTATAAAGTCATTTTTCGATTTTCTCAAGATTTCTCATTAAATGCGAAAAACCCCAAAAAACAGGAAAATTTACAAAGTATAATAAATAGAATATTACAATTTTTTTTTTATTAACAACTTTTCTACCAGAAATGTTGCTCCAACTTTTAATAATAACAATGTTTCTGAAAAGAAATTTCATTGGGGAGGTACTTTAAAGAGGTCAGTTTTCCATGTTCCTCGGAGTTTATTGTTGCTTACAGATATACATTAAATTATCGACAACAGTGGATGCACCTGTCTCCATTATCTTAGGACTTCTTTTTAATCTTTCAATTTTTTTTAACCCAAAGACTGAGATTTTCTTCATTATCTCGAATATTAATGAGAACTTTAAAAAATAACCTTTTTAAAGTATCACCCAGAGAACATTGTCTTTCAGGAAAAGTCTATAATTGATAATTGAAGTATGTTTTTTGGTAGAATTAGTGTTCACATAAAAAAAAAAAAATACATCATTGTAAAACCAATATATTCATTTCTCTGCTCAGAATGTAAAAAATGTGCTATAAAAGACTTAAGTGTAGGTATGTGTTTAAGCAATATGTTGAGATTAATAAAGTTTAAATCATATTTAATTCGATATTATAAAAAATCTATATACCTATATATTTTTTAAGCTATCTAGATATTTTATATTATTATATATCAGTGCAAGAGTGTTATATGATCGCAAACTAAATACAATGTAATTACGTTGGGACATTAAGATAATATTTTATTTATTCAAAAATAATAATGATTACAGATACAAAACAAAAACACCACAGCATTGTAATTTGAAAACAAACTATTTAATAATAATAATTATTATTATTATAATTGTTATTATAGGGTACCTATATATTTGGAGAGAGATACATTAAGGGATGCAAATACCTTATTTCTTGTGCCCAAAGCACTTGTAAGTTTATTAATTGGGAGTACCGAGGGCATTATAATAAGATGAAAATTATAATACTTATACAGTAGGCGTAGGTATAATGCTACGAAACGAGAATATTAAACTTATGCTAACGACTATTCGTTAAGGTTATTATTATTGTCTTTTACATTTTTAGCAGAGCCCTAAAATAATATATATAATGAGCTCTACTCACAAAAGGTTTTTTGAATACCATGATTAATTGTTAGGTTACAAGTAACCCAACCTAACCGTGGCCTATAACTAACGAAAAATTCTAAACAAGTTCTGTCTTGTAAAAATATTCAAAACATCAAAATCAAAAAGAACAATAAGGACCAAAAAAAAAAAAAAAAACGAAAAAACATTTTATAGTTAACGTAGGTATAATTGTGTAAATAATGATAAAACTGATTGTAATTAGAGCTTGAGATTTATTACATTTAAAATCCACAAAGATATACTTAAAAAAGTCAAACAATTCTGAAAAAAGCATTAAAAAATATTTAAAAAGCAAAAACGGTAGAAAAGTTTAAATGTCGTTCTAATTTAAATACGATTGTTTAACTTTTTAAAAATAGTAATTTTTTTTATACCACGTACAATTTTATATAATCAATACCACTTGTTTTAATAATTTATTTTTTCAAGGATTTTTTGACATTTTTAATTGATTTTTTGAATTTTAAGTGCAATAAGTCCTGAATCCTAATTATCATTATTAATTGGGCACTCACCAATAATACTAGCGAGAACGGCGTGCAATTGTGTTCTGTGTTTGAATATCCGATTGAGCTTAGATAGTTGCCAGCACAAATAAACACTATCTTCAGCAGCCGTTATCGTTACCTAAAAATAATAATAGCAGTACAAACCGTGTTGCGTATTTAATGAATATAACAGTAAATATACAACGTGTTACCGTCGATTTCGTAAATTCGGGCAGTAACGAGATTGACAAGTCAATGCATATAATACCCGAGCAAGTCAATATAGTGAGTATATATTATAATGGACAAACATTTATGACTTTGGTTTAATCGTTATAACATTACCGAATGTCGTGCAGTCAGTGTTATCTGTTGTACATTTTAGTATCTCTAGCAAGATCGATTGACCCTATATATTTTGAAGCGACGATGGTTATTGATTGATTATTGGTTATTGAAGTACTATGACGGCGTTAGTCCAATGTTGTACCAAATTTGGTTTCGCTATTCGTTAGTCTCCGTTTCATTGAGTCATGACTCGTGCGATTATTTTTGCGTCGCCTTAATGTAATATACATTTTTCATTGTGTCACGTGGTGCGAAATAATTTGTTTTAAATCAACGGATCCAAATGAAACACGACAAAAGTTTAACGATGCAGTTTACCTATCCGTTTTATTGGAAAATACTAGTGAAGTTAATAAATATAAATTTGTAACGAATTAATGTACTGAAAATGTATCAAAATGTGTAATAATAAAACGATCTTATTTATATATTTGTATCTACTATTCATTATATTTGTTTTTCGGCTGCTTTTCGCTATACAGATTACAAATGTATTGTCACAACCCAGATAGTTTTTCATTTGAATTAAATAGTTTACATAATATTATATTTTCTGTCCTAGTCAGGCATTCTCAAAAATAACCAATAATATCAATATCTATAAAAAAAAACAACGAGAGACAACATAATAATACAGATTAGCTATTTTTTTTTTATAATGCTTAAATATAATCATCGACGGTAACATATTGTATACATTTTATAATATATAAATATATTTATACTAAAAAGTGGTGCATACTTGAAACATTGATTCTCCGTGCATTAGGCTTGAAGCCATCCATTCGGGCGAATCGATGAATTGATACGAGTTGATGTTGTGCAATTGAGTACCTTCGCATGTAACACTACACCTAAACACGAATGGTGTTGTAATTATTATTATTTACAACCAACAAATCTCGTTAATCGCTTCATGTGTATTCATTTTAAAGTGAAACTCCTTTATGGAGGGTAATCGAAAAAATGATAGCTATGATATGTTTTACCGACATATTTTTGCTCGACGCAGTACCAGCCGATCGGTTGCGGGAACGAATCTCAGTTATAAATTCATTTTTATTTAAATTCTTTTTTAAATTACTTTACACAACGTTATACTTACTAACTCCGAAAAGTACCACCCCATTTAGCCCCCCCCATTGCCCTACCTATTTGACCCCTATCTTTTCTACCCTATCTCCTCATTACCATACTCAAATTCACCCTCTAAACCATGTACCCAGATAAAACCCCTTCTATCCCCAATCCTCTCCCATTCATCAAAATAAGGCTATTGTAATACCTGAAACCTTTTCTTTTTTTATATATTCATATGTGGCCTCCGGTAACTCATATTTATTATTTTGTAGATAAATAATATTATATAATTAAATTAAATTATGCATACAATTGACAGTTTTATTAGTTTTTTTTATAATTTTTATATATTTTAGCATTACCATTATTGTCTTTGTATAGTAATTCAACTGGAGTTGTTTGGGATGCTAACACATTACAGTACTTATTTGGTTGATTTGGCTTCCTTAAGAAGCTTTTTAAGATTGTAATGTGTTGATAGTAGTTATAGTGATGCAATCGATGGCCCGATACAAATGGTGAATTGGTGATATTGGTCAGATTAAACTTAGCAACACCTACCTGACCAAAAAGTTACTAGTGTCTTTAACAGGAACATTAATATAACACTATCTATATTTATTTTCAATGGTTCTATTATAAGTACGAATAATATAAATAGGTTATTTTTAAACACTTTATCGTGTAGTCAAATATTACCTAAATCTAATATATGTACTTCTCTTAAAAAAAAAGTTAAAAAATAATTTTTTTTTACATATATAAGTTTATTTACTTGAGTATATTTCATTATTTTGATAATTAATAACTTGTTCAGGAATTTACCAATAATAATCAATCGAATCTTTCATGATACGTTAAGAAATGAAATCAATTCAACATTAATGTTTATATTATTACCTTGCTGTAAAATCGAAAATATAATTAAGTGAAGTGACAAAATTGTAACTTTTTCTCTTCGTGTCAGACAATGTGTTTTGTCGACGACATTTTTACTGTAGGTAATGTGTTAAAAGGTTTTCGTTTTTAGAAATTTCTATTTCTTTTTTTCTTACCAATAAGATCTAATAAGGTAAAGTAATTGTGTGTTTATTGTGCACGTAGTATTAAATATAGGTGAATAGAATTTATAATGTTCTACGCAAATTTGAATAAAAAATGGGTATAATAATTTAATTTTTTATATTTTATTATTTCGCTTGATACAATCTTATATAGGTACGTCATGCAAAACCCTTTCGGACTTTGTAATTTTAATTTACAAAAAATGCATTATTTTATGGCGATTAGGCACTGGTTAAATACACGCGCACTCTAATATTATAGTACTAATTTTTTGTTTACCAGGATTCAGAGCGTAGCGAGTGATATATTGGTTTTACCACGGTGCTTTATTTTTCTGTCTGTAAACAACTTTTCGAAAAGAAAACTTGCTCTGATGTATAGAGTATATTACCTTTTGTGAAAGGACATTTTTCCTAGTTGATGCATTAGACAGATCTTTTTTTGATTTTCTTGGGAGATTTCGAAATAATTGGGAAAAACCCGAAAGAAAATTGCAGGTAAAACGATAAATAATTACAGTGCTCCACGACGTTGCCGTTTTCAATGTTTTTAATTTGTTTACACTACGGTTTCTATTAGGAATATTGCTTCAATCAAATAATAACAAGATATCTTTTTTGTTGAATTTTTAATCTTGTTGGTGAATAAGAAAGTCGTTTATTGATTATCTCTATAGTTTTTTTAATAGTTTAGCAAAGATAATAATTCATAGATATTCAATATTTAAGTAGCAAATATTTTATGGATTTTTGGATTTTATAATAGTACTTAATGTAATTAGCTATGGATATCACCTTCATTACATTTATGAAATTGTGTATTTTGTGTCTAATAAACTCGTATAGTTTTATTATAGGGATAGGTCACATTAGAAAATTAATATTTACTAAAAAAAAAGTATACCTATATTTAACGTGTTTTCGTGACTCACCTATTGCTTAAATCAGGGTCGACAATAATTGCTTAAAAAAATATCCAATTAAATTAAACCTTATATTTTATGTACAATAGCGTTTCAAATCAGGTGTGTAAAGCAAAGCCAATCGATAAAAACCTAATTAGATAATTAGGTTACTATATTTGGTTGTAAAATAAAATAACATCATATAAAAACTGTAGTAAAACAAAAAAAAGACGTATATATCGAATGGTGTGATTTAGGGGCAAGTGTATATAATACAAATGCAATGTTAATTTTAGGTAATTATACTTCCATTTCTTGTCATGTTATACTTCAAAAAATACAGATTTACAGATTTGTTTGTATGATTTTATTTTATTTGAACACATTATCGACATTTCTAACACTTTATTTGGAAACTTGTTTTCATTTTTATATTAAGGTATAATATATATATATATATATATATATTTGTATTTTAACTCTTTTTGGTGAAATTTTTATTTTTTTTTTGAGCAGTTATTTTATTTGAAATATTTATCAAATTGTTCAAAAATGTTTATTTAAGTATGTAAAACATAAAACCCAAATAATTTTTGGGATATATTTTATAATTTGATATTTTTTTATGGGTTTTTTGATTTTTATTCATTTTTAGGTTGCCTTGTAAATGAAGTAAAAACAATACTAATACACTCCTACACTTGACTTTCAAACACACATTGAATTATCTTCTTGTAGGGATCTCAAAGTACTGGGTTTTGTCTAGTAAATAGCCTCTGAATTTAAGTTTGAGTATTCTTTAAAATGTCTTTATTGTTCCTTAGTTCGATCTATTATTAAATATGGATCCGTATTATAGGATCCTTACAGTGTCAAGTTCTTTACAACTAGAGCGTGCCCAGAGACGCTTTTTGTCATTCGCTTCTTATTAAAATTAGTGAAAATTTTTAAAATTAATTAAAATTTTCACTCTTAGACGGTTCAATAGATTTCCTCACTCTCTTTTCCAGTATAAACTTCAGAGTACCACAGCGTTCCCTCCGATTCCATATCCCTTTCTCTGTGCCGAATTGTTCCACAAACTACGGTCACAACAACCCTATCTATCGTACTATGCGCATGGCTAATGAACAGTCAACCTTTTTACCATAACCACTTTGTATTGTTTTCTAATTATTTTTCTGTTAATTAAACATTATACTTATATGTAATATGTAATTGGGCTTACCCTAATGTTTTAAATAAATAATAGTACTCAGTTCATAATCGTTTTTTTTTTTAATGCAATAATGCAGTATATTGTGTTTAATTATGTGCTTAAGTATATTGTGTATATTTGTGCATTAACCCTAATTTCACAATGTGCCCTATCTTCCCAACTATCCTGCATCTATACAACAGTGGCCTACTCATAGTTCGGAGTATGTCCTTTTTTTTTTTTTGTTGTTATGGTTACATGATAATATGATTGTCATCTAATTTTATTAGACTACAACGTTCAAATAAGGCAAATCGAACTCGTCCTTGTTTAATCACGATGGCGGCTAACCAGCGAAAATTGATAATTTAAATATATTATATAATACAAATTTGCAATTCAAATTAAGAAATACTAAAAAAATATTTAATAGCAAAAATTGTTGATGAATATAAACAAATGGTTTTTTAAGGAATGGGGTATCGGTAAGTAAAGCCTCCCAAAGATCTTGAATATAACTAAATAGGTAAACGGTGTTAATATTATTATTATGACTATTGACCAAACCATTTAAAAAACTGATCACAATACCCACTGGATTTAAATACATTGACCAGTCGTGTCGCTTACCTGCCCCTAAGTAAAATGGACAGCCGCTCGTCACAAGCCGTCACCTCTTCGACCGCGTAACACTCTCCGGGTGTCATTTCCACGATGATCGCCTCCCGAGTGAGTTCGCGAAAATGTTTCTGACTGACTTTGAGCGGCTTGAACACCCGCACGTACAGCTCCATGAGCTCAACAGACAGCGCAGGGGGCAAAAGCTTCTTGCACAACTTCAAAGTATGCACGCCGTTAATCAGGGCCAGCAGCGCGTACCAGATCAGCGCGTCCACGGCGCACACATCCGTGGACGACCACAGGCCCGAGATTATAAAGCCAACGAACAGCAACGCCCTTTATACAGAAAATATTATTGGTTTTAACGTAAAATGCGTTTTCGGGTTTTCGGTCGTTCGTGATAGTAAGTTACTGAGAGCATCAAGGAATATCTTATATAAAGTACCTATACTTACTAAATACAAAATTCTGCGAGCTACGAGCTATGCGCCAATGTAGTTTTTAATCGCAGAAAGTGTTGAAAGTGTTGTGGTTGAAATCGTGTATACAGACAAAACAAATTGAACAATTTTATAAAGCCCATAGTATATTAAAACTATTATAGTCCTATAATCAGTATTAGCAGTTAAAATATTTAGAAGTCAGCGTCGTACCCATAGGCGGTAGCTAAGGGTGTTTCAACCCCCCCCCCATCGTTGTCCGTGTTAAAATACAAAAGAAAAAAGAATAACTAACTCAACTAAATACAAATAATTGTATTATACCTATATATTTTGAAAAATCATCCCAAGAAAAAATATTTATATGTGTATTATAGATTTAGCTTATGTTCTACTTGAATTATATTATTTTATTGTAATTTCATTTATGAATAACTACCTTCCCCCACCCCGTGAAAAATTCTGGGTAGGTACGTTGCTTTTTAAAAGTAAAATGGTTATTGAAAATACAATGTTTAAATGGGTGTAAATGGTGAGAAGTACATTTTAACTATAATTCACTTCTGCAAAATACTAATAGGTTTACAAAACCCTGAGAACATTTTAAATTAAATTTTCGCCGAGCTCACAGAGTTTAATATAGTAATATATTTATTTCAATACGTATTGATAAGACTTTCAAAATAGATATATAGCTATATTATACAAACACTTTTATTACATGTTCGCCAAGTTTGGCCCTTGAAATACGAGAAATCTATTATTTATTTTTTTTTTTTTTTTATTGATCATTTTTCTATTTTCGTATTCGTAACAACTAAAAATAAACAACTGAACATTTTAAATCGCATGTAACTTAAGCGTAATATATCTATATCTATTTATTTTATTTTTTTTTTTTTTAGTACAGCGATACAATTTAAATAAATTTTGTATAATATTATACTATTTAGCCTTTAAGGGTCGGAGGAGCGAACGCCTAATACATAAATGTGCATAGTTCTTGAATGAACTTTAAAAAACAAAAACCGAGTATTATAAAGCGTCATGATGGTAGACATTATAGTACGATTATAAATACCCAGTAGTATAAATACGCAACTAGAGTGATTGGAGGTGAAGTATGTGTATCTATATATTTTATTTTTCACTTTATCAATACGATAATAAATATAATAATAAATATAATAAATATAATACAATGATGTTTAAATGATTCGAAAAATATTTTTTGGTAAAAAAAAAAAAAAATTGAGATTATGTAGTATTTGTTTTTATAAAGAAATTTTGATACTACATTTTGACGAAAATTGTTTGAGTAAAAAATGATATGGAACAAATCTAATTTTTCAATTTTTTTTTCGAACATATATGTATTGTTGATTTAAGAAGACGGTACAGTCAGAATTGAGCGGACTGACTAAGTTTCGAAATTATAGTTTTTTGAAGTTCAAATACTATGCAGATATTATATGTCATGTTAAATAAGTCAATATTGTCTATTCTTGTAATATTTTTACTGTAGTCGAATGGTCATAAATACGTATTGTCATACTAGGAGTCGCGAGTTCATACCCGGAGTTCGAAAAGAAACTTTTTGCACTTTTTTTCTCTTTTACCTAAATAGAGAAAAAGCAAATGCATTTTAAGTATACCCAGAGACCTAGCTATCGCTCGCTCAGACGATCTTTATCGAAAAATACCCCTTGATTTGTTGTGCAAACCTTTCCACCAGAAGTCTTGCTCCCATGTGTCAAGTGTATTTTATTTTCTGAAAGGAAATTTTATCTCCATGGTTTAGGGAGGTCATTTTTACGATTTTTCAATTAGTTTTATGAATAACTGGGAAAAACCGGGATGAAATGTCGGAAAAACGGAAAATGTACGAAATGTAGGTATAAGTGAAAAAATATTATGGCATTTTTTTGTGTACACCTTCTGTACCAGTAATTTTGCTCCGTTTTATAATGATAGCACTTTTTCTAAAAGTAAATCTGACTGGGATTTTACTTTAGAAATGTCATTTTTCTATTTTTCTAAGAGTTTTCTTAGAAAATGTGATAATCCGTGAAAAAATATGGTAAAAACGCAAAAGAACCGGAAAAATCGATACAATCTTAAACAAATATTATTAAAGAAAATATATGATGCCTATTTAATTTTTTTACCATAATATAACATATATATTGTTGACAAAGCAGCATCACCATCAACTAAACTCCCCCCAGAAAATCAGAATCCTTTTAAGTAAACAATAGTTTATCGTTGCTACAGATATACATTAAGTTACCTATAACAGCGGCTGCACCCATCCCCATTATCCTAGGACGTCTTGTTTAATAAATAAAATATTAGTTAGTCAATACCCACAAGTATTCTATACGCTGATGGCATAAATTCCTATAGTCTTTGGTAATGAATTAATACAAATATGTTCATATTTTATGTTACGGCGTGTTTTAATATCAGCAGAGAAATCAGAATATTCAGATACTATTAATAATTGATTATATAACTAGTAATTTAAATGGTCTAATATAATTATAAATTTTGAATTAGAATTTAATTTTGAGCTTATAAAGTTGTAAATTATTTTTATCATAAGACTATGACTTATGAGTATAGAATATTTAAATATTTAATATTAGTCTAAATTATTTTCCGATATCCGATATCTATAAATAAAAGCTAAACAATTTAAAGATTTTTCTCATGAACCTAACTTAACCTTACTATCCTTCCCCCTCACCAAACACCTTCCGAAATTGGATTTTTTTAAAATTTATAACCCCCTCTAAAAATAAATCTTGATTGCGCTACTGTTAAAATACCTGCCATAATATTTACTTATTTACATAGCCATACTTACTATAATAAAATAAATTATTATAATTACTCAATGATTCAAAACAGAAATACTTAATTGAATTTTCTTGCATTTAAAATGTTGTCCTAATTAAATTAGATTTATGCGCGTCATTTCCGTTCCAATTAGTAAGTTTTAATTTATTTAACCGTCGCGCATCGTCGTCAAAGAAATAAAAACTTTTCATTTCAACAGATTTCCTAATGCAAAATTTTACATCGCTTTAACAGTAATAAAACTATTTTAGTATGTTCCTATTTACTCTAATATAGGAGACGGCTTATGTTATACACTGCAATTTATTGACAAAATAGATTACTTAATCATTACGTAAATGTCTATTGATGTACGACATTTTTCTAAGTTTTTTGAACGAAAAAATAATGTTACTATCCGCAAGTACGATAAAACTATAGAATATTTACTTGCAAAATATCGCTAAATATTTCAAAACTTTTAAGTTGTCATTTTATCGACGATTCGAAAAATGAACAATTTCGTAAATTAAGTAGATAAGAGATTTTACAGCGATTAAAAAAAAAATTTTAAATTCTTTTTTTTTTAGTAAGGTGTAGTAAGATATAGTAAGATACAATTGCAATAGACAAGTTGTTTCGATATGTCCGTTGCTTGTATTTATCTACCTATAAGGTTTCAACAATTTATATAAAAGTGCTGTATAAAAATGCGTATAACAAATTGTGTAAGTACCTAACTCATATGTAAAGTATATTTTTTAAAACTTAGTAAAACTAGTGCCACTACGATGTAAACGACAATCCAAAACCGTGCCCGTTTTTTTTTCAGAGCGGCCACACGTGTGTATAATTTTTTGAATCAATGCGGTAAAAACAGTACATTCCAATAACCTAAAGTGTTTAATAATGTACGAGTAGGTATTATAATGTTGTAAAATATACCTAATACCTATTACTTATGTGTCACGTTTTCTTTTTCCAATGTGCTAATGGAATAGCTTTTAAAATAATATAATAAATATAATTTTTTTTTTTAAATAAAAGCTATTTTAATAATGTAATAAGTTACCAACACATTAATTATTACGATAGTGGTAAAAATTGTTTATGAAATAAAACAAAATATATGAAATAATCGTGTCACAATAATCAATACATTAGGGATTGTCCATAGATACATTTCATTAAAAACTACTTCTACTTTCTCCTTTATGTTGGTAATAAATAAATAATGTATTATTTTACATTCAAAATTGATATGTAATATAAATAATAAACTGACAAATACAATACAACAGGAAGAAAATCATATTGATAAAGTGGCGCATACTGTGTTTTGCAAATAGACAGCCGCAGATTTAGAGAGTTATAATCCTCTCCTCCTGTCCTCTTTTTCCAAATGTCTTCGAGTACTACTCTTTGTTAATGTGTGATAAAACGATTTTTCTAAGTCAATAAGAGTACCTACCAAGAGTTTAGGATAGGTTAGGTTACGAAATTGTTATCAATCTTACCTTAAGGACAGCAAGCTGAATTTGTAACTTCTGGGGACAATGAAGGCGGTCAGGAAACATATATTGGAGAACTGAAAAAGACTCTGCTGGGTGGGTATCCAGGCGCAGGTGGGCTTTTCGAACGGTACGTTCGGTCTACCAGCTGTAGTACCGTTGAGAGGGAAGAACAATGCTGTGTCGGTGACGTTGTCGTAAGCGTAATAGTAATAATAATCGCTGGCCGACCGGTCCGGCACTGGAGTACCGTTGTGCATCGCCACCACGACCGGGGCAACACCAACAGCAGTCGTCGTTGCACCGTTGTTACCGTTGCCGCTATTGCGGGTGTTGCCGTGGCTGTTGTTGCGTTCGGTAGCTGTCGCGGCGCCGACGGTAGTGATGCTGACGATTGCGTCCCGCTGCAGAGCGGTGGTCGTTGTGGCCAGAGGTGCGTACGCGTTGTTTGCCGACTCGACCGTGGTGTTATTGTGATGCCCCATCACCGGGTGCCGACTAGACCTGCTGCAGCTGCGGCGGCACTCACCAAACCTCACTTGTTGCTGTAACCTCTTCGTGGTACGTCGCCGTTGTCATACCCGTCGACCTACCCTTCAGACAGCGCGTCCCGTGGCCGCTACTCTCGTCGTCGCGGCTTCTGTGGATTACGAAAATGTTATAATTATTATCAAACACGTTTACTCATGCTTATTGGCGGTCATGTACCTCACTAAGTAATATAACCGAATTGGTCATCTAATATATTTTGTGTGTTAAAATTTAATAGGAGTAAGTTATCAAAATAGGTAAAATTAATAAATCAGTAGTTAATTGGCTATTGTATGGTTGTGATTGATGTAGACTTATTCTGTACCATAACGTGTAATTGTGATAATACTAATAATTTTAATGTTAGATACCTCTATGTAGTTGGTTTAGTAGATAAAATTGATTATTTTTCCATTTTCACCTGTGTGTTTACTTCAATTTACAATGATAATTACTTTTAGGTCTTTCTCTATAGACCATGGAGAAACTGAACAATACATTGTTTTAATTTTAAAAAGTATGTATAGAATTCTCAACAAACTGTCCATGTTATAATAGCATGTCGATTTTCAATTTCAAATAACTCCAAAAATAAGATATTATTTTTGAAAATGCCATGAAACAACCATACTACATTTGTATTTATTTTGGATTTTAAATGGAAATACACCACTGGTAGTGGGATGAATGAGTGTTCACAAATATAATTGTATCGGCTATTGAAAAACCTCCAGTCCCCACTGTTTGTACTTGTATACTTGTATAATAAAAATATAAATATTTAAAGGCCATGTATGTTGAACGTGATTTTTCTTGTTTTTTTTAAAATTAAGAAAAACGAAAATAATAAAATCAAAATGATCGAATTTATGCCCAAATTGACTTATATACGAAAAAATACAAACACAAATGTATATAAATTATGAATATAATATAATAATAAATAATTGATTGGTTCATAAAAACTAATAAAAAATAATAATACCCGGGTTTTGAATTTAAGCCCGGAGAACGTTAAACATTTGTCAAAACGATAATAGATTATTATCAGTCGTCGTGCTTCGTGATGACGACCGTTCGTACAAAAACAACAAGGAAATTATTGTTAGCTTGAAACAATTCTATCGGAAACACTGTTGGCTAATTAAATACATAAACGAATCGACTGTTATTTCATAGATACTGTAACCAGAAAAATTAACGAGGTCCCGGCAACCGAATAAATATTCTTGCGGCGATTTTTTAAGGTTTATGAAATTTTTTCGGGAGCATTCATCGCCCGTTATAGTATTCGTACGTTTTCGAAATGTTTTTTCCACAACGCGTCACACGACTTGCTTCTATTATTATACCAATCCAATCAGTTATACGACAATTCACCTACTTAAAACGACATCGAACATTGCCCAGGGCACGATAATCGTGAAGTACATCTTCTTAGTGGTTTTGTGTTGCCTGTGTGCGAAAATGCCAAAAAACCGCCATTTTAGCACGGCGCACGACCGTTATAATATAAGACACGTGTGTAAAAATGATTGGACATCATTTAATAGAGTTTATTATTATTTTTTTTTATTTTATCCTTTTAAATTATTAATAGATAATTTGGAGTATCGACTACGTGAGGCGAATTTTCACTTTGCTATACCAAAGTCGGCACTCGCTGGCTATTTCATTAGGTAGTAAAATCGCCGGTGTAAATATCGTGTTCGCGACTAAGAGCGAAAAAGAAATTTTATTCAGATTTTATTATTTTAATAGTTCGCGTGTCTCTATATGACTTTATTCGTTGACGAGTGACGAGTATAAATTCGCCCAGCGTTACAGCTAAAAGCAACTGACTATATTTTTATTCCCGCCATTTGAACCAAACTTAAATCCATTTTATTATGTGTAAATTGTATGGATTTATTCGTATGTTATATCTATAGGCATATAAAATTATTATTATAAATATTTCCTGACAGATTCATTGTCGTTCTGCTCGAACCGCCGCTGGGTCTAGAAATCCGAAATTTCGCACAGAAGTTTCTTGTATTTCATAAAATAATATATACATAGAGGCAATGTAGGCAAGTACAAATACATAAACGTTTTTTAGAAATTTGATTTCTCTTATGAAAAAGTTCAATAGTATTTTATTAAATTCTCTCAAGAGATCGAACGGTTAATGTTTTTACCTTGGAAAGATGTCATTAAAGTATATACTATATAAAATACGAAAATTAATTTTTTTTTATCCAATTCCCCTTGGTTAGGTTGTATATGGAAAAAACTTGATTCAATTATAATAAGTAAAACGTATATTTTTATAAAAGAAAGTTGCATTTTTTGTCCGGGGTAGACTTGTAAATTACCGGCTCGATTCCCGTCATACCTATGCAGTTTTTTTTTATTCGCCGCGTCTCTGGACGATAATTTTACCGCAAAGATAATAAATGTCGAATTATAATATTATACTTCTGATATTTTTAGTATGTTAGTAATTGTTCTAAACTATTATATTTATACGAGTTTTAAATTTAATTACAGAGACATTTTGCAAGTCTTTCGTGTGTTCATTTGCAAATCATTGACACATCTGCAAATCCGGTCAAAAACGTCAAAGTTTGCGGAGACTTCAGGTGCTTTGACAGTCGACGACCGAATTCATTCAGAATATCCACAATATGGTTCTATCACGTATTTTGCTAGCAAATTAGGTGGCATAGTAAACGCGTTCGAGGACTTCAAAGTACTCCAGTTTGCGGAGATTTCGGGTGCTTTGATGACCGATGATCCACATCATTCGGTATGCTTACAATGTGCTACCCCAAAACCCAATAATAATACTATAATGAGATGGCCAAAATTCGTTACAGCATTGAATGAAGTTCTGTTGAGTTGTCTAAAACCACAGCAACACTGCCTCCACCGGTTTCGGAAAACGAAGAGATTATCACGTGTGATTAGTCGGTAAATATACATTTTAGACTACATGTACGTCTGTTCAAACTTCACTGGGTCTTTTTATTTTTCAATAACATCTAAAAAAAGTTCCGAAAAAATATTGTTTCGCTTCATTCGATTATATAAATATTAAAATATATGTACCTAATTTAAATGTTTAATGTTAAAATTATGAATGTTTTAAAGTAATTTTTTTTTTTTTTTGATCAAATTTGAACCAAAAAGTTACCTACAGATAACAGTTAGGTTACACACATAAATAAAAATACACAATTTAATTTCAAGAATTAATGATTTTAGCCATTTCAATAAAGTTATCAGAAAATTGAAATGCATAAAATTATAATAAACTTACAATCTAGTTTACTGTATAGAAGTGTTTATTATGAAACTGAACAATTTTTTACGAGGAAAAAATGTTTATTTCTAACTCTGTTTTTTCCCACACAACTATGATTGTGTATTACAAGAAAAATAAACTTTATAAAATACATACAGTATCTTTAGAGAAAAGTTTTGTCAGTTTACTGATATATTTAAGTATAAGTTTAATATAAATGGTGTTACACAATATTACATCCGTATATATTATTCTTTTAAATTAAATTTAAACCTATTAGGTACCTTAAAGTACATGTACAATATACCTATCAAAATATAAAAAATGTGTACAAACATTTTGTATTTTTAATAAAAACTATTAATAAAAAAAATTATTAATATAATAAAGAGTGGGTTTATGGGGTTTAACCCCCCCCCCCAATTGGCCGGTTTTTTTTTGCAATAATTTCGTTTTAAATTTGTAAGGGATGTGAAAATTCATCGCATCGTATTGTTTATATTTACAATTACAATATAAATATATTTGTTGTATCAAAAAATTATTGATAAATTATTAAAAATAAAAAGTATATTAACTAGAGGTGTGTGCACTGATAGCCAGGATATTTGGACTATTTATAAGCTAGACATTTTTTTTTTCATATTACATTCCGTCATTCCGTGTATTCAAATGAATATTTTCCATCTATTGATATAATTTTTTTTTTTTAACAAAATAAGTACTTTTTACAGTAAAAAAAGTTCAATCTATTGAAGAAAAGTTGAAAAGTCATGGATCTATTTTGATCCGACGATTCCAGTTATCCAAGATAAATGCTAATAAATATACTCGAAATATGTTTAGAACGATAATAGTAAATGATTTAATTTAAAACTCCTTCCTACAATTTTGGTCAAGGTTACCAGACACGTATACAAGGAGGTTTTTAGGAATTGAAACCACCTCCCCTCTTGAAAATTTCAAGAAAATTATAATGAAAGTAGATTTCTAATAAAATATCAAGAATTCAAAATTGGTTTCTGTCAATAAGAAGAAAAATGCATATTTCGTTTTATTATTATTTTATTACTAGCCGGTAATCATAAATATAATAATTAAATTTTGAAAATTTGACCACGTCTAGAAAAGATGAATATAAGTATTTTAGGTACTTATAATAATTTTCAATAGAATGACAAAAAAATTTAAAATAATAAAACCGTTTTTTTCGTAAATTTTCTGAAAACTTTATTTCTATTATTTATTTTCTTTCAGATTTTCACTAAATTATTAAGAAAACTACACATAAATAATATTAATAATAAAAAAAATAACAATAATTTCTTACTCGCTAACTAGATAACATTTTCTTTCAGAAAAGAAGCTACTCTTGAAATTTAGAGAAATATTTCTGGTAGAAAAGAAAATTGGAAAGACGGAATAGTTAACACCATAAATGTGTCGCTTTTTAATTTACGTCATTTTCCGGTTTTTCCTAATTATAATGAGTACTAATGGAAAATCAAAACAAAAAAATTCTTTCTTGCCGAATAGATTTATAAAAACAACAAAACAGATTTATTTATTTTTAAAGTTTTTTATTGTTTTTTGATTGGAATAGAACTAGTGTAAAAAAAACATATACACAAATAGTAAAACCAAAACATTCCTCGCATCTTCCGAAATTTAAAACGTTGAAATATAATTTTATTAAAAATAGACCTATATTTGATAGTTATCACGTTTTATACCTACTTTTATTACTTTCATAATTATTTAACGTTATTGTTTTCATGGTTTTTGACGATTACCATACAAAGAAAATGAAAATAATTTGATGGATTTTGTCGACATTTTGAAAAGGTCAGGTATATAATATTACTGCGCCTTGTAGGCGTCATAATTTAAAACGAAACTAGGTATGCTAACTAATTACTTAATATCTGTTAGTTGGCAAAACATAAATATTCCTCGTTAAGTTTTATCATTAAATTTTCTGTAATAATGAATACAATTTTCAATCAATTTAAAACCTTCGTTAATTACGAAAATGCGTGTAAACCAGAGTTTCATAAATTATCATTTTAATATCGCTACTTGATTTAGGGTGGTACAAGAATAATTGAACGTTATATATTATCTGTACCATAGTATCACGCTATGCAGTAATATCAATACCAGTATTTTTAATCGAAAATCACAAAATTCGTGTTAATAAAATAATTTGGAAGTGGAGAATATAAAGTTATTTAGTTTATATCTATACGCAACCATATTAATATTGAAAAGCCTTTATATGAGCGTTATAGATTTCTTAATCGCTGTCATTTTTACGATTTGATCTTAAAATACTTATAAAAAAAACTAATTACTATACATTACACTTATTTTTTTTTTCACCACTTAGTACAATGTTTAATGAACAATAATGAATAATAATTATCATTTATAAGTTTCAATCCAAGCATTTATGTTTGATTAAACAATGTTATTCCTGCATAATTATCAAATAAAAAAACTCCGAAATGCCAAATGCCTATATAAATATCTAAACAATTGCAGGAATACCACGTCTAGAAAATTAAAATGTTCAATATAACAATTCCGGGAAAATGTCAGGTCTCCAAGAAGAAATAATATTTTTAACAGAATTACAAAACAAAAAAAAAACAACAAATAATTTCAAAAATAATAAAACCGTTGTTATATGTCCGTTAATGTATCCGTTCTTTATACGTTTTTTCCGTATTTCTCAATTATAAGAAAACTACAAGAAAAATCAAAAAATTACTTTTCCGATGTGTGAACTATATTTAAAATGATGCAACAAAAAAGAACTCAACTACCCTGGGACCCAACTTTGAAATTTCGACTTAAAAATTATGTCATGAATTTATGATACATTTTTTTACAAATTTGGGATTTTTAATCTCATTTTAATATCACACAAATTTAAAATGTACCTAAATTTGTTATAATTTTAAGAATTAATTATAATATTGAGTAACAAAACATGGAAATTCTTTCATTTCGCATCGATTTGAAATCTTTAAGTTCATTTTTGATCTTTAAGGGTGCTAGGGAAAGTATTTTTCAACACCCAAAAACAAAAACATGGCTTTTTAGAGTGTTAAAATGATTAACCAAATTTTTAACTAATTTAATACCTGTAAAAAATATGTCTTGTCATTTTTTGATTCATTAAAGATTTCGGGTGAAAATTATTTATAGATACAAAAAAAATAAACGCACCATAGTAAAAATTATAGAATGACAAATAGATATCTATATTGTTAAATTTATATTTAAAAAAAGACCGATACTGCTGATAAGTGTATCACTGTTTGGGAGTAAAGTTATATGTTAAGATTGGTATGCCTATATAATAATTTAATTTGTATGCAACAATAAGTTATCGTTAACGAATAACTATTCTGAGCATAGCACTATAAGTCGTCTTTTTTCCTTGTTTTCAAATTAACATGAAAACAACAAAAATTATCCAAAAATTGTTTTTTTTTTGAAAAACAGTTTTCCCGTGAATTAAGAATACTACAATGAAAATTAAAAAATGACCTCATAAATGTACTTGACTTGCCAACTAGATCAAAAACGCTACAAGAAATTTCCCATAGATTTTTTGATTGGGGTAAGATATTTGGGTAAAAAATAAGCCGTTGACAGACACACACGGAAAAAAATACCCCAATTGATTTTACTCAAAATCTAAAATATCGACAATTACCGTAGATTATAGAAGGAAAAGTCGTACATAAAAATACTTTTCCTTATTAAATACAATATAATTATATAGGTATATTATATTTGTATTCTATAATTACTACACTATATATATTTTACAACTTCTAATTTGAAATCACACTTAATATGCTGAAGCTTTGCATACATACATTATATACTGCATGTTTCGTTTTACAAAATGTATTTCAAAACTATACAATTCTATGTTTTTCAATGACGAATACACACGCAACATAGGTACCGCTGTAAGAATATTATAATTGCACACGAACATACAATACGTAGAATAAACAAAGGTTGAAATCCTTTGGTGAAAATGTTTCCAATACCAAAATATAAACATAATTACAAATTAATCTACCGTGTACGCATAAACATTATTATAAGCATAATGTATTTGATCGGGAAAAAAAATATTGTATCAGTTATTTTTTTTTTTTCTATAACTATAGTTATTATCACGGTGTATGACTGTTTCAAAATAATTCGAAAATCACACTTAATCTTTGGAACGACGATTCGGCGTATTATATTGCGTATAGATTTTGGTCACGTAAGTATACCAGACTTTATTTTTATTTTTTGTAAATAAAAAATATCAATTTTTTTTACTCGTAGTTCTCTTATCATAACATTCAAAAAAATAAATTATCCTGGGACGCGATATCAACAATGATGTCGACTTTGCTATCAAATAACTTGGTATTATCAATATTCATATAATATTAATATTATACGTACAACATCGCCGAACACGGCGCAATGACTATACAATTCTAATACCGGTTTAATTCGTAGAATCGTATAATAATTATTATTGTATTTGGCGTAAAAAATAATTTGTACCTACCAATTACAACTATTACATATGAATTCGTATCTATTTTACGTGCATATATACATTTTGCTTTAAATTCAATACTAGTGAATTTAAAGTAGATAATATTGATAATAATTTAAAATAATTAAAATTATTTCTCGATTATCATATTATAATACACGACTCGTACACATACTACTATTGTTATCGAACTCGAAGATGGAAATAAAAATTATTGTTTGACACCGAATAGTAATTACTGACCTGTGATTACGGAGAAACTTCACTCTGTGTCGTTCGTCATTTTCGGTCATGGTAATCGCATAAATCTACGTGCAATAATATCGAAACTGCGTTATTGAATGTTCGTCGAACAACGAAACTGAATAGCGACCGGAGATAACAGCATTTAAAAAAAAAAGCGACGGCGACGGACCACGGGCGAACAGGGTCGTTCGTTATCGTGTTTACGCGATAAAAAATAAAATTTCGAATAAAATTCGCTATACGAATGTAATATAGTAGCAGTTTAATGTTATCGCATCGTATTATGTTGTGCCTTGTTGTTATTGCCGGATAACAAAATAATGACGGCGTGTACGCGACGACAACGACAGGCTTTTATTATTATTATTATTTACAATATTTAGGCGAAGCGCTCCGCATGGCACAGCTGTCCGCCAGGGTTGCATACATCGTACTCGCCGTGCGGCAAAACCGCATCGATTTTCCCCGCGGTCGAACGGCCGTAGGTGAGTGCGCCCGACGCTGGCCGCGCTGGCGTCACGCACTCGTTCCTGGTCATAATATACGGGGTGTCTCACAAGGATATTACACTCATTGTGAATAATTGTGATATCTCGGTGGGTGTGAACGATTTTTGTAATTTTTGACATTTTAAAAACCGAGAAGTTTCTGAGATAATGCATTATCATTATTTGGCGTTGCTCTTATTTTCAGGGATGAAACGACTACACCTACTTATAATATCTTCGTGAATCGTGGGACATCCTGTATTATAGAAACGAACGGGGCGGAGGGTCGAGGGAGGTCAGTGGCAGTTGATAATATCCGCCCTGTTTTATTTCACCGCGGTAACAATGTATTATGATATACTCGTAGATTTGAATTAAATGTTCGCGTTTTATTACCGTGATAAATTTCTAGTGGGGGAAGGAAAGGTTAATCCTTAAATACTACGACGTTTCGCAAAATGTATAGCGTTTCCCGTTTGCACTCGTGTATATTGGTGTACATGCACGATTCACTTACTGTCACATGTCGTCAACGGTGCTGTAGATAATGGGAACTCTATAGGTACGGTGTGATAATGTAATCTTATATCTACACGAGCGATGCAAGAAAAAAATTCACGTTGTCGATTTCTACGGTGATATTACGGTGTAGATTATAGTCGGTAGAAGTATTTCGTATCCGATCAAATTAACGGTGCATTACGATAATACGATAATTGTTATTATGTTCAATTTCATAATATGATAATGCACTCGTGTAGTGTGGAATAACTAACCGCGTATAGTGTGCATGATAGTGTAGTTAGACGGAAAACAGTATTACAGATAGTAATTTATTATCACCCATGTAGGTTTATCGAAATTTCGGGGCAGCTAACTTATCGATTATCGATAAGCTTTACTGTCGCCGACGGCGGTGGATTTTTCCGTGCACACCATTATAGAAAAACATCCAACCGGCGATTGAACGTCCAGCAGATGTCGTACAACGAAATGCCGTTGAACAATGAGCCTTAATAATGTAAACGATACTCATAATAACGTGGACTTACATCAACCGTTTCCTGCCAACTGCCCTCGCGAGAACATAGGTAGGTCTAAGTACGCTACTATATGGGTTATGCAGGTTTGTGGACGTTTTCAATTTTCCAAGGACAGGAGACTGTTAAAATTAACGGCGTTTTCCTATGTTGATTAAAAAATAAAAATAAAACTACACCATACGATATAATAATATTTAATAGTGATTGATAATGACAATATTGTTATCTCTCTGGAAACATTATTCGCACTTCAATTAGGATCTCCGGTTATACTCTGTAAAGTAGTATTCCGTTGTAAACTCTTCCACGATTTCCTAAAGACATTACTACCAGAACGGGAGTCCCATTATATTATATTAGACCAATATATGGTTTTTTTTAGTTGATTAAAAAAAAAGTAAATTAAATGCCCTAAACGTTACAATATAATAATGATACTTTAAACTAGTGTTTATTTAAATTCGTATTAATAGGGAAGTTTATTAAATTTTTAAGTACAATTATATCACTACTGTATTACCACCCGTATATTGTAAATTAGACATTTTCCGTAT
Organism: Cinara cedri; assembly: GCA_902439185.1. Classification (NCBI taxonomy): domain Eukaryota; kingdom Metazoa; phylum Arthropoda; class Insecta; order Hemiptera; family Aphididae; genus Cinara; species Cinara cedri. The sequence continues at coordinate 1,423,123 of CABPRJ010002370.1, forward strand.
GAATTATAAATAAATAAATAAATAAAATAAATCAATAAAGATTCTGAAAGTTCTTCTAAAAACAATTGAGAAATTGCTTCTAAAATTACACTTACCTTTCCACATAAAATAGCAATCTACGCCTGTACACATGCTACATATGTCTTTTAATAAAATATATTTATTACTACACTTTGATATATTATATATGAGCAAATTTTCCTTTAAAAATTTTTTTTTTTTTTTTATAGACAAAAAACACACATTTTAGTAAACGAATAGATCCTTCGGTACACTCCTAATCTAAAATTAATTTACACTCTCTGTAGGTATATATTGATTTTATATTAAACGAAAATGTTAAATTATTGATGTTCAAGGGATTCTATTTAATTGTCTAGGTACTGTTAAATTCCATAGGTCGATTTCTGTATAGGAGTACCTACATTCGTGTTGTATTTACAATTTGGGAGGATCTATCACGGGTACCATTTTGATAATTTATGTATAACATAATTTTTTTTAAGTTAATAATTTGTAATATTCTAATTGTTTTCCGAAAATATTAACATCGAAATTACCCCGATAATTGGTCGTATAGGAATTATTTGAAAAACAAATAAAAACGAAGTGAAAGAAGAACATACAAAATGGTTTAACCGGTACGCAGTAAAAAATAATTTTGTTGGGTAGGTAATGGTTATAGTAATGGACAACGTTAATGGTAATGGTAATGGAAGCAAAAATACTTAATGTAGGTATTAAAAAAAAGACATAGCAAAAATATTTTCGGTATTCGCTCGGGCGGTTTTAAATGTATACACCGCTTAAGTTTTATTTGGTGAAATTGGTCTTGCCGCGTCGCTAGTGTAATGGCCATCGGTGTACACTATTGACTTGGGGACGAGAATAGACGTGACGTATGGTTTCTAGTCCATAGTAAATATCGTGGATTCGTGTAAGGTACTTCCTTAAGGTGCTTTGGTATATAATGGCAGTAACATGTTGGAGAACCGATGAGCGAACGGTTTTCGAAGCTCCTGGCCACAACTGTCTCTATTGCCAAGATTTTCGCGTTTTCGACCGCCAAAATGCACATAGCGTTCAACACCAACAATGCCGTCACGTCGTCCAAAATCATCATTTAACATTATTAATTTTAATTTAAAAAAATAAAATAAAAATGACTATAAACGGCTAATCGAAAACCTAATCCAGCCTCACCCGACGGGAAACCGTTCATTACAGTCGATGCTTCTGCAGCAAATTTCAATATTTGTAAATGTAACGATTGTCGCTAACTAGTCGCCTACTTGGAAAAAATGTACCACTCGTGTCAACAATAACTATATAAAAATACACTTAAGATTCTTATTATGTATTATTATATACAGTCGATTATTTACCATTATGTTTCACTTTACAGTGTGCCGCACATTTAATTACTTACTGTCATTATTAAATTGAAATTTGATAAGGAATGTCACAGTTAAATAATCATTATTGGTCGTTCGATTTTACTTAAATATACCGTAAATAATTACATATAAATATAACTTACAACTATTTTTAAAATTATTACAACACGTTAATTACCTGGAGACCTGAACCTGGACAACTGACAATCATACATGCAATGTCAGCAAAATAAATTAAGGTAGTTGCCTAACATTATATTTTATTCGGATTTGTTTTGAATGGTGTACGAACGTTTAAACAAATACTGGTGGACAATTTTGAACACCACAAAAATTACAAACGAAAAAATTGCAATCGAAATTAACAGAACAGAAATCACGTCCAACAACAAGTATTGATACCACGTCAAATTGTGAGCCTGCGATTTAAAATGCGGCGCTCCTTTATGGCGAATTACGTACTCCGTCCAGTAGACTACCGACTGCTGTGGTGACATTGGACGATCTTTAAATATGTCTGAAGCGATTTTGGCATTTTTTTTGTATCTGAAAAAAACAAGTTATTATTTTGAGGTAGATATGTTCGTTTGACAAATCGATTCACAAAAAATCGCTTACTTTCCGTCGTTTATAAGCTCCACGACATTTTTTAAAAACGTGTCTTTAGACACAGACAATATATCCATGGAAATCGCCATTCCTGCTTCCACCAAATTGTCTATATTCCTATGCTGATCGATAAACAACGGAAACCCTAAGACCGGGACGCCCGCGTCCACAGTTTCGTACACCCCGGATATTCCACCATGACTGACGAACAACTTGACTTTGGGATGCACTGGAAATTAAACTGTTCGTTATCCAGAGAACATCCCGTAACCTAGTTAATATGGAAAAAAATGTACAGAGTATATCCCGTTGGGGAAACCATTTTCTCGTCATCACATTGTTGGGTTTGTCTTCCAGTTCGTCTTCATATTTCAATAAAACCCTCTGTGGGAGGTGAGACAATGCTTCTAAAAAAGCGTTTTTTATATGGTTCGGTATTGATGACATTAAAACTGTTGAACCGAATGTGAACAAAATTACGCCATGTGGTGAACCCTCAATGAATTCTAATATGTCCTGGAAACGAAAAAAAAATTGCGTTAGTAGGCGAAAAAATTATAACATATATCTTCGGTCTGTAGTATTAATCCATAGTAAATCATTAAAAACGAATAATAATTCGCTTGACATATAATGGGAATTTTGAATTTAGGTATTTTCTAATGTACTGTAATGGTGTTTTTATTAGGTCGAGTTTTATCGCTTACATGCATATGTATATGTATACACGTACATTTCACTAGGTGACATTCTATGTTTTTACTGATATTATGTCATCTTGAAAATGTTTATATTAAATTTTAGTTGCTAAGTGAAGCCAATTTATTATAATACTATGATATTTTTCAATTCGTATAATATCAAATGCAATATGAAATCATTTGACAACTTATATTAGATATACCTAAGTAGTCGTCAGTTGTAAATATTAATTGCTATATCAGTTACACACTATAACTTTTAGATAAAGATAAATATTATTAGTTAAGTAATACTATTATAATTATTATTTTCAGTATTTTTTCTTTTCGTTTATCAGCAAATGGGCTTTGCTCATAAATGGGCATCTAATGTTTTTTTAAGTGCCGACAGCTTTGAAGTACCGTCCTCGTTCAAATTCATATCAATAGTATTACTTGATAAAATTATAAACAATTTTAAAACATAACAAAAAATATACGTATACCTATCAGTATAGATTTTATAATATTCTATATCTAATTTATTATATAACCTTGTATAATAACGTGTAATAATATAATTATCAAATGTTTGGGACATACTTTACTTTTAGATTTCAAGTATATCGAAAAAGCTATAACTTTCTCGGTTAGTAAAAATACTTAGATTTTAAATTATTACAGCTTATGTTTTCTACCATAAATATTATTCCGATAGAAAAACAACATGAGATCTTTTTTATTAAATTTTGTATCTAGTTAGTGACTAAGGGAGACATTTTTTTCATTTCCTTATAGTTTTTTTTTAATAATTAAACAGAACTGAAAAATACCTCGAAATAACGAGAAATTTTTCGGTTTTTAAAATTTTAAAATTTATATTTGCTTTTTCTAGACGCGGTAAAATTTTCAAAACATTTGAGTTATTTATAAACATGTTTATTTGGCTAGTTTTTTACGTAATTTTTATTTAATAGGTATTCTGTAGATAAAAAATTGTTAGACTTACGTGGTACTTATTGTACGAAATGTTAATACGTATTTACATTACAAAGGTATTCAATCGTTTAAATAATAATGAGAACTTTCTTATAAGATTTTTAGTAATTTGTTTCCTCGATATCGTTTTTATATGGAATAATAGTCATGTAATAATCACCCGTACTATAATAATCGTATAATATATCAAGCTGAAAAAAATGAATTCGTACACATTGATAAACTTTCACGCACTTTTGGTAACTTTTGAGCGGGTTTCAAATGAATGCCGCCCACGTTTTTGACGTTCTGTGACATCGGTCTGGAAGGGTCGCTGACGTAGTGGCCGTTGACGAACACTAGCGAAGGCGGTACCGCCACATCCGCGTCGTACGGTCTTGGTTCGAACGCTTTAAGCACGGCTACTTTGTACGCGACCACGTAACGGAGGTACAACGTCGTGACCGTGTTGGCCAGCCGGTCGAAGAACGTCTTGGGCACGGCGCGATCAGCCCAGAGCTGGGAAACGGCCGCCGGGTTTAGAACGTCGCCGATAGCCCTGCCGTCCACAAACGTGGGCACCGGCGTCGGTACGCAATATATCAACGGTATGTCCAAAACGTTCGCCACGTACGTTACGCAATCCAACAGACTTGGCTCGACAATTATCGCGTCGAACTCGGAACTTCGGTTTTCGCCGAGCCGCCACCGTCCGTCTCCATACAGCATTTCACACGTGTGCCTGTTCATCTGGACACCGATGGGTATGATTATAAACGGGTTGCCGAATTTTCGTACAAGTTCCGTCAGGCCTACGCCGACCAGCTTAGCGAAACTGTCGGAAGTGTCCACTTCCGTGTAGTTGTCTCGGTCGCCGTCCGGGAACGGCGTGTACGCCGTTACGCTGTGCCCGTTTTCCGTCAACGCCCGGAGCACGGAGCTCATGAAGTTCCAGTGGCTCTTGCCCGCTATCGTCTCGATTGCCAGTATTCTCGCGGGCTGCGCTGGCCCGAATAGCGTGTCGGACAACGAACCCAACACTATAAACACCGCGGTCATATAACTACCACTGATCGCACCATAGGCGAATCCGAAACATGGCAGTCTCATCGTTTGTTTCCGGAACGCGGCGCGATGTGTTATGATAATCGGTACGAAACGTGATCACGAATTAAACAGTGCCGTCCAGGAACCGTACGCCAAACTGATTCGAGAAACGCGACTGGATACGAATAAAAAATATCGCGAACATTTAATATTGCACTTGTTGCTCGAGTGCAGACGTGCTCGACAATACTGCAATCGGTTAAGAATAAACGGATATCAGCAACGACTTGTCAGTATAATTGATAAAGAAAAAAAGTTATTTGGGGACTGGTGTGCTACCGTTATAAGTAGGAATTTGAGTTGATAGGACCTATACAGTTATTTGATTTATATATGTTTTAGCAACGACAAACCGCTTTTAACGAAAAACGATTCTGAGCGGCGTTCCGTTACACACTTTTTTAAAACGATTATCGTAAAAATTTGGCCTTTCAAACAGTATTATAATGCACGTGATTCCGAACTCTAACGGTCAAGGCTGAATTTTACGAACTCTATACCTACATTTTTCCCAATAATATTTGAAGACGCGTATTCACCGTAAATCCCACAAATGTCTTTTTAAGGCTAGGTCAGGTGTGGTTTTTATACTCATCAGAAGGAGGGCGAGTTGAAATTCAAAATTTTATTTAGTTACCTGCACTTTATTTTCATTAATGAACTATCTATTTGTTCACATAGTATAATTAATATTTAATGATTTTATAGGTTTATTGTTTCATTGCTTTCAGACTTCTTATCGCTTCACTAATAACCAATCTGTACGTTAGTATGACTGAAGTTTAATTAGCATGTATACTATAATTTAAATGTCTATCGAAATTTTATGTTTTTGCATTCATTATTACGAATATATGTTACACAAAAAGTTTCAAAAAAAAAAATCATTTTTCGTGATATATTAAGTAAATTAGAATGATGAAATATATGGGCGGAGCGTTGTATTTTCAAATTTAACATATTTACCCCCATACCGTAATGACGTCACTCCACACGAGTGTATTTGCACAACACTGTTGCAGCACACGGCAAATAATGATGTTTTAGCCATGTTATTTGCTTTCAATTAATAATCTTTAAATTTTTTGTCTACTAATCTAATGTATTTCAACGAGGTAAACACGATGGGGCAAAAATAACATTTTGAAAACCAGTAGTTTTTATGGTATAATAGTTTTTTGCGATGTTGCGTTTTTACATATACGTACAACGTTCTAATTATTACCTCAATACCACGTCTTTCATGATTTTAGAATTTTGTTTATCTTATATATTTTTAACACAGAACTTTCTGATGCACTTGATGGAGTAAACAAAAAGGTTTTGAATTCATACCCCGTGGCGCAAAATATCTGAATCTGGCCTTAACCGTATATTGTAATTATGTATGAAACAGATAGTTAATAAACTAGTTGTATATTATAGTCGGTAAATAAAGTTACTGTGGTCAATTTGGCTTATTATTTCCAAAATCGTAATTTGGGTCTAACACACGAATTTGCATAATCAAAATAATAAATGAATCAATTCAAACAAGAAATCTTTAAATCGTTGTTATTAAATCTATTAATAAAAAATATTTATTCTGGTTTTACCTGTTATCTTATTTCTATTTGTGTAGTAAAATAATTCAATCTTCACCATGATCTCAAAAATTCAAAAATATTCATAATTTTAAAGATCTTATTCAAGCTAAAAAATGTATCACCGTAGCTAGATCATTTGTTTAGAGGTGGCAAACCCAGTATTAGTAACTTCCCCGCTTCCATCGGGGTATTAGAAAATAAAAATATAATGACCTTTTTGAATTTTATTTTTACAAATTAATGACCTACAATAATTTTAATTTGTGATATTTCATCGACTGCTTTTGTGGATTTTCATTTCGAATTAACAAAAAAATGTTAATTCACAAACTACTGAGCTTCATCCAAATACTTCAACTGCAATTATCAATCATTCTAAATGTGTACTTTAAATAATTTGTGTTGCTTAACTAATAATATGTCCTTATTAGAAATAATATTACCTTTAATATTACTTTATTATACAAATTGTATATTCTTTCGAAGGGATATTAATATTATTAAGATCCATAAATAATTTAAAATCATCGTTATTATTCAATCGAAATATACAAGAAATAGTTTATATTATCACTTATTAATACTCTTTTTTTTCTCTTTTTTTTTTAGTTTAAGGATTCATTCGAAAATTGCCGTCTTCCGAAAAATTGCTAGGGAGAAACGTAGGGATAAATATATTTTGCACTCAATTTTAAATTAATTACATTAAAAAAATACTTTATTTCGTGTACTAATAGTAAGTAAATGCATTTAAGAATTTTGTCTATTATTATTATAAATATAAAATACTTAATAAATCACTACAGTTTACAATTTCGTAAGCATCGCGAATAAGTAAACATATTGTGTATTATATGAATTAACGCGATGGCGACGGATGCATCGTGCAGACGAATAATAAAAAAAAGAAATAATAAGTATATTTTATTTTTTTTAGTGCAATAATATTGGATAACAAAAAAAATGAAAAATGTTCAGATTCTAATTATTGACGATATTAAAATAAAATCTAGGCGTAAGGGGCCCTCCTTAAACTCGCCCCTGGGCCAGGCTTGAAATTATAATAAATACCTATTAAAAACGTGTATATAATGTATAGGTTGTAACACAAAGATCTGTCAATACATTTTGTTTTGTTCAAAATTGTAAAGTTTATTTTTCTTGTAATAATAACTAGAAAGCCTTGCGTTAAGATTCTTCTATTTTAGTTTTATACTTTATAACTAAAAGTGAAAATTGTTTTTAAAAAATCCAAGACGTCTATTTTATAAATATAATTTGAAACAAAATTCGGCTGTTATATATAATTAATGATAATGAGTTGTTAATTTTCTACAGTGGTACCTACTGATTATATCTCGTTGAGGGAACCATTTTTCTAATCATTACATTTTTCGGTTTGTCATCCATTTCATTTTCGTATTTCAACAAAATCCTCTGTGGTAACTGAGCCAGTGCTTCTAAAAAAGCAGTTTTCGTTTGATTCGGCAGTGAAGACATTAAAACAGTTGAACCGAATGTAAACGAAATGACGCCGTGTGGTGAGTCCTCTATAAATTCTAATATATCCTGTAACCAGATGAACTCCTTCGGTAATGAATTTAAAACTGCTTAAGAATCGATCAGTGTGTGCCGTCTCGGTCTTACTTTATCTGTAGATATTATCTACGTTGGTTTTTTTTTTTCGATAATTTAATTTTTATACGAGGTATAATTATTTTTACATTGTGATATTTCACAACCTAATGAAGTTCACTCTTTTCCCTCCGATATTAAAACTAAGTTGTCCCTTCTGAACGTAAATTTCCAATGTTGTGCGTTTGTAAGACAGAGACAGCACGTGCGGAGATGTAGCGTTCTTTTAATAATTATTTTAAGTTTCTTTTGTTCGAGATATATTTAAACAGTTTGAGTATACCGTAATGATAATACTGTTACGGACTCTGTCCTTCACGTGTAACGTTTGTTAATAATGAATTAAGAATTCCACGCGACAAGATATGAAATCGGTCGTCGCATTAAGTGTACGCTCGTCAGGGCCATTAATACGGGTGTAGTAAACCGACGACGTTCCCATTAAACAACGAACGATTCGTGTTCGTGGGCCGAAAGGAAAACGCGTCCGGGTACGGACGACGTGCCACCAGTAGACAAAGGCGGCAGCGTCCGCCTCCACCTAGGGCCCGATCGAGGCGACAACCATGCATAGGGATACCGGAATCATCACCAGAGGAGAACATCAACTCAGTCAAAATTCGAGACAGCTACACCGCCACCGACGCACGGTAAGAAGGAGCACCGTCACCTCGTCACCGACCCGTTCAGTCATTTCTTTAGTGTGCTTATACCCGAGAATTACAACCAAGTCTTGACCCGGGTCTGGTGTCGCAGGGTTTTCACTTATAGATACAATTTGTCAACCGTGGTTTGTTTAAATTCTAATTAAATAAAAACCCCGTTTGTAGACCCAACACACGCGTACATCTTCCCATCAAAAGGATGTGTCCGAGCGGCCCGTAACAATACTATGATTTTGTAAACAAATATAACGCCGTCGTTAAAATTATTTGAATTCGGAAGTGTGCGTTGAAAAACGTCAAATTTCAACCAGAACGTTTATAAATTAAATGACATGAACTCAACAGATTTTTTCGAAATTAGCAATAGGTACGTTTGGTATGCGTCCGGGATGTTTTAAATGAATCCCGCCCACGTTGACGGTGTTCGGTGAAATCGGCCTTGACGCGTCAATTATGTAATGGCCGTTGGCAATCCCTAGTGACGGCGGGACGGGCGCGTGCGACTCGTACGGTTTCGGGTCGCCGATTTTCGTCGTGGTTTTGTGCGGGGCAATCGAAACGCCCGTCCGCGGCGCCGTCAACGTGTTGAAGAACCGCTGGGCGAACGTTTCGGGTACGCCGTAATGGGCGAACACAGCGGAAACGGCCGCTGGGTTCTGACGATCGCCGTCCGGTGTACTCCGCGAGCCGAACGAGTACGCCCACGGTAACGAGTATATCAGCGGCAGGTCCGCGAACGTTTGGCAGCCATCCATGCCCGGTTCGATGGTGATCGCGTCGAAACGGCTGTTCAGCCCCGCGCCTAAACAATCGTTGAGACGACGGTCACTGTGCAGTAGATCACACGATTGTCTGTTCAGCTCGATCACGGTGGGTACCAATACGGACAGATCGCCCGCCAAACGACCGTAACGAATCCGTCAGGCCCGTGTTGACGACCGCCGTGAAACGGTCGGACGTGTATCCACTTCGGTGTAGTTGTCCCGATCGCCCTCGGGAAACGGCGTGAACACGGTGACGCCGTGCCCGCCGTCCGTCAGCGCCCGGAGCACGGCGCTCGTGAAGTTCCGATGACTCTTACCCGACACCGTCTCGATTGCCAATATTCTTGCGTTTTCCCCCGGGCAAAACGAACGTGACGGCCAACGCAAATACCGCCGTCACTGCCCAGAACCGTTTTTCGACATTTTCTACGAGCATCATTTTTCGTACGTGCGTGCCTGTTTTTTTTTTTTACGATCGGCCGGTCGAACACATACTCGCCAAACGGACATGACCGATGTGAATTACAACTGCAGTTCGTTTCGGTCGATTGTATCAATCGCCGTGTTAACTCTTATCGATAAGACGACCAGCTGTTTTTCACAACCCATATTAACCAATTACAAAAATAATTAATAACTCGTAACATTAATAACCAATCTCATTAATTAAAACTGTTACGGGTATATTTTCGTTTTGTTTGCGTCTAGATATAATTAACTAGGAACAAATAATTTATATAACCAATAATAATAGTTAATAACACCGTAATGACGTAATAATAACTTCGTTGTAGTGTTTGCAATGCGTTTATATTAAATATGATTGTGGCCGCTGGGAATTGACGTTTACGAAAGTTACGATAAGATTTAAACTTAAAAGAGATATCCTAGGACGATGGGATGGATGCAGCTATTGTTATAGGTAATTTAATGCACATCTGTAAGCGACGATTAACCATTGATAACGAAAAAACGATTCTGAGCGGAGTTCAGTTGATAGTGTTACTTTTTCCAAAATATATTTGTTAAATTATGGTAAAACAATTATAAACGCATTATTAATTTTCTTTAGTAATATTTGTTTGATATTGTACCTGTTCTCCGGTTTTTATTTTTTTTTTTTTTTTAGTTTTTTCCATATGTTTTTCCTTTAACTGGTAACATTTCTGAGAAGATCAAAAATTGACCTCCTTAAAGTACCATCCCAGTCAGATTTTCTTTTGAAAAAATGTGTTACACTTGTAAATTGGAGCTAGATTTCTGGTACAAAAATTATTCATAGACAAAATAAAAAAAAAAATAAACATGATTGTAAAACCAACATTCCTCGTTCCATTCAGAATCTAAAATTTTATAAGTATTAGTTATTCTTATCGTTAATTATTATTAGTTTGCATTGCATAAAATGTTGCCGTGAATTTTCATATGCTTACACTAAATCAATTAGTAAAAACAAACGGTTTTAGTCGTGGTGTTTTTCCGATTTTGTGTACTTAATTTTAGATCGTTTTTAAATGCCATAATTTGTACGTTAAATAATTTATAATTGTTTATTTTATGATTTCCAGCTATTACTAAATAATCATTATTTAACAAAGAGAAAATAATTAATTTTTTTTTTCCTTTTAAAGTTCCAGTAGATACTGAACAAAGTTTTAAATAACGTAACCTAACTTAATCTAACTAAGGTTCATACGAATAATATCGAAACTTCGAATTTGTTTTTTTCATTTTATACATTTAGTCATTACTCTTAACTATGGAAATAAGATGGACTATAGGTGCAATACAATGGATACGTTCGTATAATATTGTTACATCATGATCGCAATGAAAACAGATACCTGCAAATTTACAAACGGAAGCTATACAATGTGTAATATTATAACGGAAGCGAAATAGTTACAGGTTAGGTACCTGTAATATTTTATATTACTCGGGTTTGATTTTCGCGGTACGTGGACGTTTAAACGAATACTGAAAGACAATTTTGAACAACCTAAAAATCGCGTAAGAAACGGTCGCAATCGAAATTGACACGGCGGCGATCACGTCCAACAAAAAGTATTCGTACCACGTCAAATTGAAAGCCTGCGATTTTAAATGCGGTGCTCCTTTATGGCGAATTACGTACTCCACCCAGTAAACTACCGATTGTTGAGGTGACATCGGACGGTCTTTGAATATGTCCGAAGCGATCTTGGCGTTTTTCGCGTACCTACCAAAGCGTATAAACTTGCAATCACGATTTATTATAAAACGTTATCAGTGCCGCGTTACTTTTCGTTGTTTACGAGTTCCACAAGATTTTTAAATAACGTGCCCGTAGTCACGGAAAACAATTCCATGGAAATGGCCATGCCCGCTTCGACTAAGTTGTCGATATTCCTGTGCTGATCGGCGAACAACGGAAATCCCAGGACGGGAACGCCGGCATCCACTGCTTCGTACACTCCGGATATTCCCCCGTGGCTTACGAACAGTTTGACTTTTGGGTGCGCTTTTAATAAACAAAAATAAGATGGCAAAATGTTGGTTTTGTATCAAATAATAGGCAATAAAATAATAAGTAAAAACACAATTATTTAAATGATTAATACTCGTAAGTAAATAAAATAAATAAATATACAAATAAAAAATGTATACATAAAAAAAAAAAAAAATTAATTAATTATTCAATGCGTCACCTGGAGTATTATGATATGTGTATCATACGACCGGTTTCGAATTTCCGAAATTCATCATCGGATACATCACAATCAAAACGTAAAACGCGACTGAATATGAAAAATTTAAAGGATTACGTAGAAAAAAAAAAAATTATACAAATTGGTTGTTTTACATAAAATATAGAAATAATTTATTTTAACAGGAGAGATTATTTAAAATTGTATTCCTTTTAATGCACTTATCATAATACTCCAGGCGACGCGTTGATTAATTAATTTATTCTATTTTTATTTTTACATTTTTTTTATTTACATAATTATTTACTTTAAATAATAATAGGCATAGGTGCACAAAAATCACGATACGCACTGGACGGGGTCGCAATAATCAAAAAAAAAAAAAACGGTATCATAAAATAAAATAAACGAAGCTATGGTATATTTTTATATTAATAATCCATTTACTGCGCACAGAATATTCTACGCTATTTTTAGTTTTGCTCTGTCCGGTTCATAATACGATTGCACGCCTTACCGAGTATATCACGTTGAGGCAACCACTTTCTGATCATTACGTTGTCCGGTTTGTTTTCCATTTCGTCTTCGTATTTTAACAAAACCCTCTGCGGTAACTGGGCGAGTGCTTCAATAATAACAGTTTTCATATGGTTCGGCAATGAAGACATTAAAACAGTGGAACCGAACGTGAACAAAATGACTCCGTGCGGAGAGTCCTCTATGAATTCTAATATATCCTGTAACCCAGAAAATATGTCGAATGAACGATATAAAGTCATGCAGAATTATTTTTTTATTATTATTATATTATGGATTTATGATGAACGGCAGTTATGGCCGTGAGAATTTCAATCAAAATAAAAATACGATTGAGAAGGTTTACGAGGACAGCCGGTGTATGGGAGGTGAGAGATCCGGTCAAGCGGAAGTTTAAGACGAAGGTCGCTGACCGACGTTGTTCCCGATTGTTGAGATGAAGGCGAAGAAGACGAAAAATAAAGAACGACGGTTTTAAATGCATGCGTCCGAGGTGTACAGTCTATTTAATCGTAAATTCGGATTTTTCAATAAGTCTACGTTTAACGCGTTTTTGACCATCGGAGTTGAATGGGGTTTGTAAAATGTTGTTGTTCGTCGGGTTCAAAAAGAATACATGTAAATATTATGTTGAATAATGTCGATTGTGTTAAAATATCAAATCGACAATGCGTTTTATGCTATTCCCGGAGTTATTTTTTCGCCCGTAAAAATGCCGTTGTCCCTTCCTCGTCGAACGGTCGTCGGGCAGTAGATCAATGTAAGAGTGACTTGAATTCAAGGCGGTCGTTGAGATGTTGAAAATTTTACGAAACTGTAGACAGTTCGGAAAACCGGCACCGGGCCCCCCAAAATAACACCGCTGTTCCAATGGTGTACAGTAGTCGTCGGTAATTGTGACAACTATGGCGACTGTTCGTAACGTGCAAAACGGTTTGGCCGTCGAGCCGGAAAAAAAAAAAACAGAACAATTGTAATAATACTTTCGGTAGACTTCCGACCGGTTTCAAATGAATGCCGCCCACGTTTACAGTGTTCGGCGAAACGGGCCTCGGCGCGTCGCTAATGTAATGGCCGTTGTTAAACACCACGGACGGCGGGACGGGCGCGTGCGCGTGGTGCGGCGCCGTGCCGACGGCGAACATCGCGGAGTCGAACACGACTCCGGCCAGTTCGATGTACAGCGACAGCAGCGTGTTGGTGAACCGCTGCACGAAAGTTTTGGGAACGGCCTGTCGGGCCATCATCGTGGTGACTGCCGCGGGGTTCGACACTTCGCCGTCCGTCCAGCGGTCCGCGTAGTACTTCTTCGGATTGGGCACCGCGTGCACGACCGGCAACCCGGTGCCGACCGCGGCGTACGTCAGACAGGCCGGCGGACCGGGTTCGATGAGTATCGCGTCGAAACGCGCGGCCGGGTCGTCGGCCAGCAGATCGGTCAGCCGGCGGTCGCCGTAAATGCTGTCGCAGTCCGCCCGAAACATCTTCATCGTTTGCGCAACGATCGTCAGCGGGTTGCTGAACAACCGCTTCAGCGCCGTCAGGTCCATGGCGATGACTTTCGCGAAACGGTCGGACGTGTCCACTTCCGTGTAGTTGGCCCGGTCGCCCTCCGGAAACGGCGTGAACACGGTGACGTGGTGCCCGCCGTCCGTCAGCGCTCGGAGGACGGCGCTCACGAAGTTCCAGTGGCTCTTGCCCGGGAACGTCTCCACGGCCAATATCCTCGCGTTTTCCACCGGCGGAACGTGCGCGACGGCCAACGTGAACGCCGCCGCCGTCCAAAAACGTACATCGCAACTTTCGACGCGCATTATAATTTTCGATTTACGCCCGTGATGTTTACGAACATCGTGTGCGCCGAACTAACCGGACATCGTCAGAAACGCGAGTGTCGGTACCACTTGCCGTCGGTGATTCGGTCGAAGATTCGATCAATAGATATCAGAGTATTGAACACACGTCGATAAGATGATCGACTCATTTGGAACGCAATCTACTGCACGTGACGTCGATTATTTTTCACATAACCGTGATATCATACGAAACTGTGTTTTTTTCCACTTATGTCGACGGGTGTTCGGCCTTTGAACATAATATACGAACAAGTATTGAAAAATGAACGAAAAGGTTTCTTTTTATAAAAAAAATAATGCGACGTCTGGACTTTCTACAGCAAACGTAATAGGTACAATTACGTTCGTACACTAGCGGAGTTGCTAGTAAAAAAACCCTATTTTCGTGAACGGCGATTTTAAAAAATATTTTTAACCTGACCCTGCAATACAACTGGCTGGTTTCACCTATGCACCTATAGATAACCGGTACGGCCGTCGCGGTAATTTGTATTATTGTACGTATTTTAATATTAATAATAAACATTACTCAATAATTTACATAAATTATCATAAGTAATATTTGTTATGCGCCGAGCAACCGTAATAATGTAGTTTCACGAGTATAGTATTACGAGTTTTCGATAATAACTGAACAACACAATTACAGGCACCCATACGATTCAATTATCAACTAAAAAATTATCCGAGCCAGGTATTCCGACCGTGGTCTTCTAAGAATACAATGCGCTATCGGTTCTGTACAATTAAATGTGGTTCTGAAAAACTAATAAACGTTATCTCAAACATAGAGTTATTGGATCGATACGCTGATGAACAGCCCCGGGCAACTTGCAGACCTGTTTAACCACGGGATATTCTGTGGACAGTGTCTTAATCATTTAATTATAATTTTGTTGTCGCGTAAAAATCAATTTAATTTTCTTGTATTTCAAACGTTATTCTGTGCGGTGATATTAAAAAACTATAAAATATTAATAAACTGTCGGTTTCGCCGCTCTCGGGTTCACCAAATGGAAGTATGTTAATATATTGAATGTCGATTAATCACCAGGGCCGAAGTAAAATGGTTTAAATATTGCAGATCGAATTATCTTGAAGACTTACGATGGTTTGAATTTTACAATTCAAAACAGCATATGATTATATTACTGGTTATTATAACTTCAAACGCGGTTAATGATTTGGCGCTTTCGAGTTGCCGTACAATACGCGTACAATTATTAATTATGATAATAGTAGTAATAGGTATACACTGTACACGGAAAGGACATTGTCTTGTTAAAATAATGAATTGCGTTCGCGGAACGCAATCGGTTCAATATATCTGTAATTTTAATGAACCGATAGTCAATTATCGAACCATTAGCTTAGAAAAATAATTTCACGCAACCCGGTAGTAGAACGATAATAATATACGGTACACGGTTTTAACCCCTTCGGTACAGCGGCTGGACAGAAAGCATAATGTATCATAAATTTCGGTGGGCGATGAATAAACGTAATATGTCTCGTATATGACCCCTGTTAGGCACCCAAAGACACCAACGACGTAACCTAACCTATTATCATTATTATGATTATTATTATACCGGCTCACGTTTCCACCGCCTGCACAGAACGTTTATGACAAACGTCTGCAGTTTTGTAAATCTAGGCAATTTTAAATATTAATACGCTTTAACCGCACACAATACCGCACAATAAAAAATAATATGCAATTAGATAGACTAATAAGAATCCAATATGCACAATATGTCGTTCCCGATTTACAATTTACAACAATAGCCTATACACATAGTGCGAAATACAAGATATTTTTATGAGCTCGTTAAATTCCCACACACAAAAGTGGCCCGTCCATGATATACCAAACATGTATATCCATAAGACTTTAACCTGATATGTATAGTAAATAAATAACTAAAGTACGATTAAGTAATAAATAAATAAATTTACCGTTTTGAAATACGATAAATAAAATATAATTAATTTACAATATTATTGCCAAAAACAGAAAGTTAAAGTGCTTATTAAGTAGTACAATAAAATACCTGTAATATGAATAAAACAAATATCCAATATTCCAATAAATAATAAAAATGGCGCTAAATACACTAATTAATTGTGACTCGTAATTAAAATAAAAATTGTAGGTAAACACCTACAAGTACAACCAATATATAAGGATCGCCAAGTTAACAATCAAAAATTACAAATTGATAAATTAAAATAAATCACTTTGACAGTGGCATCGTGACGTTTTAAACATAAAACAAAACAAAATAATGTAAGTTTTTTAATTGAAAAATAAACCACCGAATATTCGTACCATCACAGTTCGAATTATTCTGATTTCGATTTAAATTTTTGTACATTTTTAGAAACTAATAAATGACCGATAAATGTACAGAATTTATAAACGACAAACAAGGTTACGGCAATTAAAATTAACATCGTAACTATTACGTCTAACAAAAAATATTGATACCACGTTAGATTAAAGGCATGCGATTTTAAATGCGGCGCTCCTTTATGGCGGACAACATACTCCGTCCAATAAATAACCGTTTGTTTTGATGACATCGGCCGGTCTTTAAATCTTTCAGAAGCGATTTTGGCATTATTCATGTATCTATATAAACAAATAGTACAGATTGTGAGCAATTTGTATATACTTATTAATAAAAAAAAAAATATAATTTAGATTTTTGGCTAGTTTTACTATGCTATGTGCTTTTTTTCGGTGCCTATAACATTACCCTTTGGTTACTTTGGAACGGTAAACACATTCCAAATATTATCTGTTTAACGATTTTCTCAATAGTTCTACTGAACAAAGAGGTAAAAAAAATACCGATAGACCGATTAAGTTTAACTTAACTCAATTTTTTTCAAAATCAATTTTAATTATTTCGATTGGTGATTCAACTGGATATCCAGGTACGTCAAATATTAATTTTTAGGGCCCGGGTAGTCAATGTCAATTTAATCAACTTTTTAAGGCAGCCGGTTGAAAGTTTAAAAATGCCTACGTGTTTTAGTATTACAATCACGAATGTTACAGAAATCATTTATGTATATTAATCGAATTATAAGTACATTTATGACTTAAAATTCTTGAATTTATAATTATTTATGGAATTAATTGTAGTTACGCCATTTTGATTTTAGAAGTACATAGAAGTAGAATATCTGACCAATGAAACATCAGCCAAAGAAACTTATACCATTCTTCGTTAACTTTTCTTAAAACTAAAGATCCTTTGACAATTTTAACGAAGTTCTAAATTCATTTCTCAATTCTTTGAACATTTTCCAAACATAATAATATTAAGTTATCTGAAACATAATAAACTATAATATGAAAATACCTATACTATTTTTAGACAGTTTGTGATAGTTATATCATTATTATTATTTATTATGAATACTTTTGATTTCACTAATAATGAAATACAGTTTAATTCTTGACTTATGCTATGTTTATAGATATTATAATCACTCTACACAATTATTCAGTCATATTAAGCCTTTTATACCTGCCCAATAAAGTGATACAAAAGGCATAAGTCATATTAAGTCTTTTATAGTTGTAAAATAAAATTATAAAAAGGTACAAGTCATGTTAAGCCCCTTTCTACCAAACATAAAATGGAAAAACTCCACGTTCGTCCTATTTATTTCATTAAAAATATAAATAATATTTGTCACTGACTTATGCCAATTGAACCAAAAAAATCAGCAAAAATCAAGCTTTAAATCTACGAAAAAAAAAAATTTGAGTGAAAAATTGACTTAAGCCTTTTCTACCTGGGACCAATGAATTTATATGTGTAATATTAAAAGAACGTGATTCAAAAAGGAGTTTTTTATAAAACAACAGAAATTGAATAATTTTTAAATTGTATCATTTTTCTTTAAACCTTATCAGAATAAAACGATTTTAAAAATCAAATGTCCAATTCCAAAATAATAAAAATGTGTACCTATTATGTGTCATCCTTGTATAAGTAATAATTGATTTTTTTAAAATTACTATTTTCTCAAAATTAACTTACTTTTCGTTATTGACGAGTTCTAAAATATTTTTTAAAAGTGTGTCTTTTTGAACGCTAAATAAATCCATAGAAATCGCCATTCCTGCATAAACTAAATTCTCTACATTTCTATGTTGATCGTAAAATAGAGGAAACCCAAGAACTGGTACACCGGCATCTGCGGCTTCATGCATACCAGAGATACCTCCATGACTGATAAATAATTTAATTTTTGGATGCACTACAAAATAAATTATTACATGTTATTTAGACATAATATCAGCTTATCCATATAAATTATTTAAAGTTTTTAATTGACTTACAAAGTATATCACGTTGAGGAAACCATTTACTTATCATCACATTTTTTGGTAAATTTTTCATTTCACCTTCATATTTCCACAACACTCTTTGTGGGACTTGTGCTAGAACTTCTATGAATGCATTTTGAATATGGTCGGGTAGTGTCGACATCAATATGACCGAACCGAATGTGAAATAAATCACCCCATTTGGTGAATCCTCGATAAAGTCTAAAATATTCTGAGTCAAAATCATGTTAGTGGTGTATTTAAATAAAATACATTTTTATAATTTACGTTGTAGAGTATTGGATACATGGTCATGTTAAAGAAGCGAGGAGGGATATCAATGTGATTATTTGTCCAAGGGTGCCATACCTTTTTAAAACTATAGAACACCCAGCTCAATATAAAACTCGAAATATAATTAACTATATCACTAATTTTAAGTCACTTGTTATTCGTTTTATTTTTAAACGCATTGCTTAAAGTAACAATAAATATAATAAGAACAGTGTAAGTAGAACTTCGTAACGTAATTTGTGAAAAAAAATCAGGAATAAAGAAGAATTTATTATTTAGTGGAGGTAAAATGTAGAAATTGTAATATGAATTTAATAAAATTATTTAAAAAAAAACATCAAATTTGGGGGAATTAACCCCCTAAATCATGCCCATGTAATACTTTAAGAGGATGCGTTTAAAAATTGATTCATTTAAATCCAAATCGCTTAACACGGCTGTAAGTGGAAATATTGAATAATATAATTAATACACAGTGTTCGTGTAGCAGGAGACACTTTTTCAGGATCTAAACTTTGAAATTCTAAAACCCCGAATGTATCTCATAATCCCTAAAATGATATGAAAAAAAAGTGTAAGAAAATTCAAAGTAAAATGTCTTATTCTCATTACGAGAGCAATGTACAGCAAACATTTGAAAAAAATACAAAGTGCATTGCAATTCTAGCCCGACTCACCACACTTACTTGGGGTATGCTTTTGGGTGATTTCAGATGTAAACCGCCCACTTGTATGACATTTGACGACATGGGTCTTGACAAGTCCGTAAGGTAATAGGAGTTGATAAATACGAGCGAACACTTCAGAGGCTTCACCAAGTCGTGCGGTTGAGGATCGAAGATTGCCGCCAACATTTCATCCCGGTGTACTATGAACCCCACGTAGACCGTCTGCAACAGATTGCTGAACCGCTGGAAAAACGTGCCAGGCACGGCGTGGTGAGCCAGCATATGAGACACGGTGGCCGGGTTAGACACGTGCCCGGTCACGGTCCGTTCTACGTAGGTGATCATCGGTGAGGGGATTACGTAGATGAGCGGCACCCCGAGCATGGCCGCTACGTAAGACACACACTCCGACCCGGCGATTTCAGCGATGACAACGTCAAAACCAGCGGTGCCTCCGCGTTCCAGAATCTCAACCATTTGTGGCTTGCCGTGGACGGCTTTGCAAGCTTGCCGGCTGATGGTGCCAATCGTGGCTATCATCGACGACGTCCCTGCGAACTGTGTTATCGCCTCCGTGGCGTTCAAGGCCAATTTTATAGGTATGTCGCCGGAAATGTCCACCTCCGTGTAGTTGGCGCGTTCGCCGTCCAAAAACGGCGTGAACGCCGTAACGTGGTGTCCGCTGTCGGTCAAGACCCGAAGCACGGAGCTCATGAAGTTCCAGTGGCTTTTGCCGGCAATGTACTCGATGGCTAGCACGCGGAGCCCATTTGTGACACAGGGGCCGTGCACGATACACGCGACGACCAGGACGAGGAACAGGCGGACTACCGCTGGGGACGACGCCATTATTATTAGTGTTGTGCTAACCGTGGCGCCGCTTCAGGACTACAACTAAACCTGGCTTGCGCTCCGCCGCCTATCTTATCTTATTAAATGAGAACTTTTTTTCAATCACATCCACACGGTTATTGTTCACACCATGCTTACTAATATACCCGTTAGATGTACGCCGACAACCACAACATTCAATGATATACGCAATGCAAATACGTCAAGGTTATTGAAACTACCTACACGCGTGACTCGATTATGTTTTTAAATTTTTTTTTTTCACAGTAATAATTAATTCGTGACCCCGACGGTTTTTACAGTATGGTCTACTAAGTAGAATCTACTTATAAACGAGAGTTAGCTATCGTTGTAATAATAATCATTCGAATTTACGTTTGAAAATATCTAATAACTAGTAATAATATTTCCACCCGGTATATATATATATATGTATTTTTTTTACTTTCCCAATGTCAACACAAGTATTATTCAATTCAACAAAAATGGATAAATTAACGAATAACAATAATAACTCAGTAGATTAAGTAGATTCGCAGATGTATTTACCGAACCTATTCAATTCGTTAAAAGGACGCCATATCTCATTTTACTGTCTACGTCTTACAAATACGAATGAACGAATTTGCGTTCACACGGGTGTGCTGTTAGTATTAATATAATATATTATAACGTTAAAATTGCGTGTATCGTTGCGACTCAAACATCAATGTCCAACGAGACCTATGCAAATCTGAAATTGGAATCAGACTGTTTATTTTTTAAACACGCTAGCATGCAGTCACACGCCGAGTCGTAAACCGCGGACACACGCGAATAAAATTACGTATACTTTGCTTTTTAATAAACGATCAGCTCCGACAGCCTTAAGTTATTGGAATAAAATAGAAAATAAAACACAAGTAATTAGGTACGGCAGATTGGATAGCTCATTTTGGAATTTTAAAATTCAGAACAAAAAAAATTAAAATCGTTAGGTATTAATTTTATAAATAAGCTCTTATTATTATAGAACATCTCACATTCCCCCGTGATTACTTACAGTTTAACACTATACCCATCGATAGCTAAGACATGGAAACTTGGTAATGGTGTAGACTAGATAGTACAAAACAATATTTATAACAAATCTAACAATTATTCAGATTTTAATTTTAATTTAATATATGATAACATTGAAACACACAATTTATAAACTCCATAATATAATACCAAATATGTGATATATATAATTAATGAAAAGATTAATGATATTACAATAAACACGTCCAGTAAAAAATATTGATACCATGTCAGGTTAAATGCGCTCGATTTTAAATGTGGTTCACCTTTATGACGAATGGCATACCTTGTCCAATATTCAACTGTTTGAGCCGGCGACAATGGTCGATCCCTAAATAGTTCAGAAGTAATTTTGGCATTTTTCATGTACCTATGAAACACAACAAACATAATACTATTTAAAACTACTGTTAAAGCATAATTTAAATTTATGCAGAGTTGTGAATAAATTAATAACATAATTAATATTGGTAAATGCTAACTGTTATAAGCGGATTACATTTAACAAACACTCACTTTTCGTTGTTAATCAGTTCTAAAATCGTTTTCAATAACGTATCTTTAGTTACAGATTCCAAGTTTAATAAAACCGCCATCCCTGCATCAACTAAATGTTCTAAATTTCTCGATTGATCATAGAACAGTGGAAATCCAAGTACTGGAACACCGGCATCTACCGCCTCATACATTCCAGATATTCCTCCGTGGCTAATAAATAATTTTACATTGGGATGCACTACATAAATAGAAACATTAAAAAATCGTTTTTACTATATGAATACAATGAATTTATATTATTCAGATGGTTTTACTAAGAATATCTCGTTGGGGAAACCAATTTTTTATCATCAAATTGCCTGGTATTCTCTTCCTATTTACCATGATGTCATCTTCATATTTTAATAAAACTCTCTGAGGGAGTTGTTCAACTACTTCAAATAAAATATCTTGAATGTTTTCTGGTAACGACGATGTTTTTAAAACGGAACCGAGAGTGAAAATAATAACTCCGTGTGTCGAATTGCTGATGAATTCTAAAACATCCTAGAAAGTAATTATAATTTGACAATGTAAATATCTATATCATCGATACGTGGAACGTCCACGAACAAACAAACGGGCGTACTTCGCACGATGGGTGGGCCACTGTTGTAGGTTAGAAGTTGGGATGGTAAAGAGGAAGATTAATTGTTACTAACGAAAAGTGATTTTAAGCGGAGTTCGGTTGTACATGTTTTGAAAGTACAGTAATATTTACGATTTGAAAATAATACGTGTCGTAAAATGTCTCGCTTTTTCTACGTTTTGCTCGTTTATTATGAAAACCGCCGAAAAAAAATCAAAAATGACTTTAATTAAATTTCTTTTCAAAAGAGGTGCTACACTTAAAAATCGGAGCAAAGTTTCTGGTAGAAAAATTGTTCGCAGAAAATAATTAATGATAATAAAAATAAACATCATTGTAAAACCAATACATTCCTTGCTCCTTTCAGAATCTAAAGTGTACTCACGTCTGGTATTCTTTCCGGTGGTTTCAGGTGTATACCACCGACTGGGATGACATTTTGCAGTTGAGGCCTCGGAGTATCCATAATAAAATGAGCGTTGCTAAACACAATTGACGGTTTTACAGGTTCCACTAAATCAAATGGCTGTCGATCGACTATACTCGTGTACCAAAATTTGCATTGAAGTAAACATGTCGTATAAACAAACAGTGCAGCGTTGGTAAATCTTTGAGTAAACGTTCTAGGGACGCTGTGGTCAGAAAATGTATGCGATACGACTGCCGGATTTGGATAATATCCCACGACGGACCGTTCCACGTATGTCATTAAAGGCGGCGCGGTAACGTAAATTAATGGTATGTTCAGTTTAGCAGATAAATATGAAAAGCACTCCGAGGCCGTTAATTCGACAATAATGACGTCAAAATGTGTATAGGTATTATTAGCGATAATATTCTTGATGGCATTATTTGTGTACATTTTCTTACACATTTCTCGGCTAAAACGATTGGCAGAATCAATCAAGTCCGAATATCTGGTGAATAATTTTCGCACAACACCAATATCCAGATGCACTAGCGGTATGATTTCTTTAGATATATCAATTTCTGTATAATTTTCTCGGTTACCATCGAGGAACGGTGTAAAGACAGTGACATTATGACCGTGTTCGGTTAGTGCAGTAACAATCCCTTTTAGAATATTCCAATGGCTCTTACCCGCTCTCGGTGAAATAGCTAAAATTTGTTCACATTCTACTATTTTAATATTACATGCCCCGTAATAGCCAATAATATAATATATGATTATCAATAGTTTTGCAAATGTCTTCATCGTTCGGTGTCCAATACTCCCTAAAAGAATTAACGTTTGCGACATTTAAGTAGGTACACATATTACAGGGAAAATAATATTATTGGTAATGCATATACCAGTACGAACATAAACTAGTTTATCTTAATTATAATTAATTTATGAAATCATCTTACTGATTGATAATTATTAGTTAAGTGCCCGAGTATTTTTCTACTTAATTTAAAAGTCATCAATAATTTAAATACTGCAAATACAGTGTAAGTTTAAATAATCTAACAGGGTATATATACTATATTCATACTATTCTAAATTATATTCAGAAAAATTATTCTACAATAAGTAGTATATGACATAAATACACATACTCATAAAGTCGTCGTATAACAATAATAAACATGTTTATTGTTAGTTACCTAAATATTTAAATTTAAATTATAATAAAAATCAAATAATATTGTTTAATAATTAAACTTAAATTTAAATTTAATTTAATTAATTAATTTCTCCAACAAATTCTCTATTACTAATCGAATTTATATTTTAGATTGATAAACACTAGATCGATCTAGCAACAGTTGTCAATAAAACTGTAATTAATTTATCAACGAAAACAAAAAAACGATTTCATTTTATTTTCAATAAAAAGTAAATAATTAATAATACATACCTTTCTATTTATGACATAAATTTGTTGGTGAATTATTACTATTTGTACATCTATAAAATAGTATTTATTAGTATATTACTTTGTACTTACATATCTAATATATTACCTACTCTTCAAGTGGAATCAGAACTGAAGTTTAAAATATTGAAATTAACATTGTAAAACGTATGTGCATTTCTAACAAATGGCATAAATAAAAATATACTATACTACGCATGCAGTTTTTAAAAACAAAATAGTATTTAACACTTATTCACTAATTTGGTGCTGTAAGAATAAAATGGAATAGACATTAAATTATATAGCAATTAAAATATAACAAAATATAATAGCTATAACAATTAAATATAATTAAGTAATCGCTAACTGATACAATAATAATATGCACTATAATTATATTTATAAGGTATTTTTACTGTTAACACTTCTCCCGCCTACCTGGTTGAAGATAAGAAATGTTAGTATTTTATTAGGTACCTTTATGTTAATTTAATTTAACCCTAACAGACCTGATGTCCCTTTAGAAGGAAATTCTTTTAAGTGATATTGAAAATTTAAAATTGGTTTATGTTATTAAAAGTGCATGTCATATTATTCACAGAGTATGTAGTTTACAAAAATCATAAAATAATAAACGACGTAACTCTTCAGT
Source organism: Cinara cedri (assembly GCA_902439185.1). NCBI lineage: Eukaryota > Metazoa > Arthropoda > Insecta > Hemiptera > Aphididae > Cinara > Cinara cedri. The sequence goes on from CABPRJ010002370.1 coordinate 1,448,494, forward strand.
TATTACTTTTAAGTTTTACTTTAAAACACTTAAAAAATGTTGACATAAGAATTTTAATTAGTTCTGACAATAAATGTATTGAATTGTAAAATTAAATTAAGTTGAAAATATGGTTTTAAAATCTGAATTTTTTACCTCCATGATAACAGAATAATCAACATGTACGAATCGTCAATTAATACTAATAATGTTATTTTGACTCGGTAAACGCCTAAAGTCCTGTACTGGGAACATACTAATGACTTTGTAAAAAAAAAAATTATATTTTGTCTTATGAAGCAACACATTATTAAATATTGATAAACGAAAAAAATATTTTTGAGTTAGATTAATTTCAGGTCTGAAATGGTGAAATAAATTTTTCAATTACCTAATTATCAACATTTTTTTATACAAATACATTTAAAATGATGTACCAATATAATATCAATTTAATATGATTACTAAAATTGTATAACACACCAAATATTTTAATAATGTCCATAATTGTTTGTCTAGTTTATATCATATCTAAAAACAAATGTAAATAATTAATTCGACTTTTTTTGTATTTAAGATTACGTATGTAGGTACTTGTAAACTGTGATTCATAATTATGATTACCAAATACCTACCTGATACTACCTATAACCTATCTATTATTATATTTAAATAATATGTAATATATTAATGTCAGAATATAGAACAGTTAATTTTCTTATAAATAATCAATACCTGTAACAAATATTGAATAGGTACCTACAATGGTCTTAGAGTTATGTCTGTGTTTTAACATAGGCAGGTACACCTAATGGGTATGTAGTATTATAAATATATTATAAATTTATTGTTATTATTATAAATATAATAAATGTCCTTACACATATTTAGGTACATTTGTATCCAAACATTATATTATAATGTTTATTATTTTTAATGTTCAATTTGACCAGATAGGTAGGTATGTTCTTATTTAGTTTTTTTTTTTTTATTCAAACAAAAGTATATTTACAATCTGTAATTACAACAAGTGTGCAATAAGTAAATTTAGTAACTGAACTGAATAACAACAACATGAAATAACTTGAAGAGAAAGTCCCACTAGTGTGGAAATCATTTTACTTGGGGTACTTATTTAGTTGGTAATTAATTTCGATAATCTAAACAAGATGACTTCATTCATAACTTTACAATAACAAATGAAAATAAAAAAAAATAATACTTACCTAGGTATTATTTAAGTATGAACGAGGCTAACCTAACCTATATAAGCCAAATGGTTGTACATACACCTTACTCAAATAATACAATAATATCTTAGGATACTATAAAGAGTTTACGTACATTAGTTCCACAAGGATACTATGCCCTGTACTATAATAATCTCGAGAAATCCTTGGAACAAAAAGATAAAACAAGTATCTGGGGAACCAATAATGATAAATAATATAATATTAATAATTAACTACAAACCGACTACCTACGCTATCTCGAGCGGAACGAACATCGACTATTTTTGTTATAAAAACAGTTCCTAGAGCGCGTTGTACAATATTGGAATAATACGGCAGTCTTCGTTGAGACCATAAACATTAGACATATTATTATAATACATAGTATTAGTGAAATATTTTACTGGAACTAACATAGGGTCTTCAACATAGTTGACTTTTTCAATGAGGTTATATGTAATTTTATAACACTCCTTGGTAATAATTAACATACAAATTGATAACTAATAACTAGAGCTCGGAAATTGTATTAGCAACTTTTTTTTTTTTTATTGATTTGGCTTGGTTGCTAAGTAAGTTTTAAATTCATTTCACATAAGTATAAATCTTTTTTGTATATTTTTTATTTGATTATCTTTCCAAGTTATTATTATTGATAATTATTTTTTTAATCTATGATAGCTAGGAACTGTTTTGGCTGATAATGCAACGAATCTTATAGTAAAATTCAATGTTTTTCGATTTTTATAAAATAGTTAAACATGAATGTGTTGAGGATTAATAATTTTTTTATTATTGATGAAGAATGGGACGACATTTAACGATAATTTAATAGACGGTTAAGATAGAACGAATCTTTATTCGTCAATGGACTACATATAAGCTAACAGACATAGAATTTCGTACATCCAAATATATGTTTAAATGAATTTTGCACGAATTAACACTTCATCTGACTGACATACATAGGCTACGTAAATATAATGGTATTTCTGTTGAAAACAGTTACTTATTTATTATATTAAAGTTACATATTGATATTTAAACGGATATTGAAGTAGGTAATTATTAGTTACTTACTACTTTGATATTTACATAACCTCTAAAGATGGTTAATCTCAGTTAGTATCACTAGTGGTATTACAAAAATTTAAAAAAATTGCAATAGTATGCTTCTATAGAAAATAGCTGAATAAAGTCTAACTCCAAAGTCAAAGTTTTTTTTTTCGACAATATGCCAAGTATGCGGGTACTTTTTAACAAAAATTAGTAGAATAAACCCTCTGGTATACAAAAACCAATTTAATTTTTCAATTGAAATCATTATATGCACTAGTATGTACTAGTATATACGTTTGAAATTAAAAACAAATATAGCTAATCAAATTTACATGTATATAAATTTATTAGATCGCATAAAAATAATAATACGCAGATATTATTCTACTTCTAAGTATAATTATTACAATATTAAATTATAATAATATATGCACAGTATATATTTTATAAACGATAAGAAGTTCTTATATCGTGCATATTAAAATAAATAGGTTTCTATAAAAAAATGTTTGATTAAATAAACTGTTGTTTATGTCGTTTATATTATTCAGTATAACAATTTATTATGATTTGGTTTATGATATTGTGAATAAATTACACATTTTGTAGGATGATTTGTAAAAATAAAAAAATTAATACAAAATAGTTAAATTGTAGATTCCACTCAGTGGCGTGCCCAGGAATTTTTAATGGGAGGGGCTGTAGCAAATAAACTACGTTAAATCGTTGAAGAATTGGTACTATTTCTATCAGCTTAAAAGCTTATACGACAACATAACATATTTGATATTTTAAAATTCACTGTCTACCTGCGTCAAACTATAGTAGTGTAGTCTATGATACATGATAATATAATTTTGTTATACTCAATTACTATATTATAATAAACATAATGTAATTATACTGGCATAACATGATGATAAGACACGATCATTTTTCATACCTAAATGATAGGTATAACGTATAGGTACTTGCTGAATAAAAATAAAATAATAATTTAATATTGAAAATTCCTTAAGAATAAAAATGAAATTCATAATTTGAATTTATTGCTGTAATTATTTTATTAATTAAAATATAAATTGTACACGGTAGTTCATTAACTCATAGCAAATCAGTTAGGAACCTCGTAATTGACGTACACGCATGGACGCCTATGGAGGGGAGCCAAGACAGGGCACTTGCCCCATCCTGAAAACATAACATGAATTAATAATTTTAATGAATTGAAATTAAAACCTTCATTTAGCATATATTATGGGAAATTGTTTTATTTTTCCCTGCTCCTGCCTGAAATGTTACTAGGCACCCATGCATACACGACAGCCTATTCATTATACAACGATAGTCGAGTTATAAAGGCAGAGGTACATAATATTATATGGTATATTTACAAATTAATCATGTTAATTTTTTTAATATTACACTGATATTTTTAATAACCTACGATTTTGACATAGATTATTTAAAAATTAATATTGTAACTATGCCATATTATAACTGTAAGCAAATTAAGATCCCAGGAAAATTCGTACAACTGAGTTACTCGCGTTTCGATTTGAATTTCGTCAATGATTTCAAAACACAAATTTTGATGAATTTTAATATTCTGTACGTAACAAACGAAATAAATAAAACTAATAACAACACCGCAGCGATCACGTCTAGCAAAAAGTATTGATACCACGTCAAATTGAGTGCGTTGGATTTCAAATGGGGCGCACCTTTATGACGAATAACGTATTCCGTCCAGTAAACAACCGATTCGGCCGGTGACATCTGTCGGTCTCTAAACCGTTCTAAGACAATTTTGGCATTTTTCGAGTACCTGAATGTTAAACACATGGTTTTTAATTAGTTTTTACAAAATGCATTCCCGTAGCTAAAAGGTAATATGCCGGGTCGTACCGCAGTTCCGCCCAAAATAAATGTGTAGAAAATACCGTAGGTATACTCACGTTGTGTTGTTGACCATTTCGTTGATGGCGTTCAAAAGCTTATCTTTGGTTACCGAAAACAAATCCATCGAGATCGCCATACCCGAATCCACCAAATGTTCGATATTTCTCGGCTGGTCGAAGAACATCGGAAATCCCAGTACCGGAACGCCAGCGTCCACGGCCTCGTACACACCCGATATACCTCCGTGGCTGATGAATAATTTTACATTCGGATGCACTATACACAAACGAGACGCCGTGATATTTTAATATAATGAGTCAATGGCAGCAAAGCGTTTACGCATAAATTTCATTGGGAGATAACGCGTGGATTTCAAGCAGGAACGTAATATCTCATTATTTTGGATTCAAACAGACATTTTATTTTATACGAACAATGCAATAAAATGCCATTGTCGAAATCGCGGCTGTGTTAAGTATTCCAGTATTAAATGTTGGTTTGCGTTACAATGTTTACTGATTATGTATTTCGGTTTAAAGTTCCAACCTACAGTCACGAGAAATGAGGTGAAGAGAAGATGTCTAATACTAAATTTTTTAATTTTATAATTTAATACTGATTTGCCACAAAAATCCGGAATTCAGATCACGTCTGCTATACCTACTAGAACCATCGACAGATTCAATATCATTAAACGAATACAAACAGAAAAATATAATATATTTAATTTTGTTCAATGATGATAATTTTAATTCCTATGTTTTTAAACGCATGCAAAAACATAGAAGTGATGGGAAAATGTTGACATTTAATTCATTTAAAATACTTGGACGATAATCGATGACGGTGTATTTGCTAAATCTTACAGAGAATGTCCCTTTGGGGAAACCATTTGCCCGTCATCACATTTTTCGGTATGTCCTTCATTTCCTCTTCGTATTTCCACAACACTCTTTGGGGGATTTCGGCTAATGCGCTTTTGAACGCGTTTTGTACTGTGTCCGGTAACGTTGATAGTGCAACGACTGTGCCAAATGTAAAGTAAATTACTCCGTGAGGCGAACCCTCGATGAACTCCAAAATGTCCTGCAAAAATGATTTAACACATTATCACAAGCCATTTCGATTAAATTTCGTAATAAATATTTTGGAATATTATGTGAACAGGATAAATATTATTGACAATTAATTTAAATATTAGTGATTGATTAATAGACATATAACAAATAATTTTCGTCCATTTAATATCTTTGACCACTTACTAATACCATTCACTATCTTTATTTACGATCACTACACCGTTGGGTGTATACTACATGCAAACTGCACTAGGTGTATTGTGCATAACTAAAATTACATCCTACCTTTTAGCTAAATTAATACCCGAGCAAAGGTATATTTTTACTTATTATTTATTATTTACAAATAACGGACATATTATATTTAATACATTTTGATAAACGTAAAAAGAAAAATGTGTCACGATTTCAAAAATATTACTAAGGAAAAAAATAACCAACGAATGAATTAAAAAAGCTACAAAGAGAAAAAATAATAATTAAGCAATTATTCGCGAGTATTCGAAAACCTCATAAATAATAATAATAATAATAATAACATAATAACTGCAAAATCCCACGATAGCTATTTCAATACATTTACGTGTTGAACGCCGCAATCTATATATTAATTTTATAATTATTATTTAATTAAGTTAATAATTTGTCAAGGTAAATCGTAGCATAATATTTCAAAAAAAAAAAAAAAGTACCAATTAATTGACTATTGATTATTTACATACATTAGTGAAAAGACTATTTTTCCGATACATTTTTCCTATTTAATAGTGCAGTAATTAATTTACCAATGCCGTTGTGAGAAAGTAAAATTATAAAAAATAATTATATTTAAAATAGACTATACTATATACAGTGTTTAAGTTCAAAAAATGAAAAATTTTAACTTAATTTAATTAAAAGTATTTTCACACTTTGTTTCATAATTATTGATTATTAAATGCTTAATCGTACATTTGTACTAATTATAGATATCTTCAAACTTTAAAGTAAACTATCAGTGTTTGTTTTTTTTTTTTTAAAGTTGAAAGCGGTCCTAAGAATTTGGGGGACCTGTGCTCGTGCATCGCGTGCACGTCCATAAATCTGCAGTGCTTAAGGACTGGGAAGTCCTCAAACAATTGGAAAGCAAATGTCGAGAGGGAAACAGATTTCTTTTAACTTAATTAAATTCGTCCAACTCAATTCTGACATGTAACTCACTATAACGCGTTGATTGGTCCGCTACGGCTTTTGGCAGCAACAACACTTCACACTTTACATGGCGTTCTCAAGACATAAACTGCAGTGTCGTGCGTGGCTGTATAGGATCGATGGAAGACTTAAACGTCACGGCTTTCTATTTTCACATTTTAAAATGTATACTGATGTTAATCAGATTTTTATTTATCGAGAAATATATAAATTTAATTTGAAAATACACAACGGGAAAACTAACTGGCTGCTTCGGAATCCCCTGAAAACTTTTTTGGTGGTGCATTTGCAGCATTCCCATTAAATTTGGTTTTACAATGCTGTTTATTTACAATATGATTTTGAAGTAAATTCGGAATGGACACGGGGGTAGAAAATTCGAAATCTGTAAACCGCTAAAAACAAAATGCTCTTATCGTGCGACCTAAAACTCCAAACAATATACCTAGTTAAACGTTGACGCGGACTTTTCATTTCCACTCTAAGCGAATAGGTGTAACATCACCTGATCACTTTCATATATTTCAAATTATATATAGTACGACACAACGGTACTAATTAGGTGTGCGGAAAATCGTAAGATCTAGGTGAGTGATAACCAATTTTGAGAGAACTCATATATCGTTGTGCTCACTATTAAGTTTTTTATAAATTGTCCAGTTTTTCCAACTTTTTCCCCAATTTCCCCCGATTATAAATTACCACCTCCTTAATGGTATATCAACTAGAAAAAACTTGCTACAAAAAAAAAAAATGGTAAATAGCAGAATCGCCACAGTACAATACAATAAATTCTGTTTACCCTCAGAATCTAAAATCAATAATCGTAATTATTTATCGTTTTCATATTTTTTCAAAGATCACAAAATCTGTAAATCAAACTTTGAAAATTTTATAGACACCTGATTAGTGCGTGTATAAAATCTATTAGTAAAATATTATATGATTTTTGACAAACACATATTATTAAATAATACATAATATTTCTGTTAATCAACGAGTATTCCGATTAAACAAGACACGTAAACACATCATTAAATCTCGTTAATTCTCGTCGAGTCGAATTTCCATGCACCTCGGGCGATGGATGTGATTAGCCTCGTAAAATCCGGGTTAATGTGTATCGTTTACTCACTTACTGTATCGTTTTTGTCGCGATTACCTTATTACGAATGTTCGACGCGTCGCAAGCGAAACGTTTCTGTTATAATATTAGTTTCAACAACATTTGGATAATTGTTTTTCTCGTTTGCGTACAGCAACATATTGTCCCATGCTGCACGATTTGACTAAGCGGTAATTATTTACGGTTTCGAAATAAAAAAAATAAAAATATACTGTCCAATAACTACTAATTAGCGAACCCGATGATTTCAAATGTATTATATCGAAAATTCAATGAAATTTTAAATCGTTCTTATTATTAATATTGTATATGAACATTTCGTGTACAAAATTGAAAAATTTTAATTTTAAATTTAATTTTGAACCCACAGGACCGATTTATCTCGAGAACTAGTGGTTTCACATAATATTACCTATGTCACACCACTCACAAGTGAACTGTACTTGACCATTTATTCTGATGTTCTATTCATTTTTTTTAATACTCGCGAGTACAAAGTTTTAATTGTTTGCATTTTTGTTGTTGTTTTTTTTTTTTTTTTTTGCAAGTCGTTCTGGTCTTATTCATTCATTATTACATTATGCTGCACGCAGTGCTCCCCTGATACCCATCCATCCCGAGAAAATTATATGTTCATTATTTCTACAATCACTTGGTTAATTATCGAATCAATACTTTCGTATAATATTGTGCTGATCATTATCGACGAGAATTGTAATGACGCGTATCACAAATTAAATATAAATTATGATATTTTTATTTTTTACACGCCATTCTTTTTTTTTCGAATGTCAACTGTATTGGACGTGTATTGAACAAGTATATAAATGTCAATATTTTTAATGGAAAAAAAATCTCTTCGAAATTTCAAAAGAAAATATAATCATTTTGTCTCTGTATTGTGACCCATTTGACTCAATCTCATTTTCGCAAAACAGTACAACGGTATAAATTCGTGGGACGGTTTAAATTATCGATTAATTCAAATTTTAGTCGTTCGGATTTCAAGAAAGAGCCCATTCTGTATTGTTAACAATTGCATATTTATTATTTATTTTATAGTTACCAATTAAATAGTTTAAATTTGTTTATTTCTATATCAACAGCAAGGCCAACGGTAACTAATAATTTTATTTACGTCCACCAATAGTTATTACTTCATTACAGATATAGCGTGCAGTGAGGTGTGTGCAGAGAAAAACTGCCTGTCATAGGTATGTAATGCGAACAAGGTGAACAAGACGAAACAATTGCCTGAGAATTTACTCACCGGTTTTTTTTTTTAATATTTCGTTTATACAATGTATAGAGTGGTCCTCTATTATGTATGAAAAAAATAATAACCAAATTTTTCAAATTACACCTCCCCCAATAAGTTCCATTACTAAAAATAATGATAAAAATAAAGTTTTAGACAAATCAAATAAATTTAACTCGTGCCACAACAGCTCTGAAGTTACAAATATAAAACATTTTTCAAAATCGTTAAGTTTTTGTTATAAAACCAACATAACTCTAGAGAAAAGAATCTCACGATAAATTCTTTAGATGATAAATTAAAGAAAACTAAATTTACAATAGTTTATATTATAAATTTAAAGCTTTTTTAAATATTTGAACTAAAAGGTCAAAAATAAAAAATCATAATCATTATCGGCTATCGGTCGATTGCACGAATAAATAATATGCACTTTACCCAGTACCTATATTTTTCGATTATTATCTAAAGATTATTTTTATGACTCAGACAATCAAATAATATATTACCTACATTCTTTATTCTCTACATCACACATTATTACAATCTATACTTATATGTTATCGAATTTATTATGTCATTGTAGTCATTTTCCAATTTATTGATTAATTTCTCATTTGACTTACTACAACAACCAGTGTCACACTAAAATTGTTGAGTATTAAATTTTCAAATTTTGTACGTCATACATTTTATTTGAGTGATTTACAATGGTTACCAGGGATAGTTTATGTGAGTCGAAATATATTTTTTTAATTGGATATAGTACAAATCAAATTGTTGGTAGTAAATTACCATCAAACANCAAAGTGCTACATTAGTGATACAAGAAGCAATCATTTTTTGGCGGAAGGCACGCATACCAACGAGAACAGAACAAAAGTGTGTGAACAAGCTGGAAGGTTTATACAAAGAGTGGAGAAATTTACAAAAATTAGAATATAGAAAAAGTGCAAATGGAAAAAAATACGCAGTTTCTATCAAAGTTAGATGATTTATTCGACGTAGCGAGTGCAAATTCATTAGATTTACTGTCTATTGAGAATGTCAAAGCATTTTTAATAGCCCAGAAACAGAAAGGTCGACCTGGGTCATTGCGTGGTATTGATCAAAAAATGATAAAAAAAGAAAAAATCATAGACGATAGCAAACAAGCGACAAATAAAAGAAAAAATCGTGCCCGTGATGAACTTGAAGCTTTGTGTACGTTTTTAGTCTATGATATTAATTTTGATTTCAATAAATGTGTAATAATATAAAATTAATTTCAGATAAAACTGTAGAACTACAGTCGTCGAGTAGTTCTGACGAATGTGACGATGTAGATAGTGAGGAATTTATACTTTTAGAAAATCACCCAAGAGATGATTACCGAGAGTTACTAGAATTAACAGTAATTTTTCTGGGTGGAAAACTTCCTAATAATATTCGATTTAAAATGCCAGGTGCCATTCATCACGCGCGGTGGATGGCCAAAGCTATTTATAGCTTGAAAATATATTTATTTCGCGAACAATTTCATTTAACACCAAAAGAAGAAAGTGCTTTGAGAAGTATTTGCGTTTTTATTGTACGATTATACATAAAAGTATGGTTCAACTCACCATCTTCAATCAAAGCACCATTACAAGACTTGAATTTTATAAAAAGTCTTTTACATTATACCTCTATAGACAAAGATATATCTCAGATTGCAGTTAAAAAGTTTTGTGGTCACTTATTGTATTTATCTGCAGAATTATGTGCTTTTGCTTTTTTCTATGAAGCTGTGCCACTGGAAATAAAAAGAAAAATAGGTCATGCTCTAAACAACGACGGAATTTCATCAGAATTAATTTCAAATGCACAACGTTTAACTATNAAGCTTTGTTAGTTATAAAAAAATATTCCAGTAATAAACGATGTAGCAGAAAGAGGAGTAAAACTTATAAAGGACTATAATGACAAAATTACCAAAAACAATACCTTCTACAAGTTGTTAGTGATTACCGCAAAAAATATCCTGACCACAAAAAAGAAACACTTACTGCACTATCACAATAATTTGGTTTTATCATTTATAATTAAAATATATTACAAATAAAATAATTAGGTAACAATGTTATTATAATTGTAAACTGTTATTATAAATAATTATTAGTTGTATTTTAAGTTGCCTTAAATATTAAAATGTTTAAGATTATTCTTGTTTTTACCTTGTAATTAAAATATTTGAAAAAATAATATATTTGCAAAATATTATGTATGAAACAAATTGTAGAAAATGTAGTGTTCTATCATTTATATTTTTACAAATTTTTTGTAAGTATTTTTTTCCTGGAGTTATATTAAAAAAAAATTTAAAAAATTGATAATATTGAAAATTTTCTATTTTTGTAAATTTAGAGCTTTTGTGGCACGGGTTAATATCAATGAATTTGCCTGAAATTTTTTTATAGCGTTTTTTTTAGTAATCGAACCTTTTTAGGGGGGGATAACTTAAAAAAATCACAAGCGAAAAATAAGGACCACCCTATTATACATATACATATATATATATATATATATATATATTTGAAAGTATACTATGAACACTAGAATACTAGTTAATGTTGTATTGTATCTAAGTCTAAAAAAAATATTTCGAGTATAGTATATTTATTTTATTTTTGATTCCACGTGGAACAAGGAATGTGTTGGTTTTTGGTAGGTTTGGTTAGATTTAAGGACATATCAGTCATTTTCAGTGATGCCGAACCTAATTTAAGGGATAAGTATACCCCTATATAGTATGATAGCTAAGTATAACACATTGTACATTTTACAATTACAACTACTGCTGTAACGTGTACACTGTGCGATAGCATTAAGTAAAAGCGGATAACTATTGTCTATTTAACTATAACTATTTAGTTAATAGTAAACGATAAACAACAATACATTTCTAAATGTAAAACAGCGACTACAAATAGTTCACGATGTTGTATACAGGCTATACAGAGCGAAAACATATACACGTGACCACATTAGTATATTTATTACTTTACAATACAATTTTCGGTTATTCTATTCGAGATAACATATTTTTGTAGTAAGAAAATAATATAATTTCGTAAAAATTTAGAACATAAAAATATTATGCTTATCAAACGATAAACAATGAACATACATTTATAATGAAACATAAATAAATGTATGTAAATATACGTTTTCTGATTAAATTTCAAATTCCTACGAATATTTTTAACTGAATCACAATGTTAAATAATAAAAGAATTATTTTCGTAAATAGTCCCGTTCGTTCTAAATGTTATCTCAATTTAAAAAAAAAACCACGGAAAATCAAAAAACGACGTTCTAGCTTACCAACCAAATTAAGAATTCAACAAAAAAAGTCTCTTGTCATTGGTCTATCGGAGCAATATTTATAGTAGAAAACATAAGTCATATAAATTTTAAATAATGAAATCGTCGCGCAGTAATTTGAAAAAAAAATCGTATTTTTCGTCTTTTTGGTTTTACTAAATTATTATAAAAAATACTTTAGATATCACGAAGCGACTTCCTCGTTAATGGCTATATGCCAAAAGGAACAAAATCGATCTCTTGTCATTTTTTGATTGGAGCAATAATTCTGGTAAAAAATATCGTGTATATAAATTTAAAATAATGGAATCGGTAACGCCGCGGCGCGCTGTAAATATTTGCCGTTTTACTTATAATTTTCTCTCGGATTTTTCCAAAGTAACTGTATGGCTTTATAAAGTTTATACTACGTATATTTTGTCGACGAACGTTATAAAAAAACTGATTTTGTTAAAAAAAAATCTTATACTACGTAAGTCGTACAGTACTTAAAAATGATTTTCGGTGGAACATGCGAAAATTACCGGGATATTCGAAACGTGAACTCTATTAAGTATAATCCATTTTATCCATCCTACAGGATCACCCTGATCAATCCGAAATAAGACACTTTTCGGATTTTTTTTTTTTTTTTAAATTTATAAAATTAAAACAGCTCTAAAATGTGACCGTTATTTTTTTAGGGTGAAACACACTTTGCCCACTTTTAATTTTCAAATAACATGTTTATGGAATTGAAATCGGAATATTTATCCGGTGTTTCGACGAAAATCATAAACGTCGAGTATAAAAAAAAAAATATTAATACGCGAGAAAATATTCTTTATTTGCTGATCTGCATACAAAGCATATATACGAGTCGTTTGATTCGGTTGCACATGTACAGCCGGCATTTCTTTTTGTTTCTCAAGCGCCCAACTTAAATATTATGAAATACGTTTGGGCGGTTTTATCGCGATTGTATCGTGGTGGGAATGGACGACGTGGTACTTACGGCCGGCAGCGGTTCGGGCTTTTTCAGATGAATGCCGCCCACGTTCACTCGGTTCGCGGGTACCGGTCTGGCGAGCTCCGTGGCGTAGTGCGTGTTGACAAACACCAGGGACGGGTTGACTGGCGGCATACGATCGTACGTACGGTTTTCGGCGGCCACCGCAGCGATCGTGGCCCGGTAATGCAGGTAAACCGTTTGCAGATACAGGGCCAAGTTGTGCGCCCGCCGGAAAAACGTGTTGGGGGACGTGTACGCGGACAACATGTGTGGCACGTACGACGGGTTGGGGTAGTGGCCAAACAAACTGATCTCGATCCACGGCAACAACGGAGCGGGAATTGTGTAGACGAGCGGCACCCCGAGCCGGCGCGACACGTGCGATACGCACTCGCTGCTCAGCGGCTCCGTGATGAACAGATCGAACGTTTCGCCGCCGTCCGCGTCTGGCACCAACTTGTCCAGGACGTCACACGTAAAACGGCTACCATTTACCATGAACGGTATCAGAAACGACGGCGTCGAGAACAGCGGGCCCACCTCGGTGGCGTTCATGTTAACGGCGGCCAACACGTCGCCGTAGTCCGCGTACGTGTCCACCTCTGTATAGTTGGCCGCGGTCGAATTTCGGCCGGGGAACGGCGTGTACGCCTTCACCTGGTGTCCAGCGTCGACCAGCGCGTGTAGTACGCCGCGCATAAAGTTCCAGTGGCTCCTGGCGAACACGGTCTCGACGGCCAACACGCGGGCGCCGTCGGCCGGCCGCGGCCGCCCCGACAAAACGGCCGCGACCAGCAAACAGGCAGTGGCGACGGCGGCGGCCCGTGACCGCGAGCCGTTCGGTACAGTCGTCATGCCGTACCGCGCGCTTTACGGTTTCGATTTCGGAGTGCGGCCCGCGGGATCGTCAATAAAATGTATCGAACGGCGGCGTCTGACACTGATACGACGTTTCGCAGCTAACACGGCCGAAACGCAACGGTTATTAAACAATACCTAAACCGGTCTAACTTATTGAACCCCACCGCCAATGACTGTAGTCGTATTGATACAATATTATTGTTAATGCGTGCGAACGTCGAATGCGCACGTCTTTCAAATGAAAATAATGGTTCTTTGATTAGCTCTACGATTTCTTAAAAAATAATTAGATTAAAGTCCCGTTTTTTTTTTTTTTTTCATCGTATACAAATATAATTGTATACGTGCACATACATAATTGGGCCACCGGATCTTTATTACACGCCGCTGAAGGTTGCACATAAATCTATAAATGTTAACTAACGTTTCGTTTTCTTCTCGTTATTATTTATTATTATCTCTACCGACTACACGTACAATATCAATGTAATAATAATAATTTATATATATAGTTGATATTAATTTATAGTTTTATCGTACCGAAACTCTGCGTGTGTTTCAAAAAGTATCCAAAACGAAATAAAAATATACGGCCGTACTCCGCACGACGGGTGAATCACTATTTTGTAGGTGAGAAGTTGGGAAGGTGGGACAATATACCGGTGGATTACGGCAAATACGCCTGGATCATATATAGTTGAAAACGAAAAAGGTAGCACAACTAGGAGAAATAGAAAAAAAACCTTATAGTTATAAAGAATACAGAAGATGACCAGGGGGCAGAGTTAAGTATAAATGGCAAAGAGGAAATCGATGATACTCCTGAACAGCTGAACCGCAAAAGGGAATTCAAGAAACTAATAGGCCGAAACGCAAGATTAAAGCCCCAGGACAGGCTCAGTTTATGAATAATTATATTTATTGCATTTCGGCAAACAAAAAAAAACAAATTTTATTTTAGATACATGGTCTTTAATTTATTACTTTTAACAATACAAAATATTTATACATATATTATTACACACGAAAGACCTGCCTATTTTTTTTTTTTTTTTTACTAAGAGTAGTTTTAATTCTATCCATCTTAATTTTTATCTTATAATTTAAGTCTATATTAACACCTGACATTTCTTTCTCCAACCAGAAATTTGACACATACAATGAATCCAGATTTTCGAACTGTAACATGTAAAGAAGTTTGTTTCTGTGACGTATTGGTTTAATTCAAACTATGACTAATTCTGATTTTTCCGGCATTTCTTTCAAACGTCGACATTGCGCAACTTTAACATGACCTTTTATTTCTTGCATGGTCATATACTCGAATTGTTGTATATCGATTTGGTTAAAAGGTATATCATCCATATTCAGTAATATTTCCGAGAAAAATTGAACATTTTCCACCTTTGCATCTATCTGATTGTCTGCCGGTCTATTATTGGCTTGAAATAGAATGGGCTACCTTGGTAACATGGATGAAAAAAAAATATCCCCTGTACTGGGTGGGTATCTATGGTAACACAGATACGGGCAATGCAAGAAAAATAAGAGAGGAAGAAATGTAAAAAGAATAAAAATAATCGGCACGGGTCACGTCGGGCGCGGAACGTTTAAATATTTGAAAATATACTATATGAACAAGTTAAAGTAGCATATTATTTTACATATGTATTTTTGATTCTGAGTGGTACATTAGGTTAGATTTAAGGATATATCTGCTATATTTTCCTTTTGTAAATGGTGAAAATATATAGTCTTTATTTCGTTTTATTAATGTGTGGAGGTTAATTCGTATTAAATTAAATTATCGTTTATCAAATACAAAAAAACGCCGAAAATTTCACTCGGCCACTTAAAATCGGAAATTAAAATGTCACCAAAACTCCCGAAATTATATTATTTCTCGAGTTTTGACGTAGAGTGGCAATACTCGAGGCCGTACTGTTGTACTAAATTTCCATTTAGACAATCATACGTCTAAAGTTCGATGATTTACAATCGACGTTCAAAACGAAATGTCTTGTCCTGTTAAAAACTTTACGGATACTATATTTCCCGCGTGCCCTGGAATATCTTATAGGTTTAACACGCCTCGGACGGAATAAACGTGATGCTGAAGTTGCCGCAGGCTACTTTCAAAGTAAACTTGTTCAGAGTCTACAAAATTTGCTTATGTACACGAGTTTAATTTGAATAATTTTTTTTTTTTAATTTTCAAAAAAATACGAAGACCTTAATATTTTTGCCGTAGATATATACCATATACATTTTAGATATTACGTCCGTAGGTTATAGTATAGTAAATAATCACTATATGGCATTATAAAGTTTACGCTACGTATATTTTGTCGAAAAACATTGGAACGGAATAGGTTTGGTTAAAAAAAAAGAAAACTTATGTACCGTAAGTCGTACAGTTGTTCGAAAGATTTTCAGTAGCGCTGCGAAAACTACTGTAATATTCCAAACATGACTTCTATTAAGTATAATCCGTTTTTACCAAGCTACGGGGTGACCCTAATCAATCCAAAATAAGAAACTACGGTTTTTTTTTTTTTTGTAATTTATAAAATTAAAATAGCTCTAAAATATTACGGTTATTTTTTGTCACTTTTATTTTTGGGAGTAAAACACTGCCCATTTTTAATTTTCAATCAACAATCATATGATGGAATTAAATTGCATAAATATATGAAGTTATATAACTTATAGTTTAAACATATTTTGGTGTGGATATTTTGAATTTCCGCAGACCCATTAGCGTGATTTCGACTATTAATTCTGGTTATAAGGAGGCGAATAGTGGAGCACCATCCAAATTAAAAATAGTACCACCAAAATAAATTAAACCCATAATTACCCCGTTGTTGTTTATGTGAAGTATTTTTTTTCAGTTTTTGTAAATTTTTGCCTATACTATAATTTTATCGAATTTAAATTTAAAACAAAATAATATTATAAATACAAAAAAGACGGACGTACTTCGCACGTGGGTGCAGCCACTGTTGTAGGTGGAAGGTCCGGGAGGTAAGATTCACAAGAAAATTTAATGTACCTATATCTGTTAATAACAGTAAACCATCGGAGTTCAGTTGATAGTGTTGCTCTGTCAATAATATATATGTAATATTAAGGTAAGATAATTAAATAGGCATTATATATTTTCTTTAATGAAATTTGTTATTGTGTTATTATTGTTATTTGTGTGTTATTGTTAATTTGTAATGGTACATTTTATGGAATTTTACGTGACATATTTAATCTTTAAAGAAAAAATATTATCGTTACTTACATTATAACAGTCCGTGTCAGTTGTTTTTAGATAAACAGAATACTACGAGTATATAATTTTAACTATTTAATCTCAAAAAGTTAAATACTGAATACGTTATGTTCCTACAAGAGGTTGATACTGGTGATGTCATAATCATTTTCTTGTTTTATAAAAAATGACTACGTTATACAAAACCTTTTCTATACTACTCAGTACAACTTAATATGGTGAATTTCCAGTTAAATTTTCAAACAAGATCAGAGTTTATCAGGCAAAACTGTTTCACCCACATAAAACTAAATAAAGACTAAAAATAAAACTCAAAAATGCCTATATGTGTTAACACGTTTTTTAAAATGCTGTGTATTTTGTAAAAATTGTAAGTCCCTACGATTTTTTTAAACTGATTTACAAGAAAAAAACGAAATCGAAAATAATTAAATCGTTATTGCCGTAAATCAAATTGTCAAGAAAACTGCGAAGAAAACCAAGGGAGACCTCCTTAACGCACCAATGAGATAAAATTCGATTTCAGAAAATGTGTTACACTTGAAAATCGGAGTAAGATTTCTGATAGAGAAGTTGTTTATAGACACAACAAATATAAAGCTAATCAAAGTAAAACATAGTAATACATCCCTCGTTACACTCACAGTTCAAAAAGGCCGGATATCTGGAATAATTTAGTTTATATATGCGCACAATAATAATCTCAGCCAAAGAACGAATTGGATGAACCTTTAATCACGAATGTTTCATTATAACAATATCATAATATTATGTATAGGTTGTGGACTCGTGGCTGCTGGATATATTCATCGCATAATATATCTATAATATAATAATATACATAATATATTGCTTATGCAGTACAACGTATTTTAAATGCACGAAAACTAAAAGCACGCATTGCATAATATAATATTACAGCGTATACTCGCATTGGAAATACAAGACGAGGTTTTAAACATTATTTTTATCTCCGCCTCTTGTCCCTCGTTTCACGTTCCTTATACAAAAACGATTGCATATGATATTAATATTGTCTCTGAAGGCCTTATTTTGGCAGCAAATGCCTTATTCTTGTTATATTAATGTGATAAAAACGGCAAAAAGCCAGATTTCCACAGGAAACGATAAAGGTTCTCTATATTTATAAAAAAAAAAAAATTACCATATTTGAGCAAGCATAATAATATACTTCCGGCTACTCAATATATACAATTTTTTTTATATATAATTTAAAGAAGTTCACATTGCGATTACCGTTATACCTTGAAATCGGTTCTGATAATATTTTATTATTACAATTCCATAATGTGGTAAAAATCTAATCAACTAGAATATTGAAAATAATTTTGCCATTGCGCTAAAAATAATACAAGCTGTTATTGTTTTATATGAAGAACTTATACTAAAATAATTGATGACTATGTAGTTATATCATTTATATATATGTGTGTGTAACTTAATGGCTAAATAAATATATTTTTTGTTTAAATTTTATTTATATAATACATTTGTGTTGTATTTTTTATTTTGTCGTACATTCATTGATTGCTAATATTCTTTGATGGGAAACAAATTTAAGGGAATGCTAAAAATTAAAATCATTTAAATGCACGTCGTACACTTATCAATTTACAGTTCCGTAGTAAATTTTAATATATTTTAACATATTTCGTTTATTATTTAACATCAGTTAGTTAGTTAGTCAGCAAATTAACATCAGGGGTGTGCTCACGGGGGTGAAATGAGGGTGTCATATCCCCCCATGAACTTCTTTTTATTTTTGTTTGGAGTTTCTCAGTAATTTCAGATAGGTAAGGTGGTATAATAGCATAATTTCTGAAAGGAAATCGTACAGAGAAAGTACTTTAGGGAGGTAATTTTTCGAAATACTCTGAGGAGTTCTCTCGCATCAAATGTGAAAAACCGAAAAATAGGCAAGAAAAACATATTAGTTAAAAATATTATAGGTTTTTTTTTTTTCCTTTGTTTTTTCATTAGAAATGGTTTACCGTTGCTTATAGGTATACATTAAATTATTTATAACAGTGGCTGCACCTGACCCCGTTATCCTAGGACGTCAATTTAAGACTAAAAGTGTGCATGTAAATGATGTGGGCTTATTTGTGAACTGTAGATTTAGAGTCGTATTTAGGGATTTTGAGCCTCCGGGCACAACATCTATGGAGCTCCTTTTCAACACATTTTTTTTTTTTAATATCATAGTAGTACAATAATATCACTATTTTATAGATAATTTTCTTGACTAAGTGATTTGTTTAAGTCAGTAAGTCAGTTTTTCATGTGATTAAGAAGTCAATTGGTCATTTTTTCTTCTTACTTTTTATAGCTTTTTAAATTATTCCCAAGTTTTTATTAAACGTAATTGAATAATTCAAGGTTAACATTTTTTTACTTTTTCGAGGATTTTTCAAGACAGAAATTAGTAAAATCGAATAAATTTGTGAATACTCATAGTATTTTGATTATTCAATTATAGTTTACCAAAAATATTAATATTTCACTTTTTGCACGACGGCCACGATACATATATATTAACATTGTAATTTGTACCTACCTTACATACTCTTAAAATATCAATGTATATACCAATAAGTAAATTTTGTAATTTTGTATATATATAACTGTCAGCAAAACGAAATACATTTGCCCCCCCCCTCCTATAAGATAAAGCTGTGCACGCCACTGATTAAAATAATTTTCATTCGAAATAATATTTATTGGAAGTGTTACTTTGCAAAAGTGCATTAAACATTACTTCGCACATTATGAAATTTGTTCAAAATTTTTAATCACATGATTTATAACTAGGAAGTTAAAAGGGGGCATGTATTATTATTATCGACTTTAGGAGCTTATGTATCGCTAAATTTCCATGGTATAAAAAAATGGCATACAATAAATTTTATTGAATTTTTAAAGACTTTTCTAACGATACTCCACACGATGGAATAGACGAAATATAACATTTTCATCCCTCAGAATTTTACATAAAAAACTACCATTTAATTATTATTTATTTAATTTTGACTGCACTACCATTTTATATCAGTTCATATAATATGCCTTTCCGTATAATTATATCAATATCAATGGAAAAATAGTGTAATTATATAACCTATAAGCCTGTGCGGTTGAAAAAAAAATACAATCTTCTTCGAATTCTTCAGTGATTTATATTTTTAAAATAATTTATTGGGCAATATGCAATAATTTTTTACCAAATTATTTACTTACGGGACGGGTTATATTTTTCTTCGATAAACAACTACAAAATTTATCTCTTTACCTATTAATCGTAACTATACATAATAATTTACCACCAAACATAGAATAATAGTTTTTTTTTGTATAATTTATATTGAATCTATGTATTCATCTAGTCTTTAATGTCCCACTGTTATAATTGTGAGATTATTAGGTGTAAATTAATACGCATACATATTTTATTTCAAAAAATCTGTAAATAACTTTTCTACCAAAAATCTTGGTCAAATAAAAACATAGCGGTAAACCTTTTTTTATTACAGTTATATCTAGTAGGTGCATTGTAGAAGTTAATTTTCGAATTTCCAAAAAGCTTTCAAAATAATTGGGAAAAACCGGAAAAAACATAAGAAAAACGGAAAAATATTAACGAATTGCCATAGCATTTCATAATTTCAAATGGTTTACCAATTTTTTTTTCTATCAGAAATTTTGTTCCAAATTTTAAGAGTAGTTCTGGAAGAAAATTTTATCTTGTTGGTGAGCAAAAAAGTCGTTTTTAAACTTCAATAATTGGACGAAACCGGGATAAAACGTAAATGAACTGGAAAGTTTACGGGAAAATAATTTCACTATTTTCAATTTTGTTTTTTTTGTAAGTCTGTTAAATATAATCACTATATACACTGAAATGTTCACACATTTCAATGTCCCACCTACAAAATTCGCTCAAGCGTATGCCAATATCAGAGATTTAACACGGTTTTAAGATTCCAAACTTTTATCAAAAACATAATTTTCATCATAATGGTATAAAATGTTATTATTTTAGCGGTAAAATATTATTCATTTCAAGTGTCAAAACTGAATTACAGTTACAGATAAAGTGTCGTAAAAGATTAGTATACTAATTCATTGTTATATAAAATTACTAATTATACTGCATACAGTCACGAATCAACAATGGAAATAATTTAACTTTTAACATTTATCTGAAACATATTAATAATATTTTTTGTTTTTAGTTACCTACAAATAAGTAGGCGTATTGTGTGCTAGGGACTAGTTAATAATAGTAAAAAATATTATTATAAATAATATATTTTAACGGCGTATTGTATAGGCATTTTATGTACATTTAAGTACACAATATTTATTAGTTACGGATGTGCATGCTATTTATTTATTTTTTTAAATAAACGGTTTGTACAAAACCCTTTAGCAAAATAACATAATATTAGTACAAGTTTAAGCTTAACTTAATAATAGTAGGTATAAATGTAAATTCAGTTATATACAGAGAACACACACGACTAAATTTAAAGCTCTATAAACATTTCTTCTGAAGACATTATGTGACATAAAAAAAATCTGCATGATTCGTAATAAGATCAGCTCTTGGAAAGAATGTTATGGAAGTTTAATATCGATTTTATAAAATGGGACATGACATAAGTTAGTTTTTCTTTAGAGGCAATTGATTATATTAAAGCTAATCAAAGATAGTGATTCCGGAGAATTATTAATAATTAATATTTAATTTTCCATTTTCAGAAATAAATAAAAAATTGATCAAGAAAAATTGAAATTCATAAAATACTGAAAAAAAAACCATTTTTCTTTTAAACTTTATTAACTTCTGATACCTGTACGGTACGTAATACAAATTATAATAGCAATATTCTAAGTTTATATTTAAAACATTTGGAGACCGATTAAATGTGCTTGACCATAATAAAAATTGTTAAAAAATCTATGCAACAATGGTCGTTTTACTATTAGTGTTTTTACATGTATGTTGGGTCTCTGTATATCTCAGAAAAAAACTCGGACCTCTATAGATTTTCAAATCACTCTTGGGCCGATTCGTTTCCAGTCCATTAAGATTATTTTCTTATTAAAAAAGACATTTTCTAACAATGATATTTAATTTGTTAACTACAAAATATTAATGGATTATAATACGAATAAATAACTGACAATATTAGTTTGATAAAATTAAAGTTTTCTATTGTGTCAATCATTTCCATATGCATTACCATCAATACAACGGAATAGACATATATTGTTTACAACAAACGGTTACAAAAAGTTTTAATTACTAGCTACCAATAGCGAATTGCCTTGGGAACCGATTATATACGAATAGTACAGTTGTTATAGAGACCAACGTGTATAATACTATTATGACTATAAATACCACCGAGCAATGAAAACGGTTCGATGAATAAACAGGTACGTGATTATAATATTATTTCTACAATTTTATGTCTGGCTTTCCTAATGCTTTAAAATATTATATTGGTATTATACGTACAAATGTCAAATATATAAAACACATTTCGCCTCTGTGTGTACATAATATTATATTGTTATTATTATTATTATTATTATTATTATTATTATGGTTTATATTTCAATTATTATTTCATATAATATGTACCTATCGAACACATTTGAAATGAAATCAATAGTGTGTATACAGGCGTACACTGTATAATATAGGTTTATTGAATAAATAAATTACATATTATTTTGTTTCATCGACAAACATTTAACTCATACTGTAATGACTTTTCGTACTTTAGATGGGTATATCTCGTTACTTATTTATTAATATCAAAAACGGTTTTTTTTTTTTTTTTAAAAAAAAAAGGAAACCATAACATTTTTAGATTGTGAATGTATTAGTGAAAAAGCTATACATTTTACCGTAGATTAAACACACAATATTAGTTAAATAAGATTTGGTAATTTTCTGCGAAAAACTTTATCAGTTAGTAAAAATGTTCTAATATGTTTCCTCCATTTTATATACATTAAAAAATGCACCCGGTGAATTCAATCTTTGAATTACCTCGTTTATCGATTTTAGTTAAGCACAAAGGGAGAAAAAGGATTTTTACCAAAAACACGTTAATAATATAATATAAAGTATAAATACACAATTCATAAAAATATATAATGTACCTAATGTATTATTATTATTATTATTATTATTTATTATTACTGTATGATTGGATTTTCTGAGAATCACACTTCATATAATAATATAATAATTTTATCGCAAAATTGGTGGTTTTTCAAATTTAATTTACGTTTTTCAATTTATTATTTATTTATATATTACTAATCAATTAAAGGTACATATTTTTAGAATGTATGTTTGATCGTGAAATTGGCGTTCTTCAAATTTTAATTGGTTTTTTTCAGTTTAGTGCCTACTCGTTAATAAATTAATCAATGAGGACGCATGCAAGCTTTAGCTTGCTACACTAAAATGCAAATATAATACTTTTAAAACATATTATTTTCACCAGCACAAGTTTAACATGTTTTAGGTAGACACATAATTTATATTGTAATAATATTTGATAATATATAGCATGTATTACACTAATAAAACTAATTATTAATATCAATTTGATATCTACCTAAATTTATTACTTTCATAGGTTTTAGAAAATGTAAACAATATATATTTTTCTTTTCTTATTATTTTAAACAAACAACCATTGCCAAATTGTCTATATAAATAAACGGTGTCGATTAAATACGTTGAAAATGTCGCCGAATACATCGTTAACTATATTCGTGTTAAATATTACGTAAATTATCCGTGTAGTCGTTCACCGAAACTTTTTCCTCCCTTTTTACTCTTTTGTTTGTTCTGCATACAGTAAAAAGCTATTGTATTGGCGTCACCTCCCGCGGCTTGTTGAAAAGAGCTCTTGTATAGATTTTCGTACACCCAACATTTTTAATGCCATTCACTTTAAAGCCATGACAACGAACGAGAATGATTAGATACTAACCTCTTCATAGTATTAAACTTTTTTTTTCTCAAATATTCCCTTTATAATATAACAAGTTGTAAATTCATACTATTTAATCGTTAAAACCCGAAAAATAAAAAAAAAGAAATAGGTCACATTACAGTTTAAGTTGGAAATGTGAACCAAAAAAATACTTGCTTAATATAATAAACAAATCGCATTATATTTTTTTTAGTTTTTTAACTTAAATAGTTTACCATATAAACAGCATTCAATTTAAATATCATACGAAATAAAGGAATCAAACTAATTTTAAAACCTATTGAAGTTATGAAATAAATATTTGTTTAAAGTTTCATTACCATATTATACTCGTAAAATAACCATTTTTAAAATTATTATACGATATTTTGTAAAATATGATTAAAAATAAGTGTGTATAATATGTACCTTTAATATCGTGAACTAAGCCATTCTTTGCTTGTTTGGAATTTTCAACAAATTATAAAAACTTTGCAATTTCCATAAACTTAAGGTGATCAAAGCAAAGTTTACATATACAATTTCCATTCGATTAATTTTGTGCATAAAGGGATTAACACATTAATAATGCTTAAATGTTTTTGTGAGACAAAATAACATCAATGGAAATCAAACAGTTTCTTATTTACTCTGTTCAGAATCTAAATTGGCAAAAAAAAACATACTTGAAATTATTTATTGTTTAAAACAAATTATAAGTATTTACGCAGTGCTTTATTAATATTTTAACAACAATAAATCATATAGTTTCATTTCATAGTAATTTTATTAATACAATTTAAAGTAGGTACCTAGTAAGTAATAAACGTGTTTAAACAGTTTTGTGCAACAACTTTATTAATATAGTGTTGAATATTAAAGGCACTTTTTGAAAAATCTTTTTTTTTATTTTTAGTTTAGTGCACTGAAAAAAAGAATAAAACAGTGAAAGCAAAAGTTTTAAATTTAAATTTACTCAGCTTTTTTGAAAACCGTTTATTTGATTTAATTGAATTTTAGTTTTATTAAATTAGATACAAATATTGGTATACAGCTTCGATTCAATTCGATTTCAATTTGTATAAACTCCTTAAAACTAATCGATAGATTACTTAAAATACAAATATTAAACAATAACAAATAATAATACTCTTCACTATATTTTCAACTATCGTAAATTACAATTAGATATTTATTTTGGGACTTAATCGTAACTATTTTTTATAAATTTAATTTAGATAAATGTAAAGTGTTAATGAATTATTATTTAAATGCAAATTTAAATGTGTAGATTTTATAACACTTCACTGAATATTATATCAATTATTGGATATTTATATAAAAAAAACCATTAATACGATTATAATTTAATTATTCACATATTTTTTTCAAATTAATCATTAGGTAAATGAATATTTAGAGGTACCTAACTTAACCAAATAAGTGTATAAATAGTTTTCAATTAAAATTAATTGTAGACAATTTGATGGAAAGGCGTTATTATAAGTATATAGCATTTTTAAAATCTGTAAACAAAATATCCTTTTATTTTATTTACTCATCTTTACCAACAATATAATATAGCAAAACTCCATACAGAATGGTTGATATATTTGAGTGTTAACTACTTTATACAAACAACGGAAAGTCAATAGAGATACCTACTATAATTGAAAATCTAAAAGTTTCTATAAAACGTCTCTTTTTTTTTCCGTTTAACCGACAGCAATGACAGATCTGTGTTAACATTGTTACCCCACTGTTTCCATCGTTTATTACAAGTAAATTTAATATAATACATAGGAAGGTTGGATAAGAGGTGTGCAAGATACCCCGGGTACCTCTCCTTATGATTGTATACAATTCGGTAATACAATTTAGTGAGTTGAGATGGATGAAACTTAAATCAGAAAATCGGTCTTTGCAACTCGTATCGCGGTTCCCGTCATCCAAAAGGTTCGTTCGTCGAATTTACGACCCGGTTTCGGAAACCGCCGGTCTTGTGCAACCAGATTTAACGGCCACGGTGACATGACACACGCCGCCCTGGAATCGACTTTGTCATCAAACTGACCTTCGGGTTGCTATCCTCTCTTCCTCTTCTTTGTGACGTAAGATGTCCTGCACCATGTGATAAAAAAATGGTGCACCATGTTGAGAGGTGGAGATGAGCTGTTGATATTTCAGCAGATCGTCGTCCCTAGATATCAGATCGGTAGGGCCTGTACATCTCTCGAAGAGATATTCCTACCACCACGAAAGTTTTCATTGCTTGGTGGGAGAGTTCCCAGTGGGAACAAAGAAAGGTAGTGTGCTTGGTGTTGTTCTGTGACTGATGACAGTAAAGGCATTCGAGAGCTAATCCCATTCGGTGAAAATAGTATCTAAAGCATCCGTGACCTGAGAAAGTCTGGGTGACGTGGGACGTCATGTCCCTTGGAGTTTTCTTTTAAGATCAGAGATGATCTCTCGCGTTCAGGCTGTCTTGTCGCTACGACTCTATCAGTTAGTACATGCGGTGACCACCATATCCCGCTTGACCTTGCGGATCTAGGTTAATGACAATGCCCTACTAGGGCCGTCAAATCATTCTAAAGGACTGTCTCGGCCGACACCACCCTACTTCTGGCCGGTGCTGAGATAACGAGGCAAATGGAATAATTTATCGCTTTTTCGGCTCAAGTCGGAGAGGCGTACAACAACCTGGTGTTTACCACCGACATGAGCAGTGACCGCTTAAACTGGGACAACCCACCCAAATTAAGTATAAGCCGTCCAATCGCGTAATCTGCCTGCGATTAACATTGAATGTTGTATAGTTTATATAGAAAAATAATTATTATATCTTATACAAAGTTTATTTTAACAAAAACTTTGTTCACTTAAAATACGAGTATAAACAAAATTGCATACATATTAATAGTAATATTATAACATACACATACATATTATGTTGTATGGTTTTTTTTTTTAAATTTATCATTAGGTATTTAATGAATTAAATTAAATTATTAATTCGATTTTTGTTTTTCCCGTCTTCGAATCATTTTCAATCATGGAGTTGATAAAATAATTTAGCTCAGTCATGTAGTATATTTATACAATTTGTATATTTATTACTTACAGTTGTGTTTTCAAACAAATCTAAACTATGAGCCATCATCAAAATATACATTTCTATACGACCATACCTATGTATTATATTTTGGACATTGGAGTGATGCAAAAACTATAAAAGAAATGCAGATAACATATTGTACGTATTATATTATTTGAATATAGTAAAATGTATTCCTTATAAGTTGTTATATTAAACTTAACATCCGGCTTTATTAATATTCAGTAGATAATTCAATAATACAACTATAGGTAATATAATATTTATTCAATCCTTTACAAACAATACATATTGCATTCCATTTAATATTATTACATACAATATATACGATTTAACCAAGTTACAAAGGATATAGATAAATTCGTAATAATTATAAATTCAAAAGAGTTTTTCGGTCTACCGATATTGCACGGTGTACCGTATACTCGGTTTTTCATATCATACTCCCAAAATTTGTCCAGATTACCCATATAATAACCGTATGCTGAAAATACCGCCATATTATACCAAACAAACATGCGATAAAATTAAATAATATGAAAAACATGAAAATGTGTAAAACAAACATAAAATATTATTATTTTATTATATAGGAACTTACTTTTAATAAACGGAAATTACCCATTACATTATAATAATTTGAATTCCGACTATATAGATTGCGTATAATATGTTAATGTGCAGTGTTAGTGTGTTACTAACATCTAGATATAAAATTAATTATATTATTGTATAATTGTATAAGTACCTATTCTCTGTAAATGTAAATTTAAAACGTAATGGATGTATATTCGTAATAATATTATATTATACTTTATTGATAAAACGATTTAAGAACACCGAACGCAAATTTTTTGTGGGTAGGGTAAATATTAAGTGTAGGTGTAAGTGTTAGGTAACTAGTATCTAAATAAAATGGTAACTGAACTATTTATCAATTAACAATTTACATTGAATATCAGTAGATAAATCAAATACAGATGCAGCATAATATAACATAATATAATATAATCTACATTACTTTTAATATTTATAATTCATTGATATCTAGGTATCCAAGTCAATTTATCAGAGGAGTACTCAATGGAAGAGAAATAAGAAGATCATATACCCCATGTATTTTTAAATTCTGAACGAAATGAGGAATGTATTGGTTTTACTATGATGATTTTGAATCAAGTCGGTACATTAGGGAAGGGGGGATAATTTTTCGATTTGCCAAGATGTTTTCAACATAATTGGGGAAAACTAGAAAAAAAAAAAACTAAGAAGAAAAACTGATAAATTTACGGCGTTACCAATTTCAATATTTTAACATTTTTCTTTTTTGCAAGAAATCTAGCATCGAAATTGAAATGTCGCATCTTTTCTGAAAGAAAATCGTTTCTTGTTAAAAAAATTTGATTTTAATATTTTGTTTATCATTTATAAACAATAATTTCAAAGTTTTAAAACATTCCTCAGAAACACGAAATTGGAAAACAATGAATAAGCTCTCCTCAAAATTATACGAATATATGTCGAATACGGTTAATAAAATTGTAGTCTTGTAAATGTATTAACATTGAACATTGCATATATTATTTTAAGGTAAATTTCACATTTTAAATAAAAAAATGTCCTCTTTTCATGTAAAATCTTATACAGTTTTATATTAATATAACATGTATTCGGCATAATTATTATAATACAATATTTGATTCATCATAGTTTAATTTTTTGTTTGTTACAATGTTTTACTTTAACATTATGAAAATTGCTTTAATCATTAAGTATATATAATTTAAAAATGTGTATTTTGTTAAGTAATGCAATAATTTATTATGTTTTGAACACTCCTCTTTTGACAAATCCTGGTTACGCTATTGTCACAAACAAATAACTTAAGACAAAAATATGTAATTTATAGTTTTCCGTATATAGAAATTGTGTAATTAATTATAAAATATGTCAAGCTTAAAAATGTAAGAATTGTGTATTACAATTCAAAGAAATTATCAAATAATAACCCGTATGGATAATGGGCATAATATTATTATAATATATTAATATATTCAGATAGTAAACGGTAAATATACATAATTGTACCTTGCTATAGGCTGTATGACTAAAACTACCCATATTAGTTATAATAATTATTTTTTTTACTCAATTATTGTTCATAGCTCCAGTAAATTATAATAATATGAACCTACTAGCTGGCTGCAAGTATTATAAGTTTTTAATTTTATTGAGTAGGTATACTTACTGTCAATTTTAATTTATTTTCTAATGATTACGCCTATTCTATTATAACAGGTTTTGTTTAGCTATTTTGACTGTATTATTGCCGTATATTTACACTAAAATTGTATCAAATGTATTGTAGGTACAAATACACATTAGGTATAGTGCACCGCAAATATCTCAAACATTATGACTACAAAAACGCACTTTTAAAAGTTTCTATAAATACTAAAATAGTATAAATCAACAATATTGCATACCTATTACTCTATTTAATATAATAAAGTACATTAATTAAAAATAATTACCGTTTTTATACAATATTATATTTTTAATATTGGTTGAAAAACTCATAGTACTAACACGCATACACAATAATTACACACAATATGACATTTTTTTACCTAATATTATTTTAGATTCTATAAAGGGTGATTCATTAAGCATGCTCACCCTATTTTTAGGGTTAAATTATGCATTTATCCCAATTCTGACTTTTTAATATTTTTAATATTTTTAATATATTTTGTAGTTAAAGACATATTTTTGTATACTTAAATTTTTCACAAAATGTAAGGAGTATCATTACAGAAGTATAATTTGTGCGCCTGGTGTTTAAATAGTGCTCCACTATTCTCTTCCTACTTAAACTTAAAAGTGGAATATTTTGTGAACGAGTTAACGGAAATCAAAAATGTCAACACCAAAATTTATTTTATCTAATGTTCCTTTATTTATGAAATTTTTAATATGGATTCTCATTTAGAAAAAAATCATAGAAAAAAAGTATTGGGAACCTAGATATTTTCTTTTTAAATGAAGTACTGCTTGGCATCCATGTCTTCCAAGGTAGAGTACGAATAATTTGGTGTATTTTTACTAACCGAAAAAATATTTTTCGTAAAAAATTCCCTAAAAAGAATACCGACCTCACAAGTTTCCGCTGTCATTTGAATTTTTAATTTATTCTAAGACCAGTAAATATTCGAAATGGTTACGCGGTATCCCAATACAGACACCGAGGTGCCCCGGGGCGATTATCCTTTAGATGTTATGACGTGTGAAATCAATATCTAAAATGTGTGATTAATTTAAAATATTGTTCATATTATTACACGCGATTCATGGGTTACACATAATATATTTCCCGGGTCAATAAAATTTACTCAGTGGTACAATATGGCTGCCAATCTTCAGGTTCGCTCACAAGAGACGGTTATCTAGTTGTTTTATTCACCTGTTATATCCCATCAAGGGCTATCGACGTGAATATTTTAATCGGGACATATCAGATCGTTATCAATAAGGCGACGATATATATACCCGTTCAGCGAATATCCGGTCGGACGTCTGAAACCAGAATTTTCGGAAAACACGTCTTCGACGATACGGGTCGATGAAATTTGGCTGACCGCTTCGAGCCAACCTTGGGCGCGTGAATTCACATGGCGTACACGCAATAAAATTATTACATTATTTGTGCTCTGTCGTTTTGGGATGTTTAATATTATATCAGCAACGTTTCATTAATGTAATATCGTTTTCGAAAATGTGTTAATTAGCTGGCTGTACTTCTCGGAAAACAACATCACGCGTCGTCCCGGGGTCGTCGACCGCGCGCGGGCCCCGCAGACACGTCGACGGTTTCCCCGTTTCTGTCCTACCGAATATTATTATAGTATTATTGTCGAGCGTCTAAAAATAGTTTCAAACTACTTCTCCGGAATGAGGTAATATATCACTATAATAATATTATAATACTATTATACTCTACTGCTCCACTGTGAATTTCCGAACGCAACCATGAGAGGCCCACAGAATAAAATTCTATAACCAACTAAAGAAAGGGATTAGTAACCCGGGTTGTCGTGACCGTCCCCGTTACTGAAAATGACCGAGTGGATTTATACAGGAAAAAAAATAATTGTATACATTTTATTATTATCAATACGGGCGAAAGTTAATTATAGAACAATAAATAAAAAAAAAAAAAAGTCAATTACGCGAAAATTGATTATCAAATGCGCATATTCACTTTCCAAATACGCGAAATAAGTTAAATGCGATTTAGAATAAACCCTAAAAATATGAAAATCTAACGACTTTGCACTAAAATCTTAGGTACAAAACGTACGGAATCGTGTGCTTTAAAATGTGCACGGTTCCGTTCGCTGATAAGAACCGTACGGAATCGTGTTCTACCCACCCCGGAGATGGACGAAAGGCGCAGGTAACAACCTGATGGCAATTAAATATCTGTTTTCTTGCGTTTTTATGTGGCCGAAAGCACTTGCAGGGGCACGAGTTTTGCTTCATGTATACAACAAATAAATATGTAAATAAGCGATAGTCGGACAGGGTGAGAATGTTCGACGCAAACAGTGCGTCCTATTTGGTCGGTTCAATGTTCAAACTAACATAAAAAAAAAGGTTAGTGAATAAAATGAAACTCGAGTTTCCGTGAAGAATAAAAAACAAACTTAGCTTTTTATTATTAAAAACATTATTATAATCTAAACTTCATTTATAGTAAAGCAAATTATTAAATTTTAAATTGTATGTAAACAACTAATACAATTAAAATAATAGTCCTAATTCAAATACCTACTATACAAAACGACACGAGACCTTTTCTCATAATATGGTTTACGTTAGGCCTCTTAACTAGGTATTTTGCTTTCATATCTAACCTAACCGATGATAGTCATCAATCATCCATAGATTAATAAAAAGTATTAGGTACTCAATGCAATCGACACACTCTCTCATCTTCAAAATAATATTATTTAAAAAAAAAAATGTCTATAATATGTTTTTATTGTTACCTATATTGTTTGACGTGATTGATTTATTTAGAAACAAATGCATTTATGTGTAAAATAAAAAGTATTTGAATTAAATTTTGTGTTTAACAGTATTGAAAACTTGAACCTTCATAATAACATATATAAAAATGTATTTTAAGCACGCGAATGCTGCAAATTTCGGGCACTAGTTATTAACAAATTACGTATGTCTATACTCTATTATAGACTATAATCGTACAAAATATGTTGTGTAAACCTTTGAGGCAGAAAAATCAAAACTGTTTACTTATAAAAACTTATACCCTAAGACCCACATAATTGTGGCTAGTGATTAGACATGAAGATGTAGAGTATTCGTATTTTTCTAATTAAGAGTATAACACAGACAATTTAAATAAACAGCGAAAGTTAATACCTAGGTCTCTAGGTTAATTGATGATAACACGTTTAAAAATGCCGATATTTATACGATTTTCGTCAAAACTTTAACTTAAAATGCTTATAAAAAAAATGTATTACATTATACTTAACGTTTTTTTTACCACTGACTTATGATGAACCTCGTGTAAATCTGGCAAGTATTTCTGCTCTTTCAAAACAATTCTATCTATATAAAAGCAAATAAAAACTAAAAAAATTGAAAATGTTCTACTAAAAACACTGCATCACTCTCGCATACACTCACCAGTCTCAAATCATTCTCAATCGCATAAACCACCTCTTTTTCGATCTGCCTCTCCCTTTTTTCTCCTATATTTAATTTCATTTAAACTCTTACTGCTTTTGATTAATTACTTCTTATGACACACCCAAACAATCTCAGTCTATTTTCTCTTATTTTATCCCCTATTAAATTCATACCTAAGGTACCTCTTATGTATTAATTTTTTATTCTATCTTCTCTCATCACTCCACTCATCCACCTAAACATTTTCATCTCTGCTACATTCATTTTCTATGATTTTTCTGTCCACTGAGCACCAGTCTCAATCACACTCCTGTAGACCTTCCCTTTAAGTCTCATTTGAATCCTCTTGTCACAACAACGTTTCTCTTCACTTTTTCCAACCACACTAATCCCATGTTTCACATCTCTATCAAAGCCATCGTTCATTTGTATAAAAGATCTTTAGTACTTAAAACTCTCAACTTCGCCTATTTCGTCACCATTTATGGTCATTAGCTGTTTTATCTTGTCAACCTTTTGACCTGTTCTTCCAAACTCGTGCTCTATAAACTTTGTTTTACTTATCCTAAGTCTCTTTCCTTCGAGTACCATTTTCCATTCACCAAGCCTATTGTTAACTTCTTCAAGATTTTCTCCTATCAAAATTATATCACTTGTAAACATCATACACCATGCCCACCGTTCCTTGCCTCGTATTTTCTTCATAACTTCATCCATTACAGCAGAAAATAAAATAAGTGCTCAAGGCCGACCCATGACGCACATATACTCTAACTCCAAAATAATTACTGTTATAATTTACCTTATTTTCTTAGAGGTTGGTTCAGAAAATATTTTGTTAAAAGAAAACTCCTTATGTTTTTGTAATAAAAAATTTCTGAAATAAATAAAAATAAAATAAATAAATAAAAAAAATAATCTATTATTCTATACACAATTTTTATATTCGTATTAGAACCTTCATGTATAATTTATACCAGGTGATTCATTTAAGTGCACTCATTATCTCGGAAAGTTTTAACTTTTTCCAGAATTTGTTTCCTAAAATATTTAAGAAACAAGCTGCTCTACAATTTTATATTTATTTTATTTTTTTCTCACCCTTATTTTTGAGGGTAAAACCCTCTACCTACTTTTAATTTTCAAATGGCAACCTTTATTTATGGACTTTTTAGTCCATAAATATATGGAGTATTAATTAAAATCAATTTTAGTGTTAAAACTTTTGATTTCCGTTGATCCATTGACGAGATATTCCACCTTTAAGTTTGGACTGAAGGAGAATAATGGAGTGTCATTTGTGTAGCGGTATGGTGCGGACGTATTTTTAATGCACCAATACTGTCCTCTCCACTACTCTCTCTATTTGAAAATCAAAATTAGATAGTGGTTTTACCCCCAAAAATAAGGGTTAAAAAAATATAACATAAACATAAAATTGTAGAGCTGGTTGTTTCTTAAATGTTTTAGAAAACAAATTCCGAAAAAACTTAATACTTTCCGAGATAATAAGTGTACCCACATTAATGAATTACCCTTTATCTTCCATCAGAATTAGACTGATATACAATCTCCGAACTCCTTTTCTCATTAACGTCCACATCAGAACCTCTCTTGGGCAATCTGTCATAAGCCTGCTCTAAATCTATAAAAGCTATAGATTTCCTTTCATCTCTCTGTACTTTTTTACAATCTGTTTCACACACTTAGATATTGATGTATTACTTCTATTGACTTTTTTGTAATTTTTTCCCATATCTTCATACAATAACTCATCAATTGTATACCTTTATAATTTCCACTTTCTTGTATTTCTCCCTTTTCTTTAAAAATATGTATTACAAAATTCTATAAATAATTAAAACATCATCAGAATTAGTTGATAATTTTATAAAAAGCAAGTATGAGTATTCTGTGAAAATGTAAGATTTCTAAAATATTTTCAACTAATTAACAAAAAATAAACAATAATAAAACAGTAATAAATTCAGTAAACTTTCTCGTTTTTCCATGATTATTATGAAAAACTACATGGAAAATCAAAATATGACCTCCTCAATGCACTAGTCTATAAACAAGAGATTGATACCGTTTCGCGCATGCCGAATGAACAGTGAATGCTGCCGCTCCGATAAATTCCCTCCACATAACCACAGGAGTTTACGATGACGAGTTGTACAACGTGTTAAATTGCTCAACTATTATTGTGCGGTACATTTTACAGTAATTGGTCATCCATGTTTGATCAATTTTAATTATATATAATATTAACTAACATAACTATTAATATTAATTTAATGAAATTAAGTTTAAAATAAAAAAATGAAAAAAAAAAATTGTATATATAAAACGTCAGAATAAAAACGACAACGTTAACGTTCTGTACATCACGTGTAAACAAACAACGGTAATGGTTAACGCGTCGCAAAGGTTCGTTGTAGCGGTCCGACATGCGGTGGGACATGCGCAGTCGACGACCGGTTTTGGTCGGCGGTCGGTACCGTTCTCTGGCGGAACGGACTATAGATCCATAATGCTACAAAACAGCGATTTAGTCGTTTCAAATTGGAGCATTCTGATAGTCAAATTGTTTACAGACGCAAAAAAAAACCACATCGTAATAAAACCAATACGTTCCTTGCTGCGCCTGCCTCATAATTTTAAAAAACAAATAAATGTCAAAGAAATAATTCGTGATTGTCCGTGTTATAGCGACACGAAAACGGCATACCACGCGAATTACAATTATTATTATTTTTGTTGAAGAACAATAGGTGTTTTATACATTTGAACGGAAACCGTAATTCGTTTTGTGTCAATTAGGTTTAGGTACCACCTACATAAAACGATATAAATTGGTCGGTCGCTGAAACGAAGTGTTAACAACGTGTTCCGATACCCGTTACGTCCGTGAAAACGGAAAAGCGGGTTCGAAATGTAGACAGAGAGAAAAAACAAATCGCGCGAATTTTCCGCGCGATAACCGAAGATAACGAAACACATAACGATAGGTATTCTAAAAATCATTTTCGATCATCGGAATTCGCCGCGTGACGTTGCGGCGTCCATGTGTCCGAACCGTATGACCGGCGGTGGGGGGCGGAAGGGAGGGAAGCGAAGTCGCGTCGACGGCGGTGGCGGCGGCGGACACAAGGTAGAGGAGGGGGTGAAACGGACGGCGGGTCGTGACGTCATAAAGTTTGTAATCAAACCGAGTCCATCCCGTTGCCAACTTCGGTCGGAGTACGTCGTGTGCTGAGAGCGTCGCGCGTCGTCAGCTGGTACCCACGCACGCACAGTCCCGCCGTCGCCGCCGCTGCCACCGCCGCCGCCGTTGTCATTCCGCGCTCGTCCTGCCCGCGTACACGTCGCCGAATTCGCGGTCGACGCTGTGTCTGTTTAACTTTTCTTTTTTTTTTTCCCCTTATTCTTTTTTCTTTATTATTTTTAAAAATATTATACTCGAGTGTTCGTCAGCGTGCGTTTCCAGCATTTCGGCCAGTGCGTGTTCAAGATCCGGCCGGGAAAAAAAACGTGCGGATTTTTAATTTTTTTTTTTTTTTTCTAAATACTTTACGCGAGTTGTATCGGTTCATTAATTTTTTTTTTGTACTTCTATTCGCTGTTGCACCGTATAAATCCATACGTAATGTTTACGTAACCATGGTAGACAAATAGCGATATATTGGTCAGGTCGTCAGCAATCTCAAGGTAAGACTACCGAGTTGATATAAAGAAAAAAATTACACCGCAATTTAAATTCGTTTGTTTGTTGTTGAGACTATCTGCTCGTATTAAGTATATTGTTGTATTATATTTGTTTGTTCACTGTATAATTATCGTTTCTATACGTATATACCTACCTATATCGTAACAATGTTGTGCACTGTATTGTACCGATTAGTAGTTGTAGTCGAGAAGTCCTTAAAATATAGTCACCTACTTACGAAAAATTAAAACAAATTATAGGTTTTTTTTTTTTTCAATTTTCTCGCGTGCTCTTCCGTGGATATAATAACGACTGAATAGAACATAGAAATCGTTGTGCATAGATACATGGAAACGAGAATTGCATAGAAGTATCTCAAACCGCTATAATCAAATTTTTTACACGTACGTATATTAATGCGTGATATTGACACCACGGAATTATTATTATTATTTGTATTTGTTTTATTTAGACTTTGTTCGACAGGCGCGATTATAATACTTTATAGTATCTACGAGATTAATAATCATACACCTATAAACACGCGTTATGAATATAATACCTATTTTAATGAGGGGGGGGGTAATAAAAAAAATGAACGACTATATTATTATATGCGCCGTGATTAATTGGAGGGGGGGGTATAGTATTATTTATTTCGGTAAAAAACGGATTTAGTAATAAAAAAAAAAAAGTATTAAGCGTCGAGCACTTTGGCCAAACGACGGAAAACGTGGATCCACGTGTGCCGGTGGTGACTGGATGGAAGTAACAGCGACATTCGTAACAGTTACCGAAGCGTATAATACAATACGATCATAATAATATAGTTTGGACCCAGTAGAAATAGATAGAACCGAGATAGGTCAGGTTAGGTTAGGTTGCCCGTGTAGGATTCACACTCGCATACGCGTACCGTAAATCCGTTTATGTGTGTTTTTCAACTACATTTCTAATAACGAAAAACCCGAGTATATTCGACATTAATTGGGGGGTTTTTTTTTTTACCTCTCAGTATTGGCCGAGCACAGCCGTTCGCCTTTTACCACGTCTCAGTTATTACACCGTCTCAGTGGCGCCCGAGTATTTCACGATAGTTTCACGTTTAGCGTTTGTGCATGACGCCCACGACCCGCCTGCCCGCCCGCGCCGAAACAACTCCGTACCGGTTGATGCAAAATGCCGTTTAGACCGTTCGTCCGTCAAAGGTGTAACGGGGTCGGTATACCGCACACCTCGCGCACCGTACCACACAAACGCAGCGTTGGGCACCGATAAAAACCATTAGCAATAAGTCGAATGGCATAACGTACGTACAATACGGGTGTTATGCCTGTACAGCTAGGTACACAGACGTTATGTTTTGTAACGCGATGACCTTTTGGCCAGAACCGCGGTAATAATAACACACGGTATACTGTGTAAGTAAGGCACTCCCGCCCCGCGTATCTGGTCGTTCGATAAAAATTACCACCGTTACCAGCGTTCGATTGTATTTTAATCCCGCGGGGTGTTGTAAGAGACGGTGTAAACCGAGTGATATTCGGAAACGATCGTCGTGTCGTCGTGTGCACCGTCGTCCTCGTGGACTCATTACAATAGTGTGGTGTGCGCGGTGTGTCCGCCAATCTCCGTACGGTCGTATTATAATTTTGAGTACAGTGTAAATCGCTGCCCAATAGGCGCTGCGTGCCCTCGATAACCCGAGATTTTCGCAATTAATTGCCGAGATTTTCTAGTGAAGACTTCCCGTGTAAGATTGCCTAACGCGATTTCTACGGTCACCAGACGTTGTGTTTTGTACACGCTGATTTACCGTCCGATATCGAGCGGCCGACGGCGATCGAAGAAACGAAAATAATATTTTATAATACCAACAAAATAACAAAAAATAGTGTAACGCGTCGTTCTCGTCACACGCGTCGAGTTTCAACCCCCGCGTCGAAGAACGCGTCGCGATGGCAAATCGCCGTACGGAATACGCCTACACGTCCTGATGCCGTCTCTGTTACGACTTATTACCGTACCGCACGTTGAATAACCGTTTTTTAATTGCGTGTAAACGGGGCAGCGTTTTGTCGGGTTTCTGTTGAGAGGGAGGGGGGGGGGCGAATGGGAGAGGGACGAGCGAAATACGTTTTCGCCCGGGCCGTGCGTAAGGGGAGCTAGTTGGCCGCCTCTCGAGACGAATTCGGAAAAGCATTTTCACCGGCAGGTGTGTAATATGCATTTCAACGTAAACAACGAATAGAATGTAATTCCGATAATATACAGGGGGGACGTAGGGGCCGTGGCCCCTCGCTCCCCGCCCAAGCCCGTATTTTCGTTAAAAACAACTATGCAAAAAAAAAAAAAAACAATTACATAATATAGACTATTGCAGACACGTACAATTGTGTAGTCAAGAGGTATCTAAAAACCATAACAATCCTACAATATACCATGTATACTGCGATTTTTTTTTTTTTTATTATTATTTTTACGATTTTCTGAAAAATATGACCAGCTCCCCCACCCCACCTCCCCTCAACCATGTCTCCGAAACCGTCCCCGCGATAATGTAATACGGGAATATTTTACTATTATTAGGCGTATGCGTATGCGCGCAGTTCGTGTGTCGTATGTACGTCTTATTGTTGTGACTGCAGTCTGCGCTGTATTATATACGTACCTCTGGCAGCTGCGTGGTGCCGGGAGTTGTTTCGAGAAAAGGCGATAATTGTGCAGGTAATTTCCATTAATGTGCTCTCTTTTCTCTTTCAATTTTTATCGGCCGGGGGGCTGTAACCCATCGGGTCTATTTCCCGACACATCGATCCTCTTCGCATATACCTGCGTACGTTTCCACGTGTAGAAAACGTTCTTTCAGAAACGGAACAAATAACCGGAACGGTTGGCATTCAAATGCGTGTATAACGCGTGAACACGACCTATGGGGCGGGCAAGGGGGCACTATATCCCGCTTGGTCTGCGCTTACGAGTGCAATAAATAAATAAAAAACGTATCGATTTTCTTATAACTGCACAAATACGCGTTGACGAACCGTGTTTTAGACGCGAGGTTTTCGGATTAGGTATGCCAATAAATGTGATATATTTTTTTTTTTTTTTTTCTCTACGTGAACAAAAAAAATCGCCCAGTTTGTGTACACCGCGTAACGTAAAACGTGCCATGCTATATCGCCGGGTATATTATTACAGCGCGATACGACCGTCCCCCCCACAGCGCAACGATAATGTATAACAATATCATGTGTATAATATTGCGGTGCATCGCGCAAAGCAAACCGTCTAATCGCGAGCGCACAGTCCACGCGGTGCACGTGTGCCTTATTGGAAGACAAGAAAAAAAAAAAAAAACCGTAGTAGGCGCGATATAGTTGCGTGCACGCTGCTCTGTGTCGCTCTGCACAGCGAAATGTGCGACGATCGGCCCGATTCAAGGATCTTAAGTGTTTTCTAATCAAATACGTATCTACCTACCTACCTACCTGACTACCCACCTTTAATGCCTTGCCTATTCTCTCTCCCGCCCGTTGACCCACATCGAGCTCACTCGACTAGAACGACGACGACGGCGACGCAGTGCTGCACACACGTTTTCTCGACACGAACAATAATAAATATAATATAGGAAATCGAACTACATTAAAACGAATTTATCCGCGAACAATATAAAACTTCATATCGCGGACCGCTTCTTTTTCGAAAAAAAAAAATAATAATATGAATATGAATACGAATAACGAGAGAGAGAAAAAAGAAACCGAACCCATCGCCGCCGACGATGATGTCTACTCGTCGTTCCATTATTATTCCCGCTCTACTGTTATTTTTGCGTTTTTTTCGCCACACGATAGTCACGGCCAGACAACCGCAGTAATAACCGCTGTGCACCGACTGTCGTCTTGTAGTACGCGTTATTATTTTGGCAACTGCCGCACACGGCCGGCAATCGGAAAATAATCGATTTTTCAACCGTCTCCGCAGATAATTATTAATAACACACGCGGACGAGATTCCGTCGATTCCCGTGTACGGTTGTTTTTATAATATCTCATTGTAGCGTGCATTATAATGTATCAACAAGTTTTATTACGTACCATTATACGCGTGCGCGTATATTAATATTATGTAATATGTGTGTGTGTGTGTGTGTGTGTGTGTGTGTGTCGCAACGAAACATTTGGAGGCGAAAATGCAAAATTCTACCGCAGTTTCCGGTAACAGACTTTTGCGTTTTAGTTGTATTTTCCGATTGTTTGGGTATGGTTCTAGCAGAACTCGTGGCCGTGTTGTTGGCCGGCGACGTCATCATCGAGCGCGTCCGAGGAACGTGGGCCGTTACCCTGCCAACGGCATCGTATACCGTAACCGGGGCAACCGCGGGTGTATGGTGTTGCCCCGTGCGACCGACCGAGTGCCACCACGAGTGTTGGACTTGAGATGAAGTAAATATATATATATATATATGTATTGTATATAATGGAGAGGAAAAAAGCGAGAAAAAAAAAATTCGAAGCGAAACAATTGGTATTCATATTATAAAGCTGGCCGTATAAGGACGTTGTAAAGATTTTCGGTGGGCCTGATCGATGTTCCGACACGCGGTCGTTAGACTTTCGCGGACAGAGGCGCCGCCGCGTATCTCGCGACCGGATGTCACGGGATAAATTAATATTGTACAGGAATTTAACGCGGGCGGTGTTGGATTATAGAAAAAAATTGAGGAAAAAAAAAAAAAAGACGCCGCGATGAAAACAGAATGGCGAATATACGAGTTAATCATCCGAATGAACTCGTTGCATTTTAGGTAAACGAACGAGGGGCCACAGATTTTGTTTTTTAGTTGTTTTTTTAATTTTCAGCTCGATATACGTGGCCGTGGCCTGGTTTCGTTTTCTAACGCTTGCGGTTTGCCCCTTCGCGTGTTGTATACACCGCGAGTGGGTGTGGAAAACTCGTTATAACCAATGAAAACCAAACTCGTTTTTCTCGACTGAAATTCCTACGAGTCTTTTTTTTTTTTTCTTTCAACGCCAAACTGTTTTTTTTTTTTATGATCGAAAACGCCACGGTTTTGATTTCGCACACCGGCAGCAGCACTACTACTGTATCGCCCCGACTGTAACTAATTTAATTGACGTTTAATATTATAATAATATAATAATACACGAGTATACGGGATCGCGTTTGGTAATTAACACGGCCAATCAAAATATAATTTCGCTCAGACGGTACGAGTAAAATATTATCGCGGTTAATGTGCGCGAGTTTTTGTCTTAGCTCGGCTCGTTCGCCGCCGCAGTTTCGTGCGAAACGACCCGCGCGGCTTTATCGCGTCGCGTAGGTCGCGGCCGAACGTCGAACGTCTGCTTAAAAATAGGTTTTTTTTTTTTCTTCTTTACGCCCCGTTCTTTCTCCTCCGAGTGCACCGATTAAAAACGTTTGCGATTTCCTATTGCCGCGGACATGATGTTATTTTATGGCCGCCGACTCGGTGCGCGCAACGTCATCCGTACAACGATTGTACTCTGCAGTGGCGTGCTCAGAATTTGCATGTAATATAACGGAGGGGGAACGCAGGGCAATCTGAATTCGACTGGTTATCGGTGTCTCACTCGGGTACCCGTTCCTTCAAACAATACCGAATGGAGGGAGGGGTACGACGCTCTCGTCCCCCCTCTCGTGCGCACGCCACTGTTTATATCGTCATACCGTCCTCGTGGTCCTGCATCGCTACACAATATTTTCGTATGTAACCTACAATCGTAGCCGCGATCGGTCCACCGACTTAGAGAGAGCCGAAATTCTAGACGCATCACAGACCCGCGGGCGAAATCCCTCCACAGTCCCCTTTGCACGACACTTATAATAGGCTATTGCACGTTTATGTAAAAATGTACTATGACTTTTTCACGTACATTATGTGTCGTTTGTAGGTATAATCTGGATTTTGTTCTGCGTATTAACATTATGAAACTCGTGGGTATACATAATATTTAGTCGATACTATATTATAAAAGAGCTGACTGGGTATTTTCGGGGTGCTAGAGACTCCCTAGCAGCCCCCCAGTCTACGACGATATTATAATATTAAAACGATCACGCTCTGTACTGCGGTGACTCGGTAAATTCGCGTCTTATTAAACGCGTAATACGTAACAAAAAAAAAAAAGTAATAATACTTCATCGGAAAAATTCTCAATCTTCGGTATGGGTATATTATTATTATATACGGGATCTCGTTCTTAGAACGCGTCGATATTGGTAGAAAAAAATAAATAATAATAATATGAAAACCACGTTGAACGACCGCGTCGCCGGGTCGTCGGACGACCGGGCCAGGCCCCGTATCCGTAGAAACGCGTATAGGTAAAACTCGTTATCCCACCGAGCGGCAGCAGCCGCGGCTACCACCACGCGCGGCGGTGACGAGGACGAGGACGCGTGATGTAGCAGCTGTGTGTGCATGCGGTGTACCCGATCGTCGTCGTCGTACGGGCACACGACATTGTATAACGACTAAAAACGTTCGAGAGATGCTGTTCTCGACGGCGCGGCGCAATAAACCGATTGTCAAGGATGCGATTTCGCGCCGCCTCCTGACTGAGTTGTCGTGTTTTGTTGTTCGTCGTCGTCGCCGTCGAGGCATATTTTAACAACGGTGCCAAGGTCGTCGTCGTCGCGTAGCAGGCCTCGTGCGAACCGGTGGCGTCGCACTGTTTTGCTATCCCGATACGTTCCTCCCACCCC
Source organism: Cinara cedri (assembly GCA_902439185.1). Classification (NCBI taxonomy): domain Eukaryota; kingdom Metazoa; phylum Arthropoda; class Insecta; order Hemiptera; family Aphididae; genus Cinara; species Cinara cedri. The sequence goes on from CABPRJ010002370.1 coordinate 1,492,129, forward strand.
CCCCCNCCCCCCCCCCCCCCATACTTTCCTGCCAAACCGCCGCCATGAATGGAAAACGGCAACGGGAAAAACCGATAATATGAATAATATCGCGGTTGTTATTTGTAGGCGACGCGCGCGCCCGTAAAAAATCTACGCCGGGTAAACTCGGCCCGTCGGCGGCGGCGGCGGGCGATTATCCCGCTCGTCATCCGCGTGAGCCGTGCGGCGGCGGAGGCGGACGAACGGCTAACGTACGGTATAATAGTAACAATATAATATTATTTTGTCCTGCAAGACGGGAACCGGCGGCGGCGTCGAGAGTATAACGAGACGGGCGACAATAAAACTGCCAGCCGCCGCCGCCGCCGTGTCCCGCCCGTTACGATATGATATTGCGTATTATTATTTTTATTATATATTGTCGTCGTCGTACCTATTCAAATATCGCCGAACAACGCCACGTCGTATTTTGGTGTAAAAAAAAAAAAAAAAAAATAAAATGTAATTATTTACCTAACCGACACGCCACCGTCGCTAGATGTACGGCAAACACAATAAAATAATATATCGAACGACCGTATAATAATATTGTAAAATGTACACTTCCGTCGCGCGGCGGGACCTTATCGCGCCGATAGGACACTCGTCGCCGAAGGAACACGCGTCGGTGTCGTCCACGCGCTCCTTGTCAGTCAGAGCCGCGTGTTCAGCCGTTCGGCGCCCATCAGCAAACAATAATTGTCATTTTTTTTTCCTCTCCATAAAAGACGTTCACGCGGTAAAATGGCGATAGAAAATCGCCATTTTATCGCCGTGTCGCCGTAATAAACCGGATACGAACCGGAATATCGGAAAAAGCGTCCTCACCTCCATCCCACGATTTTCACCGATCGGACTGGAAATCGCGGACCAAACAAGCAATAAGCGTTTAGCGAAAACCTCACTCCGACCGAAATTCGGGATAGTACAAAAAGATAAGAGCGCGAACAAATTCTTTAAATGTAATAACTTACGCCGCTAAATAACAGCTCGGAAATTTGTTCGCATTTATCACTTTCAACAAAAAAAAAAACGACCAAAAATATGAAAAAATTAAAAATTAAAATCAAGTTTCACTTTCGGAGTGTCTGTCACACACACACACGCATCGAATTACGGCGTATACTTGGAATGCATTGTCCTATAGAGCTAGTGCGTGAAAAAAAAAATAGAATGATTGACAATCGGTACGGATGAAGAATACTCAATACCTATTTATAGGCAAATATTATGAACAACTAATTTTCTCGAGTCTAATGGGTTTTTTTTTTTTTTTAAATTCGGTGCAACCTAATTCAACACTAAAAACCCGTAGAAATACATAACTAATATCCACTAAATATTTATAATACCATCGCCCAAAAGTACAAAACTTGAGTTTCACTTTTAAAGCGCATTTTTGTCACACGAATCGTAATGTGCCCTGTACATATTCTGTATATTCTGTAGAGACGCCCGGAAAAATGAATACACTGCCATATTATTATTATCTTGGTGCCGAGTAACATTCTATACCAAACTGAGACTCTTCGGGAAAAGACCCTCTTTACCTTCATATTTACACGGCCGTTTGGGTTCCCTGCTCCAATCCACCCCCTCCCCCCACTAAAAAACAAAAAATCCGGGTTCTTTTTTTTTTACTAGTCGTAAATCCGGCTTTGTAACTCCCCTACCCGCGCAGCAATCACCGTGAAATATTTCTAGACCATTGACCCGGACGCCGGCGACGGGCCTCCTAAAACTGTCGGAACGCTATAATAGAATATTCGAATAATATTTAAAATATCGTGTAGAGACGAATTTTATTCGTTATTATTAGTATAAAACAATATTATTAATCGTGTTTCGGACACACCCGCTCGGGATTTCAGACAATTTATTCCGGAGTGTACGGTACCCACGATAGAAATATACATAAGTTGGTAATAACAAACGACGAAAACATTTATAATAATGTGTAGTGACGCGCGCGAGTAGTTTTGCGGAATTATTAGTCACCGGGTCCAAAATGGTTTCCGTCACAGAAAACTGTCAGTGATGGGTACCGTTTTCCACAATAATGTACACCTACTGCGCCTACTTGCGTATAACGACATTTCGCTTTTCCGTTTTATAATATACAACAATATTATTATCCAATACGAACCGTATAAAATTCGTACGAAACGAGCATGTCTTTTTTTTTCCCCCGTTACTTTCGATGTTTGGGCCCATACACCGTCCAAACGGTCTCCGGTTTCCCTATTCCTTCCGATTCACTGCTGCGGGCTTTACTTTTCCTAGATTTTCCGATATAGCTTCCCGTCTGAGTACACAAAACTGGAGTAGGTACCTTACTAAAATGCATTATTGAATATTTTTCGATGCACCATTCGGCAACAATCAAAAATCTTTGTTATTTTTTCGGATATGTATTTTTTTTCTACATAAATTGTTTCGTTAAAAAATCAATTTTTGAACTAGAGTTATCCGGTTGTTGCTCCAAAATTTTCGAAAATTCATCAGGTAAAATTATAATATTATAGTTAGATCGTTAATAAAATAATTAGATATTATTTACCTATCACGGTATTTTTTTATTTTTAGCATACTTATTAATATTTCATTCTTTTCGATATTTTCGCAAAGTTCTCTGACATTTCCCATATTCCAATATTGTGTACCGTGTGTTTGATAATACAAAACGTATATCATTATAAAACAATAATATGTTGTCGAATATTGTGCACTAATAATATTATAATAATTGATTTAAAAAAATATTTATATCATACGTTTCCCCGTCGATTGAATATTATCTAACCTATAATGACACGGATATAAACAAATATTATTGTACAAATACGTATTTAATTATTAATTTATCATTTCAATAGTTATCTCTCTTTTTTTTATTTTTTCCGATTTTAGAGCGTTAATTGTTCGCCTCAACGAACACTGTTTACTTTGGTACTGACAAATAAATATCCCGCGTTCCGACTCGTTGAAACACAACTGCCTCATTATAATAACAATAGTATATTTTCAGAGAATTTATTCGATAAATTGTGTTTGGATACGAATTTTTTAATTAAAAAAAAACCATGCCCGGGCGACATAGGTGTCGGTTGATTTATATGCATGTTTTAAGGAAGTTTTTTGTATCCACATAGACCCCAGTAATGCATAAGAGAACTCCGCTAGAAAATTAATGGCAATTAATGATTGAATTAGTAGATTGTGTAACAAAACATGGGAAATACTCTTACTGGCAGGGGAGGGGTAACTGGAAAAAGTCCAATTGTCAAGAGGAAGGTTCCGTTTGTCTGCTCGTGGAACTCGTCTACAATAATATACTCATGAAGCTTTTTTTAACTGGAAACTCAAGGGACATTCACTTGAAAAAATGCCCTGCAGGCTAAACCAGCGTGTAAAAATAGTTTCGAGATTAGGATTTGTCGACATAATAATATAGTAGGTTTTATAATTATATTGCGACTAATTAGATACGTCTAAAACGAATGAATAAACGTACTGTTTGTATGACGTATAATATTTCTAATACAGATTACGTTTTCAATTATTACCTAATCTATAAACAATAAATTTGTTTACCGAAATTCCCCCATTTTAGTAGAACAAACTATTTTTTCTATATTATTATGACGTGGTTTTTTTTTTTATGTTGGTATACAATATTATTATTGTCACGAAATTCACGAAAACAAGTTTGGCTTTGAAGAGGTGATGTAACTGTAAATTATTATTATTATTATTATTATTATTATAAATTCAGCACTGCTGTTCAATATTCACCGCTCGTGGTATCTCGACTGGGTAACTACACGGTTTTTAAGGTTACCTAGCTACCAATTGAACTATTTTTTTTTATCATTATCATTTTTCTAAAACTCGTTGCAAAACCTCTCGTACCAATCGAATAATAATATTATATTTTTCGTCATGACCTCGTATTTTCTTTTTTTCCTTTTCGAACAACATTGTTAAAAAAAAAATTATATTATACTATTGAGTGCGCCTGGTTTTTTTTTTTAATAACTTCGTTAAGATAACAAATAATTTTCTGATAAAATGTAATACAATCGTATTATAAGTGTTTTTATTATACAATATAATAACGGTACTTACTTTACGACGACCAATATAACAATACGAACATCTTGACTGTTCCCGGTTGGGTTTTTTTTCTTCTTAATCTAAATACTGTCCATTTATTAAACGATAATATTATTTATGTTTGTACTGGACGTCGTATAATAATAATAAACAATCCAATTAAAGATAGTATAAAGTGTGGGATATTGTGGGATAACGCAGTTGACACTATACCAGAATATTATATACACACAATAAGTAAGATTTTACAAAATAAAATAATAATATGTGTCCTGTACAATACCCGGTGCACTCTTTTTATTTGTCACTTTTAATTTTTTTTTTTTCACTATCGCTTAACACAGGTGTATAAATATACTTTTAAAATTAAATTCTTTAAAAATAAAAAATTATTTTAATTTTTTTTTTTAATCAATTTATAAAACATAATCAAACCGTAAATCCTATGCCAACACGTCATTACAGTGCATTGTACAATGGCTTCTACATTATATTCTGTCCGTTGAAAGTCGGTTGGTATAAAAAATAAAGACTATTTATGAAGAAACTGGACCAAAATAAAAATGTTGTTTACGAGATAAGTGTATAAAGAACTAGTATAATAAAGTAAATCTGGATATGCCCCAAGTGGCGATTATACGTATTATTTTTTCTTTTCTTAATCCTGTATACTAAATTAGAAAGTAATGATTTTTATATCTATATACATAAATGTGCGATTTGTATAGTACTATAAATACTAGTTGGTATTTATTTTTTTTTATTTATCTGTTGGTCAATCATTTTCTTGAACTACCCCTTCCAAGTAATATTGTGCATTCGATTGCCTGTCGGCCATTTTATTGTTTATGCGAATCGGTAAGCGGATATTACCGCTTTTTTTCTAGTTCAAACTCGACGAATAGTTATTATTCGTATTCCCTATGTATGTTTTACTCACAATAGTAACAATTTTACCAACCAATGGTATGCAACCGACTGGTAGATATACCTAATAGACCGACTAGGTATATTTCCTCTACAGTATGAATATTGTTCTTTAATTTATTTAAGTGTGTAAAGTGTTTATACACACGTGTATACATTATGCATACATACAAAATCGAATGATTTTTAACGATTTTCAAGGTCAGAAAGGTTGTGCAACGGTAAACGAAACTTTTATTTTCATTAAATATAATTATAGATATCAAATATTTAACGAGTTATTATTTCGTTTACATTATTTTTAGGCAAACGTTGAATGGTAAATTGTATTCCTTCCTTCCGCTCTCCGAAGAAATATAATATATTGTATTATAATCACAGTTGATTCGTAAGTTTTATTTATAGTTGTTTTTATTGAAATCGGTGGGCAGTAGTTGCAATGTCACTAGAATTTATTATTCACTTCTCAGTTTATAAACTATAACAAGGCATGTAGTAGGTAGGTGTTTTTTATTTTTATTATTGTCATAGTGAAAAGTGGAATATTATGTATACCGTTGGTTTATGTTTTGATAACAATTCTCGATGTGTATTAATGAATTGATAATAATTATTACGGGTGTTATTTTTAGACGTTGAAGTGTATAAAATCCATAGAGGTTTCCATTCGATTTCCTTTTAAGTTAACGTTTTCAGAGATTGGCATAGCAATCACATGAATATTATTTATTTATGTGATTGATTGAAATAATGGATACAATTTAAATCATACAAACGTGAATCGTATAAGTGATAATAATTATCTTAAAACAATAATACGAAAGGAAAGTTAATAATGCAATATACATTATACAATTATACATTATTTCGCAATTACACAATTATATTATTTCAATATTATTCATACGGTATAGGAATTTAAATATAATATTATTTACAGTCTTTGTAGTTTCTTTAGTACTTAATCATTTACAATTATAATTATAATAGAGCAAAATCATTAATCTGATTATATAATTTAATAACTTCTTTTATTTTGTATTAAATTTTTGAAATTAATATAACATTTCTAATCGAGATTAGCGTAAACATATTAAATAAAACTAAAATTATTAATGTTATCTACGATTAATGATTAATATAATATATTAATATAATTATATTGCTATTTTATATATGTTTCTATTTACTATAATTTATACTGTTAAAAACTCTTGAACATTTATTTTAAAATTGTAAGTCCATAAATAAATATAGATAAAGATTATGTGGCCACAGAATGTGTCCTTGATTTTCGATAAAAATTCTATGAAATCAAACTATATTCCATTATTTGTGTAGGCATTACCGAATCGTACAAACATGATAGTTTAAATTTGTTTTTTTCTTTTGTATAAAATTAAGCTATTCGATTTTAATTATGCTTGCCGTATTAAGTTTTATGATTTTGTAATATTAAAAAAAAAAAAAAAAAATTAATATAACTATTTGAAAAACTATAGTTCACATTAAAGTGGTTACTGCAAATATCAATCATAGTATCAGATTTCTGTTTTTTAAGAAAGAAAAAAATTGCCGATATTAAGAAAATCACCTACTCATAATAAGATTTGTTTATTTAATATAAATTTAGCTTTATTTGAAGAAAAAAAAAACGAAGTACGTTCGTATCTATTAAGCTTTTCGAATAATTTCTTTGATTCGATCGATGATTTCTAAACAATATATTATAAATTAATTGTTTTTGAAATATTCCCAACTATGATTACAGTTTTTATTTTCGAATAAAACGAAAAGCATGTGCATTAGGTAGTTTATGATAAAATTAATATAAAATATCACGAAGCTGCAGCGATTCTGTACACACACGTCATCAACGACTACGTTTAAATTATTATTATTATATTGTGATTCGGTTTTTTTTTTTGTAAATCTATTAATTTTCTCTCGGATATAGGGGTCAATTTTTGGTTTATTTGTACGTGCATGTAGGGAGAGGGTGGGGGGGATAACACCGCTCTTTTAGCTCAAGAGGATATCCTTGCCGCACTGCAGTATTATATTATTATAATATACGCGTATAATAACAACAATAATAATATTCTCCATAAATTCTCACTGTACTTACGTATTAGAATAATAAATATACCCTCACAATAATGTTTCAATGAATATTAACGTAGGGGCATACCGTCGGCGGCGCGGCGTTATTAGCAATGTCATTCAGCATTTCCTTGAACCCGCATTGACCTTATTCTGTCTCCCTCTCTCACTCTCTCTCTCTGTCACTCTATCTCTGTCTTTCTCCGCAGCCTGCAGTACGACTGGTCCCCTCCACGTTTTAAATTTAAAATATAACGGAATACGTCATGCTGGACGCTAATACGATATAGGATTATTATAATATGTAATATTCGTATAAAAATATGATTTTGCGCGCGTACGGAATAATAAGTAAATCCGCATAATACGTCGCTGTATGCGCAATATATTGAAAGAGGAAGAACAGGAAAAAGAAACGCGAGACCGCGAGGCTTGTTCTCCAAAGTCTGATTCTCCGAGTGTAGCTCTGTACGACGACGTCACGATAAAATATTATAATATTATGGCAAAATTGATTTTCACGTGATTGCTCGGAGTTGTATTATGATAAGTGAAGACCATTTGTATATTGCAATTACAATCGTCTAGACATAGGCTATAATACAAAATATAGTCTACGCTCGCGATTATACAACATTAATCGTTTTCGTAGACTTTTAAACATTGTTTCGGCGCGCAATTTTGAATTTATAAATTCTACTGCGATAATTTCATTATTTTAAATACGCGAGAACATTTTTAAACGCGTTTCGTACGCGCGTGTACCCGACTAATCTAATTTTAACAACAATTATAATCAAATTGCATCAGTAATGAAATTTATCACGCGAAATCGTGTATATAGGTTCGAAATCGTACCTTTTTTTTTCATTAATCTTATCGGATATATCGTTCAACATTTTAATGTTGCGAAATGTTTTAATACTGTTTATTATAATGCAATACGATTTAAGAACCTCCCCCCCCACCACACACACACACACACACAATATCATTTTACTTCTCGACGATAATAAATTATTAAGTATTGTTATTATATCGCGCGTCGGGAAGGAAAGAAAAGAATATTGTTCTCCTATCAATAGCAGCAGCAGCACCACCACCAGCAGCGAAAACACCGTCTGGTAAAGCGTCGAGCGGGGAGGGGCTAGAGGGGCGATAATGATATTACAGGTTGGTGTACGGGGAAAAAAAAAAGAGACTCGAACGCGTTGACTCTTCACGCCGCGCGAAAGCGATTCCGCCAGTTTTTTCGTCGAACCGATTATACCGATCGTCCGCTCCGTGTGATCCGTGTGCGCCTCTCCTTTACCACTCCGGGTCGACAAACGCCGGCGCGCGACAACGTGCGGTGTGAGCGGGCCGCCAAAAAACGCCGAGTGTTATTCAAATTGCCGCCGGGAGTCGTACGGCGCAGACAGAGACGGATACGCGCGCGCGTACACCGGATCCGGCGATTTTCCGACCCGTCGAGGGCGGGAGGAACGCGTACGCGATATTGGAGGTGCGTGTACGCCGTAATAATATTATCGGGCGCAGGTATTCCGAACCGCCGAACAAGTACGCAACCGTCCCAGAGCCGCTGCCCGGCGTTCGTTTCGCCGCAGGTTTCTCGACGCGTTCCAGACGCGCGAATATTTTTTTATGATTCCAAACGAGCGCGTTGTGCGTACGTATTATTATTTTTCGGACCCCGTTTACCCGTCGGCGCCCGGGTAGGTATGCATAACGTTTTGTTGTATCGCGCGAAAAAAATAATAATTAAGGAGTGCGGGGCGGAGGGTCCCGTTATCGCGAAGCTACAACAGCATAATGATATTGTAACGCGCGTATCTGCGACGATAATAATGACAATGATATATAACGTGTAACGCAATCTGCGTCCGATTATTGTTATATTATGTTGAATACGATATTTTTATTATTATCGTCAGTCGGTCGACGATTTGAGGCCGAAACTTCACGTTACGTCGTCGCGTAGCGATAAGCGTCGCGCTATCAAATAGACCGACAAGAATGTTTGTTAAAAAAAAACCCCGATAGATAATAGAAACGAATTACGTCGCGGTACTGTATGATGCACCAGAGTTATTTGGGTAGGTCGTAGCGGTGCAGCACGTTTGGACACTTTTACCTGTTCCCTGTTCAAAATCCACACAACGTTCGGGCACTCAATGTCCCCAAAAACAGCACGTTTGGGCGTTTTTCGCTACCGAGGGGGGGGGGGGGGGTTGGTGTTCAAACACCCCTCTTTGACTATATTTATGCAAACAATTATTATTTTTACCACATTAATATGCAGCTATACATCAGACATCTACAAGATATGTTACGCATTGATAATTATTAGGTAATTAGTATATGTTATGTGTGTTACATACACACAAAAAGGTTACAGAGTTACATCTAAACACGAAATAAACAATTCCTGGCTACGCCACTGCGTTTGGCCATTAAAATGAAAAAAGTATAAATGCCTTTATTAAAGAATTACCTATATAAAATATATATTATATATTACATAGGTACAATTATAAACATATTATATAAATAAAATAACTTATCTAAAATCAAATTTGCATTATAATCAAAAATAATAATATACAAAAGATATATATAAAAAAAAAAAAAAAACGTATAATTGTATTGTATTTTCTTGATTTCTAATTACCATAATTTTTAAATATTGAATTAAAGTTACGTCTTCTTTTTCATAATCATTCCAGTTATCAGTTATCGGTTACCTATATATTTAGCTTTAAGTACAGACTCTTTTCTAATTGAATTGAATTGATTTTAGTTTAATGTAGTTTCTGCCTGAATGCTAATCAAAATGTCTACTGCATGGCGTAAGTTCGGGTGTGGATAGTAAAATTTTGCATTCAATTTGTTTTATAAAAACCTTTACATATATTATATACGAGTATAATATGTATATATGTTTATTAATTATATACTATAGAGTGTAGTAGTGTACTTATAAACTATAGTGCCCAAACGTGTTGTGATTTTGTGCACAAACGAGTCGCAATTTAGATTAAAATGCCCAAACATGTTGTAGCCCCGACTAGGTACCTACAGCGATATCGTTGTGCATTTGCATAGGTACTGATATTATAATAATTATTACGATCGCCGTACTCGTCATATAGTCGTAGACTTATAATACATCCAGACGGAACATTCGGCATGAAAACGCGTTCCGGCGGCTGGAGTTTCGTTTAGAGGATCGAAACGCGCGAGACGATAAACGTAGCGTTTTAATTGGCTGTCCTCAGAGCGCAAATTCGCTGCCGTCTCTCTCTCACATTAAGCTTTATATCAGCCAATCTCTTTCGATTCGTTCGGACCGACCACGCCTCCCGATCCTCGGGGTGAATGATCCGTCTAGATGTACAAGTCTATGCATACAGTGGTAGTGGTGGTGGTGGTGTTGGTGGTGGTGATGATGAGTACACGTGTTTTCTGACCACATTTTTATCGGTCATATATTATTATAATATTGTATACGTATTTTTTTTTATTCGGGTGTTGTAATATTATTATTATCGTGGAAGTACGACTGCGTATTTGTACGAGAGCCGCTGTCTCCAGTTTAAAGGTCACCGGGGCTATCGGCACCGACATAATAATACGTATACGTTAATATTATACACACCGTCATGATAGCGTGTGTTATTGTGTCATCGTCGTCACAGTTTATGCCCATTTAACGTATTAATATTGTTACCATCGTATTAATATTAATTATTATTATTATGCGGCGTTTTATGTGCGCCGAGTTTAACTAACGCGATTAAAATATAAAATAAATAAGTAAAGGGCGATTCACACTGCGAAGCTTTTATATAATATAGCGTTATAAGAAAAGGGGACCGAGTCGACATTATCACATTTTATTTTTTGTCGGGAAATTAAAAAAAAAAAAAAAAAACAAATTCTATAGAAATCGTAAAGAATTTAAATCCTTATCGTAATTTCGGGGATAAGTCGACTTATGTCCCGTAGACCGATACAACAAACCGATAATTAACTTGATAGCTGCAGACAGAGAGACAGAGGTTAAATGTTGTTTGACAGAGATACAGTTGTACGACTTATACGACCGTCTATCAGTAATACCCATTCTCAGACAGGGTAAGATAGCGTACAGTTTAGGTCCAATATAATATGCACATGTGCTGGCCTTCTCTTTATTACAATCTCGGTATTACAGGCACGACTGACTACGCGACTGTACAGAAACATCTAGGAGCAATATTATCTTATCATACGTTATTAATCCTGCCCGGGTCAAGATTTAAAAAAAAGTGAAATATCATACATGTACAAAAACGATAAAAAAAAAAAAAAAAAAACGGACACTGCGCGATGGGCGGACCACTGTTGTATGTGAGAAGTTGGGAAGGTAGAGTGGAAGTTTAATGTATATCCGAACGCAACGAATTAATTGTCGCTTACGAAAAACGATTCTGATCGGTCGTACATGTTTTCAAAGCCCGTAATATTTACGATTTGAAAATAATATTATGAAAATCCTTGGAAAAATCAAAAAATGACCTCCGTCCAGGAAAAATTTCCTTTCGTAAAGTGCTACGCTTGAAAATCGGAGCAAGCTTTCTGGTATAAAAGTCGTTTACAGATAAAAAAAATAAACAATATTATAGAAAATTCCAGAGTAACATGTAATAAGAATATTTCTTCCGCCTCCCGTTTTTAGATGCTCGCGTACTAGACAATCTAAAGCAAAACTCGCCAGTTTTTCCTTAATTTTCTTTTTTTTTTTTCTAATAAAACTACAAAGAAATTCAAAAAACGACCTCCTCAATTCCAAGAAGTTTCTGTGTAATTAGGTCGTTGATTGTGGCGATATTATACCGGTAGAAAAGGCGTTTACAGACACGAAAGAAAACGACCACGTTTGCGGTATAACCGTATGTACATTCTTCGTTTAGCTCAGAATCGATCGGAAAACGTGTACACTACAATATACCGTGTTTATAACCCTTGTACACTTACATTTTAAACGCATAATATCAGGCACGCGCGATAATGTTTATGGAAAATAACCGAATAACGTACCGAGCAACGGTCTACAAAATACGGCGATTTTCGGTCGAATACCGCAATCGAATAGTCGATTATTGTTTTCGCTAAAAACGCACGAAACGTCTCTAATCCGCATAATGTGATGTACCGCGAATCCCCCTTGAAACGGGCCACAACCGCCGCATCGTTAAGCGCGTTCGGACCACCACCACCACCACCACCACCACCGTCGCCGCTGCTGCTTCCAAGCACACTATTTACTACTATTACCACTATAATTACCACTACCATTCCGCGCAACTACTGCGTCCGCGTTTGCCAGCCCGCACGGCCCGTACAGTATATAACATCATTGTGATAACGCAAAAACGCGTTATTATTGCGGCGCACGCATTCCGATGCCGCGTACGGCGCGCGTGTCGTGAGTATTCGATTCCCCCCCCCTCCCGATCCGCGGTCCCCTCGCCGCGCCGAATCGGTACGATGACGGATTGACAGCGCGTAAAAATGAAAGAGAGAAAAAGGAAAAAAAAAAAAAACCCGATCGAAAAATACCGACCGGATAACGTTATTTTCTTCGCTTATCGTCGCGAAATTTTTTTTTTTTTTTTGTAATTTTCGTCGTCCCGACCCCGTCGCCGTTCGAACGTGTCGCCCCTACCCCACCCCCCTTCCCGCCGCTTCAGTAATTAGGAACGAGAAAAAAAAAAAAACAAAAAAAACCGCAACGTTGCCGTTCGTTAATACAATAATAAGTAGCGTATATATACGCCTGCGGTCGCGCCGCGGTCGTGCACGTGCGCGCCCGTCCGGACTCGCACAATGTGTTGCGAAACTCCGCGTGCCGTCGTGAAGTGGGTATCGGCGAAACGGTACCGTGAGATTGTGGAACGCGAGCGGTTCGCGCGCGATATAGGTAAAATTTATTATTGTTAAGTCGACGGCGGCGCTGCCGGTTGCCAAGCAACTCCGGCGCGGCGACGACGACGACGACGACCACGACCACGACGTTCTCGCAGCGTTCGCGTCTATTTCGCAACAACAACATCAACAACATCAACAATAATAATAAAATAATAACGCGTAATACATTCGATAATTATTATTATCAACACACTGTTGTACGCTTAGAAAATACGTTTTTTTCATTTTGTTTCGCGGCCCGTGATCAAGACGTGATTCGTCCCGGCGCGCGACGCTATAATATTATGTGTAATATCGTTTGCCGACGCGCAGTAGATATTTCGGTATAGTCGGTCGTATTTGTGAGGTCTCGTGTGTGTGTGTGTGTGTTTGACTACTACTACTACTACTACTACCACGGTCGTGTGCGTATACGTTCGAAACACGTGCTTTGGGCGTTTGTATATTATTATATTGTAATATTATTATTATTAGTATTACTACGGTTTTCAACGTTCCCGTTCTGACTGTTGTTCCTGACACCTCCGCAGCCGCCGCCGCCGCCGCGCACCAGATACCGAAATACATCAGAGACGGTTTATAATATCCTATGTGTAATAATAATAATAATAATAAAACATTATACGCCGTATAATTAAATATTAAATATTAAAACGATATTCAAACGCTCCCGAAAACGCCAAAGGTTTATTAATGATATTTTGTAAAATATTATATTGTATCGCCCGTGTTACTGCTGCGCGTTAGAAGTCTCGGTTTGCATCCCCGTTGTCGTAAACACACCGCAAACCGCGTACGGCCGTAATAAATAATATTTCGCGAACGTGTACCACACACTCGTTGCGGAAATTCTGTTTTGCTGCGTCGTTCGCTCTTTTTCGCGAAACCGTATTCAAACGCTTAACCGACAATAACAACATGGCCGCCGATATAAACACAATCCGGGGGACGGGGACAGACCCGTACCCGGGGTATTGTCAATAGGTGGCCCAATATTAGGGAGGCCATTTTTAACCACAAATATACAACCTAATAATGTCTATTTGTATCAGATATTTATATAAATTTTGACGAAATTTTGACGCCATTTACCTGATTATATAATATGTTGTACGACATAATATAACACTGCTGGTATGATGAGCCAGTAACGGGTACTAGGTAGTAATCACTTACCATTAATCGATTTATATCACTGTATGCGAATCGAGTAGGATGATATTTGGTGGTATAAATTAAACGCAAACGACAATGGGTCCCACTAAATATTTTGGGCGGGCCGGCCTAAGACCGGACACATTTTAGGATGGGCCAAGCACACCCCGTCCTCTCCTTAGCTACGTGCCCGGGTGAAGAGTTTGAGTGACTATTCGGTCCCGGATCTGGAATTATAATATATTCATGGTCGAATTCCGTTCGAAAATACGCCCTATCGAGTCCGGTGAAAGGGCTGCTAGTTGTCATTGGATTTTCCTATCGTTACCAGCTGCTAAATTTACTAACCGTGGACGCGGATACAGTTAAATGACGTTTTCGTTTGACGTCGGTACGCGCGGTAGTCAATGTTTACGTAATTTCCTTATCAATACGGCTAGACGATGATTGTTATTTCGACCACGCCCATTGGTGAATATCAGTACAGTCTTGTAGGATACCCAATCTGTTCGTAGTTTTCCGGTCGATTTCATTAACAGTACCGAAGTATAATTCATTAGTTAAGCGTGGACTTTTTGGAATCGGCGAAGGAGAATAATGAAACGGAAAATGCATTACGTTTCACGTAAACGTATTATAAAATAATTGAAATACAACATAGCTCGGTCTTATAGAAAACAATATAAAATAAAGAGAAGAATAAAACACTATCGGATCGTCATAATATACAGTGTATGGTCAACGATAAAACACGTGTGATTAGATGATAACGATGGAAATTGCGATTGAAAAAATGTAAACCTTGACCGCCACGCGTATGGCAGCTGGCGCTTTCAACATTCAGTGTCTCGGTGTATAAAAAGTTAGCTATTCCATGTCAAACCTCGTTTCTCATTACTAACGATTTTATGAATAATGGAGAATGATAATACGATTATTTTCGTACAAATGGTCGTGTAGTCATTGATTGGCATTGCCATAGGTAATGAAAATAGTGTTTTCGCCGTTAAATGCTCTATAACTAGTATTACAATCCGGGCAATTTATAAAATATATAGCAAAGAGAAGAAATTTTCTCTTATTCGACTACGTTGTTCGTGGATTTGAATTTCGGTTTCGAAAAGTTCTTGTTGATAATTTATATCGTTTTTGCTGTGTAGTCGTCCGACTTGTTTAAATATTTCAATTGGCGAAATACCAAATAATATAAAAAAAAAAAAAAAAAATAGTAATTTTAACAACCATAATCATGAAAACAATGAGTAGGTTAATGTGTACTCAATTAGGTTATTTTTCGGACTTGCGTTATGTGTAAGTTTGTTTCACCGAACTCGACATACCGCCGCCGCCGCTGCCGTTTTACATTTAAACGTGTTTCCCGATTTAAAAACGTACATTACAGCCATTTTATCATGTAAATATTCATAATCGAGAAAAAAATGTATAATGCAAAAGTTATTCAATGAAATATCTGAAATAATTTGTACATTTTTTACCGTGTTTTCTTGCGGTTCGACTTTTGAAATTCAAACGATAACCCTTATTCAAAATTCCATGAATCTGACGGAGTGTTTTGAATAGTTAAGAATAGTTCAGAAGCGTTAAATACGTTTCGGTGTTGACGATTTTTGATTTCCCGTCTACGAGATGTTCCACTTTTCAGTTAAGGTAGTGAGAGAGTCGTGAGTGGCCGCGGGAAATTTATCGGGGAGTGGCATAATAAAATCAAACATCAAAAAGTACTTAAAGTAAAATATTATGCTTGACATTTTGAAGTACAGGGGGTGGGGGCAGACGCCCCGTATTGCCCTCGCCTCCGGGCGTCCACGGGGAGAGAGTATAACAACGGAACACTTTTCAAACGCCTCGCGCGCCGTGCCGCCGCGCGAGCGCCGTAGCGATAGAATGGCCGTAACGCGCATTTTGAATCGCCCTGTATGTATTTTATCTGCATTTATAATCAACGGAATCGGGTTGAATAGGTGCAGTACACCTAAATTAATTTCGCAAGCCCGAGTCCCGACGCGAGGCGCATGATATTATAGATACGTATAATGTTAATATTTTTCAATTTACAACGCTCGTGCGATTTCGGTTCGCCGGTTACGTTTTAAAACGCGTATTACGTACGAACCGATAACGACCCGGTTACAATATTTTCGTCATGCCGCACGCGCAAGCGCGATGGCCGGTATCTAATCTCAGATGACCATTGCGCGGGTCGACTGGATTATCGGCAAAGGGTTAGCGAGCCGCCGCTCGAAATGAGTGCACATCCATGTTACAATATTGCGCGGCCGCAAAAATATACAATACAATAATAACAATGATAAAAACGATATGAAATAATGTTATAATGTCCCGAATTACGGCGATAAGCGCGCACAATAATCGCAGTCGAGTATAACAATTATTATTATTGTAAAACATTATAATGTTTACGGGTCTCCTCGGGCGTTCCGAGTAACTACCGGCCGCGGCGAGAAGCGAGTCGTAACAACAAGCCGACCGGCGAGCCCCGCCAAACGCACACCGGCACGGTTATTCTTTCGCGACCCATACCTCGTTATAAAAACCGTAGATTTAAGATTGTATCCATAGGCGTAGGACGCGGGAAGGCTAAGGCCGCTAAACTGCACTTGTTCTGTACGTTTTTGTAAAAGAAAAAGAGTAACTAAAAAACTAGACGACTTTTTACTGAAAAGTGATCATTTTCAGGGGAGTTGTGAGGAATGTTAAGGTGATTATAGGCCATTTCGAGGGATATAGCCTCCTTAGCCCCCCCCCTGCATCCTACACCTATGGTTGTATACTCTTATACTTGGACGCGTTACCGTACCCTCGCATGTTCCGAAACCCGAGGGCCTCGTATCCTTTTACCGGGGTCTCTTACTCGTTGATAATTTTTCTCGTAGTTTTTCTCTGTCGCTTTCATCACTGCCCGTACCTTTTCGAAGTGTTAGTAAACGTCCCCGCGTCGACGTTTTCTTTTGACCGCCCCGATTCGTCGATTTGTATTACGGCACTTATTAACCTAACCGCCCGTTAATCTTCTCTGGTTGAATTTGTCCACTGCAACATATTCGTATACATTCTACCAATCTCTGTAAACGTTGATTCACTTTGATCGTTCAAAGTTTCGGCCTTGGCAATTTCCATTACATAAAATAATAATGATCCGGTAGGTTTGACTGTATACTTGACTTGTACAACAACCAACAGAGTAAATGCTTACAAATATGCTTATTATTTTTAGCCTATTTTTTTTATTTTGTTCAAGAATTGTGTGTTCTCATATTATGTCATAAGATAAGATTTCATGGGGCCCCCTCCCTCCCGCACAGTGTGGGACCCATATCTAGCGAGATGTTGAATAAAAATATTATACTTACAAAGAGAGAAAAATCACGTGGCGTATTTTTCGTTATCTTTTCGACAGCGGTTTTTTTTTTTTTTTAACTTTGTTAATATATAGGACGGTGACGGACGGTATTTCGTCGCACTAGTGTTATTTTTACGAGGTATACGGGTGCTTGTATATAATAACGTAATATTATACTATTATATTTATTTGGTTCTGTTGCCGAAACGTTCACGCGCACCGCCATCTATACACAATAATAATAATAATAATGTACAGAGTACTGTATTAATTTAATAGTCTATACATTATGGCGTACTCGTGAAATCCGGTGCGCAATTATCCGCGGATAATACGGTGTACGACTGCACAATATGTACGCTACAATATTATTATGTACAATAATTTAAAACTATACATACGCCACTGTAAATCAGCGGTTCTCAACATTTTACAATATAACAGTTACGCCAAAGTGCGCACGTAGTATACACTACACCTATGATATATACAGTACACACAATCGGTGTCGTGTCCGGGAATTTTCTACGGGAGGAGATATAACGAGTACAAATCGTGAATAAAGAGTAAAATCGTCTTTTTCGCCCAACTCGACTATGGGAAACGGGAATTTAAAAGCCGGGTCCTAAAAAAAAGCCAAATTCTAATCAATGCATCGAACTGTTCCTCGTGACTTGGCTGAAATTTATATGCATTTCGACATTAGTTTACTCGTATTTTTTTTTTTTTTTTGTATTTTTAAGCCAATAGGGGGACATAACACCTAGTATCCCTCTGCACACGCCACTGTACACGATATACGCGGGACCGTTCGTGTATAATGGCACGCCGCACGCTCGAAAGAAATTCCCTTTTAAAACAAGTGTCGTCGTGCGCGCCCGGTACACAGGGTTCAGGACTGTTTAGCTACGTTACAATATCATCGTTCATCATGGTGCGAACGAAATTTTATCACGAAAAGACGTATTTGGGGCGTCCGCGAATAATATGCACAGTGGCGTAAATGCCGGGTGGACAAACGCCACGATGAGGGCCTTAGCAGTGGCCTAGACCAGGGCCCAAGGCGTTTCGGGTGTCAGCTGAGAGTCTTTTTGAATGGCCTTTTTTTTTTGTTTATCGGTCTTTTAATAGTTAATACAATTTTTTCCCGCGGGCATTAGAAGTCCTAGTTACGCCACTGCGGACAATATAATATACTATATACCCGTATCCATATCATGCACGTATAGAATAATATAATATTAGCGACGGTCATAACCGAATATAGCGGCGTCATTATCCCGGGACTGTCCGACGGATAATGAAAACCGATAATAATATTCGGAAGTGCTCGTCGCTGTGATTTTTTTTTTCTTTTTTAAGCATGCTCATCCCGTTTCTTGCGCTTATGTGTGTATATTTTTTGAAATTCTGCAGGTTTTTTTTTTTTTTCGGAAAATTGACTTATAAACCAATACCGTTTCCGGTGTCGTACAAAAACCGCGTGCGCGCACAACGAACGCTGCCCGGCCGCGCGGGTCATTTCAAAAGTATTCCCCGCACTGCAACAGTTTTGCAAATATAATTATTGCATATTATAACGTGTACTGTAATGTACGGGTTGTGATTATATATGATGTCGTATACGCATGTTTATACAATTTATGTACAGTAGATAAATGTTTCCGATATTAGTTTTTCCCATCCCCGTCTCGAATTGATTTTATTCGCGTATAACCACCGGTTATTGATAACCACCGCACTGATATTGTACACATTGCAATAATAAACCCGCACGCACGTAGGCGAACGGAAGCACCGTGCACTCGTTGTTTCGGTAGCTTTCGTTGGTATCATATAATATTTATACGTGCACATCACGTTGAAATAATAACAATAATGACAACAATAACCCCGTAATGCGTCTTGAAACATATTATACTATTGTATTTTTGTTACTTGTAATTTATTTGATATTTTATTATTTGTGTGTGATCGATGTGATTTTACGTATATAAGTGAATAATCTGTTGTTTTTTATTTTTATTTGTATTTTTTTGTACTATAATTTTGATCATATATATTTATATATATATATATATGTATATGTATATATGTATATATGTATATTATGTATATAATATATAATTATATTATTATAATATTGTGTACACCTACGATGACTTGAATACTAAACGTCCGGATGTGTGCATGTGTGTATGTGTTGAAGGACGAGGAGGAGGAGGAGGAGGAAGACAATCGTCGTCCGCGGCTGCTGCGGGCAGCAGCGAAGTGGCGGTGGCTGCGGCCGCGACTGCGGCGGCGGTGGCGGATGGCGCCGCCCCGGTTGTCGGACGAACAGAAGGCATTGTCACGGCAGCGCAGGCGGGACAGGCGTAGGGAGTTGCAGAGGTTGAGGCGGGCCGACCCGGAATACCGACTGGCGGAGCGGGCGCGAAACACGCAAGCCCGCCGCGAACAGAGGAACGACCCGGAGTACCGGAAGAAAGAAAGGGAACGCGACACGCGGGCGCACCGGGAGAGGCGGAACAGGGTGGACACGGTGATGCGAAACATCGCCGGTAGCCTGTGGACCTACGGTAAATGCACCTGCACTATCCCGCGAATCGGACACCGAAGTGTCTCGGCCACACACAGTGTCGTCGTCGTCGTCGTCGTCCAAAGTGTGAAAGTCGAAACCGTCGCACGTCCCGCGTTACTTTTATTATGTCCACTTGTCCGTATTTACCTATACGAATACAACGCATCGCGCATCACGTTTTAATTCATACCGCGTATATTATCACGCACGGCACTGACATTTTGACGCGATATTTTCACACGGGACGTTCTCGCGGCGTATTTCTGGCTGTGCGCGAGTTCGACGCTTCGGATATTTTCCGCCACAAAGTGCGCCTCGCGCACCGCCGACCCATCGGGCACCGCGGCGGAACTATCGCGCCGTTTCCATTTCGTCTGTCCGCGATTCGCCTCCCCAAAGCAATTCTTGCACGGCCCCCCTGTAGCAGCGACCGGGGTCCGATTACCCGACGACCGCGCAAGAGCAACAGCTATCCGTCTCGTTTTCACTTTGCGGTTTACGCATAGATAGTACTATAGCACTGCACTAGTTTTGTGACGACCGTTTTTTCCGATACCTTTTTTCGACCTTTTCAACGCCCGCCGTCCGCGACGCGTATTGTTGTTATGTCGTATACTATTGCTATTGTCGGCATTGTTGTTAGTAACAACGCTTTACGTACTTATCCAACGTAATTTGAATAGGAAATTATGTTATCGTGATCGGCCGTAATAATAATAAAAATAATTCCCATTTTGTTGTATAAAATGTTCTAATTATTATTTTTTTCGTAATATTTTCGTGTTTTTACTCCGCCGAGAAAAGGATACTGCGGCAGTATTATAGCGGTGCGTATATTATGAATATACGGTACACAAATACCGAAACTCGTACGCGTTACGGGGTGGTAAAAATAAAATCACGTTGAAATAGGATACTACCCTGTTGTCGTATTCTATAAATTACATAGGGAAGTTTTGCGTTTATTCGTCATCCGATTGTATGTTTTACCGGTGCAGGCCGCGTGAATGGGTATCATTATGAAGCAGCTGCTTCGTGATTTAATTATAGGAGGGCGGGTGACGGCGGCACTTTACCATTATAGATATGTTAGATGGGGGGAGGGTCGGGAACGGTTTTACACATTTTTTTTTTTTTTCATCTACTAATGACCACCTTTACGATAAGAAATTTCCCACCAATCTGCTGTCCGATACCCATATATAGGGAGAAAGGCGAACGGTCGTTTTTTATTTTTGAATTCGACGTTTTATACCAATAAACCGGGTAAAAATTCGTCCACGACCTCTCGTTCAATTTTAATTTTAAGAAAAAACATATTTGAACTTTTCGATTTCTCGTCTATGTTTTGTAGGAAATTATTATTACTTAAGGACATAATGAGTTAGGATTTTTTTTCTTTCTTTAAAAAAACAAAAAAAAAATCAAGTAAAATCATTTTTTTTAAATAGAAAATGTACTACTGAAAGTATTTTTATTTTACTCCAACTTAATGGTCTGAAATATGAAATCCAAATGTACAAAAAAAAAAACAACGAATCGCTCTCAACAGCCTTAACGAAAAAGATGAACTACACGAAGTCTAGTATATTCTTAGTTACAGCTCCCGAATATTCTGGGCTTGGGTTGTATAGTTATTTGCGATTTTACATTTGCTGAAACCGCTTCATATAGAATAGACAAAAAAAATCCACGACATTACTGTATTTTACTGTATTACCTATTTGGTAATTTTTGTTTATTTTTATGTAAATACAAATTCAAATAAATAGATTACAAGTGTTCAGTACACACGTTTGTAATTCAGACTAGACACATGGGGTCGGTAAACGCTATTTTTACTGTTGTGTGCGTGGATATAAGAGGTTAAGAGCGTATAAAATTATATACTTTCGCGGCTGTCATTGGCGTGCATACAGAAAGGAGGGTAAGTTATGGGTTATATACTTATATCTCCTACATTTGCTTAAAAATACAATAACCGTGAGTGCTGAGTGAGTAATTAATATGTGCATTTATTCAGTTATTTTATTTTAATTGCATATTTCAGCCAAGTTACAAGGAAAAAAAAAATAACTCGGTTTATTGAATACAAATTAGCTTATTTTGGATCCGGCTTTTAAATTCTCGTTGTTGGGTTGAGTATAAAATCACAAGAAGAGTCTACGGTTTGTTCTTGAATCGTGATTACTGTTTACTTATATAACCCCTCCCGTTGAAAATTCCTGGGCACGCCACTGGCGGCTGGCATTGAGTCAGTTCGCGTGTGTGGTTATTTCTGCAACAGCAGCGTTCTGACCCAACGACTAATTATTATATTACTTTTTACGTCGAAATTGTTGACCGTAATGCACGCACACCTTTAATATGTACGATGGCGATTGTTATTGTTATTGCACTAGAGCGTCTAGGATACTCGGTTCATATTGTGTGCCAAAATAGAATATTATGAAATATTCCTTATTCGAAATATCCGTTTGGAATATCCTTAATGGAACATTAATTTTCCACCGTTTCCAGGTTATTACTCCCCTGAGCCTCGGACTTGAGATTTTGTTTTCGGAGGTCTCCTCGAAACGTTCATCATAAATTATTTGTGTATATAATAATATCACCGTACTTCTTAAAAATGCCTCGCGTGAAAAAATATATAAACGTGCCCCCCCTCCCTACAAAACAATTCACGGTTTTGAAAATAAAACGCTGACGATATTTTTTTTCTTTTTGAAATTTAATACACGGTCAAGAATATAGGTATATATACACTCGTTCGAGCGAGAAAAAAACAAGCTTGGTTTTCCGATTTAATAATGAAAATAAAAATACATAACAATGTATTAACATTATGAACAATCTTTGTTTTTTTTTTTCTTTCTTTAATTTCGTGTAAAAGGGCTTCTAAAAAAAATTTGGCACCGGTCCTCGAAAACGTCTTAATCCGGACTTGCTCGCTGCAGCCCGTACATAATACCGACGGATATAATAAAATAACGTTAAATCGCCAACTTGAAAATAATACGCTATATTATATTATGCTTTCACTGTGTATATATATATATATATGTAAAAGTAAATTGCTATACCTAATTACTGTTCGTGGGTTTCGTATCGTGGAAAGTACCATAAATCGTTAAATTCAAAAGATAGAGAGAGATGTGTGTTATTGTATATACGTGCACGCTGGACGTAAAACGACGTCTCATTCCCAATTATATTTTACTTACGCGCGTGTGTGTGTGGTGTAATGTCATTTGTTTATTCGGTCCCGTAAAATTATTAATACACATAACAGACGCTACCAAACGTTATTTTATAATGTTGAACTGCGATATTCATTAAAAAAATACGCTCCTTTTCATAAATGGTTTCTGTTTTCACATCCTGAGCGCAGCGTGGATTGTTGTATTGATTTTACTCCGATGCGGACAATTTTTTAATTTGTTGTGACTGATCAAAAATCCTGCTTCAGTGAAATAAAAACGACAAGAGAGGTTATTTGTGAAATTTTTAGACCTATTATTTGGTGTATTATTGAGGTCTGGGGAGGTCGTTATTTTATTTCCTTCGTAATATTTTTATCAAACATTATTGGAAAAACTAACGATGTTTTGTATCATTTTTTTCGATTTCTGAGTCATCTGGCGGCAAAAAAGAAAAATACGCGACTCATCACCGATTACTCTGCTCAGAATCGTTCTTAATTAGAACAATGGTCTAATACAAACCAATGGTTAACATAAATTAAATTAATCTATATTACTATATTCTGCCTTCCAACCTTCCTCCTAAAAATATACCCACCAACAGTATCGACTCTTTTTAATTTCGGTACACCTACCTACGCATCTATACAGTTTTATATCATTTTTTTTTTTTTTTTTAATACCTTTATATTATGTGAAATCCGGATATAAAACGGATATTTTATTTTTCCAAGATGGTTGAATAATATATATATAATATACCTATGTATATACTTACAACTCGCTATCCAAACCTCCGCGTGCTATTTATTGGAACGCGCGGCGAACCTATTTTTTCACGATTTATTATTAATCGATTCGGTTGTGTAGTCGTTTTAAAAGTCAAGTGTAAAAATGGTCGTTTGCAGCGACGAAATTATTCATAACACCCCGTAAAACACGATTTGTTTTTTTTTTTTTTTTTTTTTTTTTTTTTTATAATCCGTAAACCATCCAGTAAAATATATACAAACCTATATACTGCATGTTTACACCGTGAATACGAGTTTACTGCAGTGTACCATAATTCTATCCGTCCTTGATTAAAACTTTGAAAATTTATTACACAACCAGTAATGACACATTACGTGACAGTTTCTGCAATGAAACGCACATAGCAACACAGCAGCGTATTATTATAGTTACACAAACCGAACAAAAATATCTAAACACTATAATATATGTATGTACTTTTTATAGTACCTATGCAAACGTTGTTTAGAGTTGTTACGTTTGTGTTTGATTTGTGTGGCGAAATAATTTAAATTCACGAGCTGTTAAAAAAAAAAATGAATAGGCTCAAAACTATGATGCATAGTTCCAAGAATATATTTTTTTTTTAATGCGGCATTTGTTTTAATTGAGGAGCCTATTTACTTACGTTGAATTGAAACTTGATAAATTATAAGAGAAACAAATATATTTTCTAATATAGGTAAATTATGTACCTATACCTGTTGTGCACTGCAGTACGTATAACTATACGCAGGTATCGATAATAGAATATTCTAAAATATAAAAATTCCATGGAAATACAAGCGATATAAGTATCGATTAACCCATATATCTGTTTATGCCGTATGCTATAAATTATTATGTGATAATATGGAAACAATTGTAATCATACATTATGTCTTATCAGTTATCACGTATTTACCTGGAATAAACAAATATCCCATGTGTAAATCAATACAATTTTCCCTCTTGGGTTTATTGTTGCCAAAGCGTCAGATTTACTTACAGGATCGGCTGTCTTGTCATTGTGTGCATTATATCAAAACCTAAACAGCCTAAACCATTTTTGGGTCACCTTATTCTTTTTACCATCGCCGCCAACCGATTATTTTGATTCTCTAATGTCATAATTATTTTTCACGAACCAAACCATCAAATTCATTTGAAGATCGTATTAACCCACTTACAATACCCTTCATTACAACTTAAAACCCGAATGACAGTCATGGTATTGCAATAGTGGATACAATAATTGTAAGCGCCTATATCTACCGAAAAATATATTATAAAAAAATCTTAGTTTCGTCATGAGTCTGAACAATATAATACCTATAACTGTCAGATAACATACCTTCTGAAATATGTAATTCAATTAAATTTATTACAGTTTCATGTTTATATCATAATAGTTTTTGAATTATGTTCTCGTATCTTATTTATAAACTAAAAAATGTATTATAAATACCTACTCAAAAAGCAAATAGAAAAAAAAAATCTTGAATCATTTCTTAAGTTAGTGTCACTGAATTAAATGTGTACCTACTAATATTTTAAAAACAAATTACTTAAAAGAGTAACATCGTTTGTACAAAACATAAAAATAAAATTATTTTACTAGAGTACTCTCTGGTGTATATAGAAGAATTTTAAAACGAATAAACATTATTTATAATAACAATAAAAAAGTAAAAAAAAAAAACATAAATATAATAATATATTATATGGTATATATAATGTATTTATTGTATGCATTATATTAATTTATGTATTTAGAACGACATGAAATAAAAAATGACTTTAAAACCGTAAACATTAAGATAAACGCAAAGTAAATAATTGCAGTAACAATAGTCAATACATATACACGGGAAGATTTGCCAAAAGAGAATAGGGATACTTTTGTACATATTTATTATTTTTAATTGTATTTTTCAATTATATTGACTTATTTTATCCTTCCCCCGGTCCCCTATTAATAATATATTAATATAAATTTTCGAACTCTGTGATTTTTAGATTCTGAGCGAAGCGAGTAATGTATTGGTTTAACATTGATGTGGGTTTTTGTTTGTTTTTTTTTATCTGTGAACAACAGAATTTCTACCAGAAATCTTGTTCCGATTTTCAAGTACTATTTCTGAAAGGAAATTTTATCCGAGTGGTACTTTAAAGAAGTAATTTTTTAATACTCCAAGCGTTTTTCATAATAATTGAGAAAAACTGGGGAAAAACGGGAAAATATACTTACATTATAGTAAAAAAAACTGCTCCGAATTGTTTTTTGTTAGCAAAGGTATATTGTTGCGTACAGTAATAAATTAAATTCCCCGCTATATCCTACCATCCTGAATTCTCACTTACAACAGTGGCCCACTCATTGTGCGAAGTATGTTTTTTTTTTTCTTAAGTCATCGCCGGTATAATTGTGTAAGTTACGTGGCAATATAATATAAAATACAAAAATTGGAGTAGACTTGAATTATTTAACTGCCTATAAAAGATAAGAAAGAAATAATACAATTTATACAATTTATAATAGAATAATAATCATTAATAATAAAACGAAAACGTATATAATATTAAAACGGGTTTCTAATAAAAATGTGTGAATGACTTTGTATACACTGCAGCGGTATTCTTAGGCAATTTTTTATCGATGGAAAAAAAAAACCATTGAAAGTCACCATGTAATAAGTTTTTTTCTTTTACTACGTTCCTAGATTAAAACACCTACTCGAAGAGAATTAGTTTTTATTTTAATACCGGTTCTATTACGCGGGTAACATTGTATTATATATCTCTAGTACCAGGCGAAGAAGGGCATTTTTAGCTTCTTTTTTTTTTTTTTATAATTTTGTTTAATATAATTTTTGGTATAAATTGTGTACCTGCGTGCGTGTGTTTTCAAAAATTAGTGCGTGTAGCGTATTAATTATGTGTACAATGTGTTATATTATGTATGTGTCAAAATTTAACTCGTTCATATTTAAAACACATCGTGTCAATTGTATTGTATAAAATTTGACTTAAACCCTTCTTGCCTGAGTACGAAACGTGCATTCGTATACATTACAATATGTATTATAATGTATATATACTGACATAATTAACAAATTTCAAAACCTATTTTTTTTTTTTTTTGTCGATTTGATTGGAATACAATAATTATTATAATAATATAATACTTATATACTCGGCGGTAAATCCGACAAATAGTAACCGCGTAGTTCGCGGCGTGCATCTCATAAAAACAAAACATATTTTCCCAGAATAACAAACCGAGAATCGCACACCTTTTGCGTAACCGCCCCCCCGTGACCCATTTCCGCGTGCGTGCGCGTTGCTCGGCGTGTGTACACGCGTAAAAAAAGCGCCTTCGGGAAAAGCCATGCGATTGGCCGAACCACGCGGTTGATGTACTCGAATACCACAACAATACCGGCTATACCGCATATAATTACGCGGCGTATAGTCGAGTGGATCGTGTTCGCTGCAATAGCGGTAACGTGATAACATTATCATACGGTTAAAATAATATTTCGACAGAATGTATTGAAATTAGTCTATTACACAATATGTACGTATTGTCAGGGACGGGGACGTTATTTTGTAAGTGGCGAAAAACCAAAACAGTTAACAACTGTTTTTAAACATTTTTTTTGTCG
This sequence comes from Cinara cedri, assembly GCA_902439185.1. Taxonomy (NCBI): domain Eukaryota; kingdom Metazoa; phylum Arthropoda; class Insecta; order Hemiptera; family Aphididae; genus Cinara; species Cinara cedri. The sequence goes on from CABPRJ010002370.1 coordinate 1,520,029, forward strand.
ATAAAACACTTATTACATAGACAAATTTAACATGCGGCCTTTTTCAAAACGTCACGCCCGTATACAAATAGGTATCCAAATACAGACAATTATAAGAATTCGTTTCCTTACGAATCGCCTTTTAAATATTATTCGTTTGCAGAATCGCGAAATTATTGTATTTTTTTATACATATATTCTTGCGATGCCTAACGCAACATTTTATTTCAAAGCGGATTTTTATTGAGTCCACGTAGATTTTCAGTATTTCCACGAAATCCGTGAAAAATTGCATTGTCGCGGGCCGTTCCGAACCCGAATAACCGCTAATCGCAGCTATTGACAACAGACGTTTATCGGACTATTGATGTCGTTAAATTGCTAGAGAGAAACAAATATCGCGGCGGCGGCGGCGGTGGCGGCGGTTACCGACACGACCGAGGTTTGTGTGTAGTTATTGTACACGCACCAGCGGCGTGCGAGCACGGTCGCTGGGATCGTAGTGAAGTGGGTGGAGGTAGGGAGGGGAACTCGGGCGTTTGAAACTCACGCTGTACGCTATTAATTAATTTCGCGGCCCCACTCCGTTCCGGGGCGCCATCGCCACCGTAAACTTTTAAGGCACTACTCTCTTTTTCGGTTCTCTCTCTCTTATTTATTTTTGCTTGTTTTTTTCGTCCATACGTCGACCGCGAGCTAATTGTTTTCCACGTCTTTGGCAGAACACATATTATCTCGACGCGCGCACTGTAACTATATGACGTACACTTCTCCGCTCTCCGTTCCGTCGTCGTCCCGGTCCCACCACTTCGCGCCGCCGCCGCCGATAACGGCGGCCGTTCTCGGATACGCGTATTTTACGGGCGGTGGCGGCGGCAGCAATCACGTTCCGGCGGGCGCCCGTGAGTCGTTTAAAAACGGCTCTCGTAGCAAACCGAACGCCGTTTCGGGGTCACAGCCGGCGGCCGTCGGCGAGATAACGTTTGGCGGCGCGCCGCCGTACAGTTAGGTTATGAATGGGACGGCGGAATCTCCCGGAGGGGAACTCGGGCATCGTCCCCGTTTCCGTCCGGCCACGCTGTAATAATAATAATAATAATAATATTGTAATATCGGCCGCGCGGAGATTTCCTGTTAACCCCCGGTCGTCGGTGCGGCCGGTTGTCGAAGGGAAAAGAATCCACATTCCGGTCCCCCGACCCGTATACAATATTATGTCGTGCCGTGTAATAGCGTGTATACGCACTCTAACACTTACCGCGGGACACTTCGCCGCGCGCCCGATCTATGCGGGCCCGCGACGGAGAATATCGGAGACGGGACGCGCGGCCCGTAAAACGACATGGTTGTTATAGGTATATTATTACGATTGAGAGACAAACAAAAAAAAAAAAAAAAAAATGACGATCGGTCATCGGCCAATAAAAGAAAAACGGCGGTACTACGGTGGCGCGATGTTAGTGATTTTTCTCTCTCTCTCTCTCTCTTTATTGCGTCTCGTGCTCGTGGCGTCCGTCCAAAATAATATCGAGTCGTACGAGTGTGCACGCGTCTAACGCGTTACCGCTCGAATTCGAAATAGAACGCGTTTTTACTGTATTTACAGGTATTGCGCAGCCGACCGACCGCGATAACGCTCACCGTCACTGCACACGTTGCCGTTTTGTGTTACCCGCAGTGTTGGCGGTACTTCCGTTTTCGACGATGGTCCGTCGGACGGTTACTTCGCGTGCCGAGTCTGGAATTTCGGGGAGGGGGCATACGAAATCTGAACGTAATCCGTTTCCAGGCTCGTGGCTTCCAGATTTTCACGGTCGCCGATAAATATTGTATTAGGATTTGACCGATTGCTAGAGAAAAGAAAAACACAAAATTCAAATTTGAAACGCAATACATCCGTGAAGGGAAAAAAATCCTCTCGGATGTTTCTCTACGGAATTCTCCGTACACGGCGACCGTTTTCGATGTGCATTGTGTCCGCACACGTTTTTCTGAGCCGCCCGTTTATTGTAAGGTTTTAGGCGTGTCTAGGCGCGCGCGCTGCCGCCGGTCCAATCGAAAACCGTTCTTATAAAATTCCCGCAATCCCTGTCTTGTCGTGTGTTTATTGTACGCGGGCGGGGCGGTTTCGAAACTATTTCGTACCGCGCGTCGCCCGCCACCCGGGGCCGGCGACGGCGACGGAGGGAGAGAATCGGTCCGGGTCGCCTATAAGCAGGGTGCAGACGTCCCGAGTGCTCACATTCCCGTGTTAAATAAATTGGACGACCTTGAGTCTCGGAAACTGAGTGTTCGGAACGCGGGGAAACAGAAACCGATCAGCTGATCGAACGTCGTTTCTATGTTGTCCGTTGACAATATTGTATTGTATGTGTATACCGTACACAAAATATACAGCGAACGCCGTATTGTACTGATCCCGTATTACACTCCTGATTGGCCCCGATTCCCGTGAGATGCCGATTATACCGTGTTATCGCCGTTAAACTGATTTTGCCGTTTTGAATGTTTCAGTCGCGGTTACACAATAATCTGTCCGTGTCGTAATAAAGTGTTTTGGGCGAGTTTAATATAATATTTATTTGTCTATATTGACCGAGAAAAACGCAGCTCCACTGAAATTTCCTCGAACACTGCGGTCGATATAAAGAAACGTAGGTACTATTTACTTTTATTTGTATTAATTTTACAATTATGTAGTTACAGTTTTAAAATGGCGTCTGGATCGTAGTCGACGACTGCTAAAACGGTAATTATTAACCGATAACGAATTATAGTAATCTCGTGGCACCGATTGGAAAACAGGATTCGCGTGACAGGGGCAGCTCTGTAACAACGCACTCATCGCTCACATGCATCCGGGTCCTGTTCGGAGGCGTATTTTTTTCTCCGTTTCGCACGAGGTCGACGATGCCTTAAAATGGAAACCGGACGGATTAATATTATTTTCTCTCCTACGGTACATCATACCTACAATACCGACAGTTTTGCGCGTGCGCGTGCAAGACGCGTAATATGCACAGGGCGATTATATTTATGGTAATAATATGGCGCGGACCCGCGCCATATTATCAGCTGTAAACGGGGATTTTAAATAAATTTCCTCTTATGCCGCGAACGTCTACGGATTATATTATCGGTTTTCGAGTAGAGCGCCGCGGATTCGAAAAATTCAATATTACGCGGTTAATCCTTTGGTTCTGTTCAGATTACAGAGATAATAATATTATGTTACACACATCGAATAGAAAAACTGTCAAGTTTGTGAGCGGTTAAATATTGCGAATAAAATTCCGACCAGAAATATCGAATATTATTGATCATAACGGGCATACTCGAAATCTTCGTTTATAGATCGCGCTGCCGGCTGGTTCACGTGGTAATAGCGATCCCGTGATCACCCTGTATAATAATATACGACGCGTAATAGTATACATTTATACAATATACGATATTGTGGGATATGTTTTTTTTTTTTTTTTTTTCATTTTTTTTACCCCTCCGTCTCTTTTCCCCGTCTAACACCGCGTGCGTCGTCGTCGTTCGCCGAGTATGTCTTCGTGAGTCATTGCTGCCTCTCGGTTATCGTCCCCACCGAAAAAACCGGTTGCTATCGCGCGTACAAACAAAACGTATTATAATATTAAATGAAAAAAAAAAAAATAATAATAAATAAATGTATACGTATACGTATAAAACGTATTATTACGGTAATAATAATATTATAATGTTATACTGCTCACGCCCCGCCGCCGCCGCCGCATACCGCCACGCGCCAGCGCCAACGTTCGCGACAATAATATCGGAGAAATATGTTGCGAAAACACGCGTCGCATCATTTTATCGGATGCTCGTAATTATCATTTCGTTCGCGCGAGACAGCAAGTCAACAGCGTATTGTTATTGTTTACAGCTTAGATCATCGTATACAATGGATAGAGCGTAGAGCTACGGCTACACCTCCGGCGAAACGAGTACGTCGCCAAACATCTCAAGGGGGCGTGTGGCTACTGCGCACGCGTCGCCTATTTCATATAACACCATTAAAGCCTATGCACTGGATATTCGGATGTATATTTTACATAGATATTTTATAGACATTTTACATATAAATTACAATTCTGTGACATTTTATTAGGCGAACTGTGATAAGACTGTTAATTGTACTTCGCCAAGTGAGACGCCCTATTGATGCGTGTTGGCGACACGTTTTATTGTTTATATAGCTCTGTCTATTGTACACGATCTAACGTGTACAGGGTTTGGCAGTATATCGGATGTACAATTGTATCTTGTATCTTCTATTATTGTAATACAGTTCTGAATCGGTGTCGAATATCTTGTTCGTTCCCGATTTCGTACCTATAACACTCGTACGCGTCTGAATAAAGCTCAGGTTTCCACCTGTGACGTGCAACGTATTTATGTATTCAATTATAGATGGTGAAATGTATCGATATTCGGGATTCTACGAGTGACCGTGTAAAAGAATAGACCCGAAACCTACTTCACGGTAACTCCCGGCAGTCGTCTGGTAAAACCAGCGGACATTTCGGTTAATGAGTAGAAGATTACCGCACTGACCAAATCGATATTAACTGATCGTCGTAGTGAAAACCTCGCGTGTCGTGACGTGTCCACTGATGTATAACGGTGACAATACCGACTGATCGGTGTCCTTGTGTAACCCGAACGAGAGAAAAAAGATGCGTTCAGCCAAACTCTAGACATTGTCCGGTAGATCTCGGTTACTTACTGAATTTTATCAAAAATCATTATTAAATGTCAATCGACTAGAATAATACGACAAAAGACGTACCACACGACACCCGACGTTGCTGTGATACCGCCTTGATCCTTAAACCGCGTTCACAACTCGTCGTGTCACGTAAAACCCGAACTTATAGCTTTTCGCGATAATCGTATGTAATAACTGATAAGACGAATCCGGCATGGACACATCAGAAAAGAGCATGTCACACGACACGTGAAGTTGAACGTCCCTCTTTAGAGTAAAATAATATACGGGTGACTTTGTAATATAGGATGTATTTTCCGGGATCGCCTCCAAAAATGCAGTGTAGCCGAATTTTAAAAAATATGAGGAAAGCGTAAATGGTCATATACCTGCGTGGTATTACACTTCATAGAAACGTTTAGTCCTAAAATTGTTTTCGGTCGATTTTGAATTTAATTATCGTGCTTAATGGATGTACTGTTGAAAATGTCGATGAATTGTTCCGAATAAAATACCGCCGCCCGGCAACGTAGTACTTTTTACGGGGCACGGTATGGAAAAAATCTCGACATCAACCGTATAAAAGTGTTTTCCACGAGATAAAAAAACGCGTCTTTGTAAAACTAATAGCTTCTCCGTTTTTCCCGGAATCTAAAAGCGCTTGTCGTAAAACTGCGTGAAAATAACTGCACGATTGATAAACCGTGCCTGAACGGACCTATAATGTACACTCGACAGTTGCAATTTTCTCAAACGGGCCTTCTCAACGCGGCGTTATCGTTGCTTAATACTAATAGTTTATAATACGAGTTGTGACGTGCCGTGTAAAATAGCGTTACAGCCGTGCGTGGCGGAAACATTGTTGTACTTATAATATAACCCCCCCGCACCACTATTTGTAAGGCTGTTGGGCCGCGTAATATTTGCGTTTAAATTAAAATGTTCCATCGTTTATTGGTTTCAGCCGACTTGGAAAACATGGCGCCGGATCAAGTGGGCCCGGACGAAGACACCGGCGTGACCGCTCTGAGCAACTGCGGCGGCGGGGCCAACATGAACACCACGGTCTTCGTCACAGTCCCGGCCAGTCCGTTCCCGGTCCGGGTGAGTTTTCGTCCAAATGAATATCAATATAATGTTTTATTAATCGTCATTATCTTGCGGGAAACGGCGTGGTAAATGGTATTCTGCAACGTAGCGCGTCGGCCGAGGACGCCGCGTATATTCAACGATCGTTATTTATATAAAAGCGACGTGTCCCCGAGACGTAACATCAAAATAACAACAATACTAAACTTGTCGTTGTTTTCGGACAGCTGTCTGACGCGTCTAAAAACTAAAATGTGGTACTTACGGTAATACGATTTTCATGCGTTTTTAGATATATAGCTACATAAACCATAGTACGCCGAAGAATTGATCGCGTCGTTAAACAATTATATACTTTTATATTCGCGTATAAAAAACAGAAAACGGGACATCCTGAACACTGACATATCACTTTATTTTACAATATCGATCAACACAACGTAAGACACTTGCATTGTCTCGAGAATTTTAACTTTTTTCGGGATTTACGTTTTTAGAGAATCATTTTTTGTCACCGTGTTATACTCTGGTTTATGAAATATATTTAAAAAAAATAAAAAAATCCAAAAATGTATACAATGTTTTAATTTAAATTGATTACCGGAATGTGATTTCGCGGATGTTTGCCGCCGATTTTACCTGCGGTTATTCCGAAATCAACAACTAAAGATACACACACAATTATTATGCCAACGGTACATAAAATCTATATCCGATATCCGATATTTGAAATAGGAAACTATGAGTTAATATTTAAATTAACCGACATACTCGTATTGGTTGAAAACCCGATTTTTTTTAAATTACTTTTTTGCATATTCCAAAGACATTATACACATTTTCTCCAAAAATATCGGTAAAAAAAAAAAAAAAACCAATACCGCCCGCATCGAGTATCGGTTTATTTATCGGCCACCCTTAATAATATTATAAGTTTTCTTTAAAACTTGATATTTTTTTGATTCTTGTTTCTTATGTATATGTACTTTAGTAATTTAATAATAACGCATCGCAAACTTTAAAATATTATACTGCGGTATTCTGCTTCTTATTCTCCGTGACTGCGTTTTGAATTATTATTACATACGACCTTCGATACTTACTACATTCTGAGCGTGTGAAATGGCCGACACTAATTGGACGCGGGATAGTTATTACTATATACATACTTACAAACAACTTTATAGCGTTAAAAGTCCCGAATTCGCGGATAATTTAATATTCCGACGGTCGCGTATACACGAATACGACGGTAATAAAATATCGTGGGTTCATTTCTCTATTTCGCGATAGTATTTGAAGTTCGATAGTCGAAACTATAATATGCGTGCTTATATAAATGGACCGGGGTGCACTAGCTGTGCAGCGCGTTATACCGTACCCGGCGGTGTATTAACATTCCCTACGTGGAACGAGCCACATATGCAAATGAGATCCTCTGATTAGGCAGATATGACGTTATTCGTTTGAATATTTAGACAGGTACCTTATTACTGTACAGTTCAACATAATATTGGGTTCCGATTGCGCTTCAATGGATTGTTAGGTTTAAATCCGACGACCGTAGACCGAATCGCTCGCAGTTTTATCTTGAACTTTATCTGAACTCGTCGTGGTTTTCCATCGACTGAGTTTTACGTTTACACTTAGAACACCGAGTACTTCCTCGGCTAGCAGTATCAGACAATTCGGAACAGTGTGTGACGGTGAAAACACGTCGTCTTAATTAATAGAATATCATAATTTATAAATTTTTGATCAGCGTTTCGAACAGCGAGGATTCCATTTGCGACTGTGGCACGTTTCAAGTACAGAGATAACGTTTTAATACGATTCTCTATTTAAAATATTATTGTATAGTTGTTTTTGTTTTTTTTTTTTCCTGGAGATTTTTGTTTTTCTTACATACGTCGTCGCTTCTCTTTATATGGACCGAGATACTATACGACCGCATCGGTGATTTATTTTTAAAAACGCGCGAGGGGTCAGTATAAATAGAAGCACATCAGACACGACGGAGACACGCACACACATTCGACGTGCTTGGACAACTATCAAGTGGCCAGCAATGCGACAAATGTTCGTATATATTTTATTCACAGGGGAAGCTTTTTATACACGCTCTCGCACGCACGCGTGTGCTGCGTTGTCGTACAGCGGTCCTCGTGTCACCACATCCTAAATAGTATCGTACATCAAATATAAGATAACTCAATTTATCTATTAGGGGTCACATATCTCCGGCCGGCCCCCTTGCACATAAACCAATATTGTATTCTTGTACCGTAATAAACCGCAGATTACGCATGTATATTAAAAAAAAATCACTGTGTGTTGGGCTACCGCCTCGGTTGTCGATCGGCTGCCTATAATATGTAATAAGAAAATATATTATCACCATGTGGTTTTATACGTTTTTTTTTTTTTATACCTTTGCGTCTTGTGTTGTACGCAGGAAGAACTGTCGTCCGAAAACGTGTCCGTTGGCGGTGGCGAAAAAGACAAAGACTCGACGACGACAGACGACAACGAGGACGATGACCTTACTTCGTTGAGTTGGCTGCAAAACAAGAATTTGCTCAAAGGTCAGTATACAATGTGTACACGTATACCTAAATACTATTATAATACACCAGCAGTACGTACGCCTGTTATACAGTAAAAACAGTCGATACGGACAAAAAAAAAAATCGACATCGAACCATGGGTGTGTCACATTTGGTAGCAGGAGGGGGTTTAGCAAATAATAATTAATCATGAATATATCGTAGACACTTCTTCTATGCCTAATCCGAAAACGGTAATTTAAAAGCCAAATCTGAAAAATTAAATTTGTATCCAATAAATCGAGCTTTACCCAGCAACTTGGCTGAAGTATATACACATTTTAAGATTGAATAACTAAATAAATATTCATATTTGTTGTATTTTAAAGCCAATAGGAGGAAGTATAACTCTCAATCTCCCATCCTTTGTGCAATGACCACTATTATAGGTGGGAAGTTAGGAAATTAGCTAGAATATATAGAGTGATTAAATTTGTATAATACCTACGCCACGATAAATCATTGCTAACGAACATCGATTCTGAGAAAGTAAAACATGTTTAACGTTTTTATAGACTTAAATGTATTAAATGTATTGAAGAAATTAATAATTGGCAACTACAAAATAAATTAAAATTGTTTTTTCGTTTCAAACTTTTGATCATTTTAATGGAACCGAAAACAAAAATTACGAAAATTTCGAATAATTATGAAGAACTTAAAACTGTAAGAATATTTTGAAAGTTGCACCACTTCTAGGAAGGGTTAATATAAATATTTGGTGAAAATATCAGATTTCTTTGATTATTTCTCGTTTTTTGGTAATTATTAAGAAAGCTACAATGAAAATCAAAAAAATTACCTCTTCAGTTCACCAATTGGGCAACATTTGTTTCCCAAAATCTCCCCTAAAATGTATAATTGGGGCAAGATGTCTGATAAAAAACTTTTTTACATACAGAAAAAGTACACATCGTAATTTAACCAATTATATATTATTGTGCTTAGAATCGCAAAGTTACAATATTTTCGTTACGGGTTGTTAGTCCATAATGTTGATACTATATAGAGAAAAGAAAAATGTTCCGTGCATTTAGGTCAGGCTGCCAAACGATTGAATAACAAACGCACAATAGGGTGTTAGGTCATAATAATTATCCGCTGTATACTTTAAAATATTATGCACTAACAACTTGCACGGCTATAGCAAACTAGCTGTGACGATGTATTTTCTATAAAAGTTGCTAATTCGTATTCTGTCCAGAAAATTAATATAAATATATTATATAAAAAAATCAATTATTTTATACACATAATACTCGTCCTTATCATCGGCTACCAGAGAAGAAGTAACTTGAAAAAATTGACTTCTTATTTTTTTTTTTGGAAAATACATTGAATACATTCAAAACTGAAAGTAATTGTGCGAAAAGGAAAGAAGAACGGATTTATTGAGATATTCAAAAAAGTTTTCAAATAAAATACCTAAATAACCTCCTAGCAAGAATTTCCCATCTTTTAAGGCATAACAAATCAACGAAAATACTAGTTTTTCCACTACACGTAGAATAACAAAAAAAAAATTATATTAAAATAATCAAATTATAATATTTATTTATTTATTTTATGTATTATAAAACTTATGAGACATAAGTTTAGACAAATTTTATAAGAGAGTCTGTGGCCGATTGAGTATAATATAATGCAGCATTCTGCGTTATGCAATGAAATAAATTAAAAATAATTATTTTATTTTGTATTAACGAATGCGTTGAAAGATGTAATATATTTATTTTAAAACTATACAGGTAGATATTATTATAATAAAGTATATAAACTAATAATGTGTTTTCATTTGAAAAGTATTTTATTTTTTACATTTTATTATATTATTTAAAAAAATAATAATAATAATGAAACATATTTTATCTAACCAAAAAATAAACATTGATTGAACGTAATAATTTATACTTATTAAACTGTAGTAAAAAATATTTAAATACAATATGTATTTAATATAATTTAATAATAATTGTTTATTTATTGTTAAATGTATATTTAAACCCTCGAAGTAAAAGTGAAGTAAAATAATTCACTTTGTCGATGTACTACGATTATTGTTGTACAATAATTATAATATAAATAAAATATTATATTCGATTAACGTTTCAATACTGTGAACAACTTTTGTAAAAATATATCTATTTTTAAATTCTGAACGAAGCGAAGACACTAAGTGGTGTTTTTTCTTTATGTCTGTAACCATTTTTCCTGTTATTAAAATTCTCAAAAACGTTCACACCAGACCTGAGAAAATGCATATTTCACCCCAGTGTAGTATTTTATTTAAAACACATTTCAAGAATTTCAAAGTTGACGATAAGTATACTCGTAAGTTTTTTTTGTTTCTTGTTTTTTGTGTAGTTTTTAAACGATAAAAAAAAACCTATTTTACAATTCATTACGATAAATCTTACTCCTTTCAGATTCGGTTTTTTGATCGCAAAGATTTACTATTGGTCTCGTAATGTACAAATAGCATAGATATTTTACTCAACTTGACCTACACCTATAATATACGGCAGTGGGCCTAACCGCGGTATGAAAATGCGTGTATTATGTCCGGTTCTTTTTTAAAAATATAATTGTTCGAATAATTACCATTTGTTTTATTCTTACGCAAAACGGTTGTATATCTACTGCGATTGAAACACTTAAACTATAATAATTATTATTATAAACATAAACTGAAGATTTCAAGGATCCTCAGACACCGTAAACGCTTAAACGCGCTAGGGTTTACCCGTATTCAATCCTAAAACACCGGTTGATTTAGACGTACCACGCGCGGTTTAATAGTAAATGGAAGTTTAATTGGATCACAATATAATATTATTATATAGTGTTCTAACCGAACGTACATATTATTTCGGTTAAATGAACTTGCTGCAGTACCTTATTCACCAAAATCAATATATTGATTATATTTAGAATAAAGTGTGTTAGACGAATGGGCACGTATATTTTTTTTTGTTTACAATTAAACCACGTGTTCTTTAAGTTAATCCGCATTCCTGGTATAATCAAGAGCTATTCGTTATACTAAAATGTGTGCATTTTTTTGGATGAATAAAGATGCCCCAAATCGTTCACATCGTACCTCGAAAGTTGCGAATTTTTCGATCGATGATATTTTATTTGAAAAACATTTCTTGGTTTCCAGCAGTTTTATTTAAACTGACAACAAAAGACGATAAATTGGTTTTATTTTTATTGATTTTTTGGTTACTGTAGCTACACGTCGCAAACTGGACTAATACTAGACTTTACCGGTTTACCGAGCCCCACTCAGAATCGTTATTTATGATTGTAATTATTGATCGTTGTTTTAAATATATAAACTAAATTTCCCTACATCCTATATTCATTCCTAAATTTCCTCCTACACAAACTACAACAGTATGTAGCCGATCCAATACCCATTGTGCGAAGTATGTGCGTTTTTTTATGTGTCTATAACTTGTTTCCATAATTTTTTTTACGAAATATTTATTATCCGTATCGCATAAACGCGTTACACGAGAATTTATCAAAAGTTACTTATGTAGGTAATCGCGAGTTGCACGCGCGTTGTATTCAAATTAGAAAGTTGTTAACGAACAATTTTTTTCTAACTGTAATTCTTTTTATTAATTATTATCGTACATTGTCCTTACCTAATATTATATATTTATAAATTCCAATTACCCGCGTAACATTTATTAAGGCTCGTGTCGTTAATTAATGTGATATTGATTTCCCTTCGAAGTTTAAAATGTATAAGCAGTAATAATAATATTCGAACGAATCGGCGGATAATTATTTTCGTTAACTACAATAATGGTTATAACCTATCTAAAATTTGTTGAAGCTCTTATATATACCTATAGTATATATGTATTAAGCTATAAAACAATATTTTATTGATGATTATTATTATTATTTTTTAATCAGTATAATTATTTTTTTAAATGTATACCTGCTGCAGTCGTATATTTTATGTAATTTAGAAATAGTATTTTCTTTCGGTTAAATACAAATATTATTAAAATAATAATTAATGAATAATTCATAAAAAATTAATTATTAAAAAAGACCCGGACATACTTCCCACTATAGGTAACAGATAACGACCGGAAGGATCCATTAGAACCGGAAGTTTGGATAGAATCAGGTGATTTAGTTTGGATAGGTACTAAAAGCAACAATAAAACATTGCAATAAAAAAAAAAAAAAGATTCTGAGTGTAACCCGGTAAATTAATAAGGTTTTTATAAAATAATATATTGGTTGTGTTTTTCCTCTTGTGGCCAAGGTTACCCCAGAATCAACAAAATTAAAACCTACACTATACAGTCATTTTTTATCAGTTTTTTAGAAAAATATTTAAGAATTTTAAAATAATTGTTTCTGCATGTACCTCCCAGTCGAAAATTTCACTTATTTTAACGTACTGCATGAAAAAAAAAACAAAGCAGTTAAAAATACTTCTTAGTAAAATTAATTGATAGCTTATTCATTTTTCGCCACACTTAGAATCTAAAATTAAAACGTATATTTTCAACGGAAATCAACACAAATTTCAAAACGCGAATTCAATTAGCTCGTTTTCTCTATTATAATTGTTGGTATTATTTACTACTTATGTTGTTCGTAAACTAATTTGATTTAGTCGAAATGGCACCATATACCTATATTAATACAAAATATCGTAAAAAAATAATACCGCCGTACATGATTATCGCGTCTGTATATTGCATTTAACTTTATCTTATCTTATTCCTTTTACCCAAATATACTGGTTTTTCATTTTATTATTTGCAAATAGTAATAATTTGTACTGTCATTTTGCCTGATGCTTTTACAGTTTAGAGTTTTTTTCTGCAATTTTTATAATTTTTTTAAAATTTTAAATGGAATTTAATTTTCTAAAAACCGCAAATAGTAAAAATGTATTAGTTCATAACTGGCATACTTTTACAAAAGAAAAAAATAGTACTGATTTCAAGGTAAGATAAATAATATTACTGTTTATAACATTCTATATTTTAGTTTTTAGTCCATTTTTATTTAACTATTGAATATTATTATATTATATCATATTATTTCCCGGCATTTTTATAAAATATCGTACAAAATACAAATACATTAGTTTTAATCTATACATTTATAAATGGTTTGAGACATCAACAAAACCTAACAGAAATTAAAATAGGTCAAAGTATAGTAGGAAATTCAAATACGACAAGACAGTCAATTTGGCCGAACGAGTAAAGAAAGTAGTAGCAGATTATCATAATTGAGAGTTTGAAGATTATCTTCAAGGTATTTCATTTAATATATACTTCCAGTAATTAATATACATATTTGTATCATTTTTATCAATTCTACTATATATTAATATAACAATATTATATATGCTTTGAAATATATAAAATTATTTATACCTATCTAAAATATCAATCAATAATCAATATTATTTATTTATAATTAAATTACTTCTATATTTCATACTGGCTGTATGTATTTCATGCGATATTTTAGTTGTAATATTTTGGTCACGCGATATTTTACCGATGATATTTTGTCGGTGATTCTAATATTACCTATACTAATATTACAAAGCTAATCATTATATTATGGATAATATTACGAAATAAATAAAAGTAGAAATAAAATCATCTATTTGATATTTACACATTTTCATATAAATGCTATGAGGTTTTATGAGTATAATATTGAAATCCAAAGAATAAACAATATGGATATGTTTCAAACAGACTTATTGTTATTATTATTATTTATTTTTTTTACTTTAAATATAAAAATAATGCTTGTAGTATATTAAAAAATATTCGAAAGAAAAACATGGTAAATTTCTGAAGTATAAACGTAATTTCAACGCATTTAATAATATTTTAATTTTTACTATATAATGTGTAACACGTATGAATCATTAATGGAAAACAGACATGATCCTGAAATATACGATTTGTACAATAATATGTGGTACATTATAACGTTTTGTATTTGATAACAAAATAAATTTTATCCCAAATATTCCATATATACATTTCGTAATAGTGAATAGGTTTTTAAACTATACAATTACAATAAATCCCTGCAGTGTACATAAATCAATATAATATAATCCAATTTGTTTAGTACCTATGTATATGTGGAATCTGGTAGCCAACGTTTTATTGAAAACATGTGTTGTACACACATGTGGTAAGAAAAAAAAGTTTATTTTTGATAGTCCCTATTGAAAAGAAAGAAAACTTTCAACATGGTGTATACAAAACTAGTAATATTCTAGTTTCGTCGATATTATTATACCATAGAGATTTTGCTTACTCTTATTTCATAAAAGTAAAATCTTTTTTTATAATATTGTGACTTTTTTTAGTACAACTAATGCGCAGATCTAAGTGATAATATATCATTTTAGTATTAATTTATATGTTTTGTTTTTTATGTATATATATTAATTTATTTCCCGTTACTAACCATTATTTTATATATATGTACATTTTACAAAGATCACAATAAAATATTAACTTTTTCTATATTTTTTTTAGTGATTAATAATATCATATTATTTTCTGGCATCCTTTTTATTGTTTTACAGACGTGTGATAATGGTTATATAACCATATATTATAATTTAAAAAACAAAACATAAAAAGATTACCTACTAATGAGTAGGGAAAAAATTGTTGTATTTACTGTAACCTTTATTTAAATAAAACATAATTCATTATTATAAATATAACAAAGCAGTGCTAAGGTATAATAAGAAACATTAGTTATAAATATATAAATTTATATTTTATTTTTAACACAACAAATATCCATTGCAATATTATAATAAATTATTTACAATTTTAATTTTATTAGGTGCCTATACCTAGTTTAATTATTGGAGGGTGGGTGGGAATGATTTTCCAATTTCATACAATTTGAAACGTATCTTTTACATTTTAATAATAATCTATCTACTGCTTGATTTAAGAGTTACCACCGTTTTTGCGGACGAATATTACATTTTAGACCAATCAGCTGGGGTAAAATTTACCCACTATCCTCTTGCCCAATTTTAATTTTGAAAACATATTTGAAATTTTTGATTTATTGTCTATAGTTTTTAGGAGAGATTTTCTGGGTTTTTTATTTCGTTAGACAAAATAATATATGATGAGTTTATCTTTGTTTCTTAAAATAATTCCGCACTTAAAAGCGTCACATAAAAATAAAATTGAAAAAATAAAAATATTTTACCTACAAAACATAAAAAAGAAAAAAACTAATCGCTTTCAACAACCTTGAAACATTATAATATCACAAAATATACCAGCAATAATAATAAACATTAGAATTTTTTTTATGTACGGATATTGATTAATAGTTTCATAATGAAAATGTATTGACTTGACAATATTATTTTTCTTTTTAAATATAAAATCTTTGTTAGACAAAGATTTTAGGTCAGCCGGTATAATTAAAAGTGTAGGTAGTGTATTTATCTAAGGAAATATAGTATTGTTTCCATTAAAATGTAAAATTATATTTTAAAAAAGGACCCATCTATTTAAAGTTATATGTATAAATAAAATAGTGTGTGTATTACTTACTAATTGTATGATAGGTAAAATAGGCGTATATTAGTGTATACTACTTATCTTTACTATTAATTTTTATTGGGATTTATAAGTTAAATTTAAAAAAAAATAACGCGAAAATACATTAAAACTATCCTATTTTTATTGTTTCCTTCAATTATTTTTATTTTCGCGTATTATAATATTAAATGATGCTACGTCTTCAGTTTATAATTTTATAATCATATTAAAATAAATTGACTACGAAACAATATTATATTTTAATAATAATTAGTTTAGCCTTATTTCGTTACATTTTAATGTAAGAAACTATCGCACAAAATATTCGTAATTTTATGGATTAACTTTATTCATATATTACGATTAAAAAATGTATGTGCTCTCCAACTCGTAGTTTGTTAGTTTTTCACACGGCATTTATTCGTGTCTAGAGGTTAGTGTGATATATTATAAAAATAATAGTCTACTTTCAAAATTGATCATTTTATGCATTATAAATATTGTATATAGATCAATCAATGGCATATTTAGGAATTTGCTCATGAGAGAGGTGGGGTCCAATAAATTATTTCAGTACGGAACTGTTGTGAAAAGGTATATAAAAAAATTATGTTATACATTTGCAATATATTCTTGCGAGCTTGGCCTTTCACTGTAGTCAAATCTACTTACCTAATCCACAATATTTATAATATATTGTTTTTTATATCGAAATTTACGAATTTGGACGAAATTTCTAGAAAATACTTGTATTGTTACTTAATTGAAAAATGTTAAACTAATTGTTTGTATTTATCTTCAAATATTTTATTAAAAAACAAATTTCTAATTTTAACACCTTATTATAACATAGTTTTTTTAGTAATAATTTGTTTACACCTTTCGTTACAAATCTGTTTACATAAAATCCAGTGTTTGATGCAATAGGCGTATTTTTACTGTAACCTAGTTAATGTGAATTAAATAACTTGCAATCACGTGCCGTTGATAATATATTGTAGATATTTATATTGTAATTTTTATTTGTTTGAACAAATAAATATTAAAATAATTATATTTATTATCTTTTATTGTTTAATGATAATAATAAAATATCTCTAGATAGTATAACCATGTGTCATGTACCAACTACATATTGCATTATGTATACTTTTTTTCAAATTACTATTTGTTTAAATAGACCAAATGAGGCGACCACAAACCATGAACATATTAGGAAATGATGTGTCTATGTATATCTATGCTACAAAAATAGTTTGTATGTTAGCGTTTTTTTTTTTTTTTTTTTTAAATAATCACTATAAATTAAATTATATAAGAAAAATTAAAATAAAGAACACGAGGTAAATATTTAGGTATTTAACGGGATATTTATTTAAGGCGGGATTTTCGTCATCATATTAAACCACTTTCAATGGCTTCGGTTTCACGGGGATTATCCATTCAATCGATCGGGTGATGGGAAAATGCATGTGCTGTGTGTTACTAACTTAATTAAAATGAATAATATATGTTTACAATACGTAATATACATTTTATTTTTACGCGATGATATCCGATCACCGTCCGTAAAAAGACAAAAGCCGCTCGTAACCTAGCCATAAAAATACTTGCCTATATATTTTATATTTAAATATATTTAAGATTAAATGAAATCAGTAAGGTAGGAATAATTGTTGAAACGATCCGTGAATAATTATTGACGTACATTTCACCAGTCTCCTTTCACCCCTATTCGAAAATTTCTATTTTTTTGTGCCTGCAATATTTAGTATGCAATTTAGCATGGATTTGCGTGCTTATATCATCGTCATTTAAATGCTTTTAGTTTAGATTTTATATCAAAAACCCCGGGAGTAGGGGGCTGAATAATCGTGTCTTCATTCAATTTTTGTTTTAATCAACCTCTGGTGATTCGTATTCGCTTGTTGATGAGCATAAAGCTGTGGTTCTCACTTCTCAGAGTATGTAGCTGCGCTCCCCAACTACTTTCTGTAAGTTCACGTTTACATAATTGTCGTTTCGCGTAGTTATTTTTCTCTTAAAGTTTTCACTATGAAATCGATATGTCGTAAGTGTTAACTTAAGGGCGTAAGCCGTACAAACCCTCTACGCGCTGTACCCCAGGCAACGTTCTATAACGGCTATTTTTTTCAAATACAGGCACGCATACTTATACACAACAATAACATTGAAATAACCTTAATAACAATAATAATAATAAACAATATACCGTTAGTGGTTAACTGTTATTCGTTGGTGACTTGGCGTGATATTCTGTTTATGTAAAAATTTATGTATGTATACTGTGTATACATACTTACCTACCTACCTATAACAGACACAATAATAGTGCAATAGTCTTTTTTTCGGGGAATATTCGACTTTACCTGTGGTCCGAGCTACTTATTTGAAATTGTGGGATTTGTTTATTTTTTATAAGTGTTCAAATTATAAAATATATATATATGAGAGAATACCAAGAATAATATTTCGATTAAATGTTTAATATTTTGAATTTTGCATTATAATTGGAGAAACGTTTCTCTTGGTGTATTTTAAATATTAGAACGTAGCCGTCAATAATAAAATACGTCATTAGAATATTTTACATACAACTTGTTATCAGTCAGTAATAGATATATTATACGAGTATTTATGATTTTTTGAACCAATCGAAGATATAATATAATATAACAATTAATAAATATTAAGGGCGGTTCAGAGTGATTTTATGTACTAAAATGATTTAATTTTTTTTTTTTTAATTATATTATAAACTTACAAACCGCGCGAAGAACCAATAGTTTCGGTAATAATTGTTCGAGAATATACTGGCACTTGGAGTATTTTCTTATAATTATATTGAATTCACGGGTCGAAACCCCTGGTTCACGTCGGTGTACACATAAATTAATACTTTTTATAAATATTGAAACCCAAATGTACATACACCTACCTATACTGTGTCATTGGAACGACAATTCGCTGATGGATCGTTTGGAATTTTTATGTTCTGTACAGGTGTTCACGAATTGCCAAAGACCGATTATGCGGACGACGCTTCGTCGGACTCACGTTCGTCCAGCGGCCAGTCTATATCGCCGGTCCGATGTTGGCCAGCAGGTCTGCCCGTCGCCACCACCAATACCACCACCAACAACAACAATAATAATAACAACAACAATAACAACAACAACAATAAGACTTCCGCGTTGCGGTCATCCAGTTATGACCCAAAGGTATATAAACCAACTTAAATTATATTGTTATCATCAGTGGTGCAGGTTTTGTGTTTCGAACACCTCGCATTAAATAGTTTAGTTATTGTTGATTATTTTTGATTTTTTATTAAAAATTGATTCAAATTATTGACCTATTTCCTCAGAAGTTGAAAACACTTATAATATTCTTACTTAATTTAAAGACCTGGAACAGCCTCCAAATATTATTTTACTTCTATACATAATTGCTAATTAACAAGTAGTGCCAATTAGCAGGCAATTTACAAAAGAATAAGTCTTTCAAGCCGCCCGTGCCATGTTTTATTATAGGTAGTATAAGAAATATTTGCACGAGTTTTCGCTTTGAATATTATGAAAAAAGTTTTGGAAAAATTAATTTTCACTTAAATGTCATTTATACATTATTTGCTTCTTGTTTGATATTACAAACCGACAAAAATTAAAGACTTTAACAAATGAGTTCCTCTTATTTTGCACTATAGTCTCTAGCTTAAGTTGTATTACTATCTATACTTATTAACGGACAAAAAAAAGTTTAACTTAATTTCATAATACTTACATACACATACACACACACACATACATACATACATTCGTCATCGACAAAAAATGACTTGTTTTCAATGTAAACGTAATAAAATTAAGACATAGTGTAATTTTGTTTCTTTAAAAATAATATGTGTCCCGAATGTTTGCACAGGTGCACACGGAATCCAAGCCTCCGTACTCGTTCTCGTGCTTGATCTTTATGGCCATCGAAGATTCGCCGATTAAAGCGTTGCCAGTCAAAGACATCTACGGATGGATCGTCGACCATTTTCCGTACTACAAAAACGCGCCCACTGGCTGGAAAAACAGCGTCCGGCACAATCTGTCGTTGAACAAGTGTTTCCGCAAAGTGGAAAAAGCTCCAGTAAGCATATTTTCACAATTTTTTTTATTTAGTTGTTCACAAATTTTGTAGAATCAGAGTCAAGGTACATGCAATAAAATATAATATGTATCTCGTATTATATACGTGGTATAAAATAGTACACGCGCAGTTTAAGTAAGTCACGTCCGCTACAAATTCTACACGATTCGTATGTATAGTATGATGCAGGGATATGACTCGGCATATTACTTTATGGAGATTTTTTCTTTTTATTATTAAATAAGACTTTGATCTCTCGATTTACCCCCTGAACGCATGTTATTTTCGAATAAAGAATAATTTTTGTACAAGAAAATAGAAAAATTGTGAAGGATTATGACTGCAGCTAGTAGAGTTAGATTAATCTGAAAAGAAATGACACGAGTATTTTGTGATAAAAGGTGCCAACAAATTTCTTAAAAAAAAAAAAAAAACTCTTTTAAGACATGATATACTGAATAAAAAATATGAAAAAACAATAGAAGTAGAAGAACTGCAAAGGTTACATAAGGTGTATGTGTATACTTGTATAAGTGTAATTAGGTTGAATAAAATAATGGTTTATGTTGAGTGAGTATAGCAAGACAAATAAGAGAAAATAGATTAACATAGTATGGACATTGGGCATGTTCAGAGCAGGAAAAACGAAAATATAATCAAAATGACATGTAGGATAAGTGTAGATATGGAAACCAGGGAAGATGAATACAGCAAAGAAGAAAAAGTGCAGGCTAGATAAGGGAACCGGTATGATGGATGTAGGGGCATGCGGAGTACAAGCGTAACTGTTCTCACTTTTGCGAGATAAAAGCGGAAAATCCTATAATACGTGGGCAGGGTAAACGAGCGGTGCAGTAAATTAAGCAGTCCACATTATATCCCCCAGAAACAATGACCTCAGACACGAGTATCGTAAACCTATCATTTGTTCTCCCTCCACAATTAGAATTTGGGTAAAGGATCGCTGTGGATGGTCGAACCCTCGTACCGGCCATGCCTGATCCAAGCACTGCAAAAGACCCCGTACACCAAGGGGTACAGCAAAAAGTCGACGGTGAACACGAGCCCGGTTACTCGGGTGGTAGAGCCGGTCAAGGACGAACCACGAAGTGAAGACGAAATGTCAACGGTCAGCGACGTGGACGCGGCGACCGCTATGCTGGTACTCAAACACGGGCCGCACGTGCGCATCATGCACAATAGAGGTTCGTCCCGTCACGACAATAATCCTTAATATTATTATTATTCTTTAATATTGTTGGGCCGAAATCAATTGTTATATTATTTTCTTTCGGACCACCGTGTTAACGTGGTTAAAATGGGAAAAACTTCAAAGGGGTACTATATAATTGCCGAAAGTTGAGTGACGGTCTAAACTAACGGAAAACTAACTATAAATCCGACCAAACTTTCAGGGAACCCATCGCGGAGCCAAGACTTCCAAAATGCTTTTCTCCCACACACATTTGTTCATGAAAAATTGAATACTAATAGGGTTTAATAATAAACTGCACTCCCTCCCTTTCACAAAAAAATATTGTCTTATATGATATTATATGCCTGCTCACTATAAATAAAATAAAACACGAGTCCGATTATGCACAAACCAATAGGTCGTATTAAATAATTTATTTTAAACGCAACTAATTCGAACTTTTAAAATTTATATTTAAAAATACTTCTGTGTTAATTGGTAACTAAAGTGTCACTTCGATGACTCAAACTAAGGGAGCTGCATATTAACCGATATTATACGGATCGAACTTATAGGAGAACGTGGGAACTTATAGCATGCATTTTTATTAGAATTTCAATCAGAAAAATAGATACAGATATTTCAAAAAAATATATATATATTTTTCCATTCCCTTGGGAATATTATTTAGCTGCGATATTTTATTTTATATTATATATACGTTTTATCTCTAGAACCACTTTGAACCAAAGTCATAGGTACGTTTTTCATTTTGTTTGAATAAATGTCATAATTGCGAAATATACTTGTAAATTAATTCGAATACTTCCTAGTTGATGAATTTAAACTTTATTGACAATTTCGTTAATATTGTCCTATACTCAACCCGTTAAATATTTGAGAATTTTTTCTTTATGATAATGTTTATTTATAATTTACGTGAATATTTCAAAACCGAGATTATGAAAAAGTTTTCGTAAGATTAATGATATGCGAGATTTAAATACACAGAATTAAATATACATTTTTTGCAGAACTTTTTACTGCCAGATTTCTCAAAACGGTTTGTAATTTGTTAACATATTTCAGAGACGGCATTTTATACCGGCGTTACCTCACGTATTTAATCATTTCTAACCCAATGACTAGAATCGTATTTAAGATATTTTCTACCATGGAAAACAGATTTTTTCGCGATTACCCGGATGCAAAAGCTTGAATTATATCTGTTATATTTCAAATTTTAGTTTAGGACGACAGGTTCAATGTTAATAATTAATATAATATTCAACCTTTCTGTAGGTATAGATGATCTTAGATAGTAAAGTTCATAACTCTATACGTAATTCAGAAAAAGACCTTTTCAGTTAAACAGTTTAACGCTAAACTACATAAGAACATCACGTTTTCACACCAATAAATATGAAGAAAAAAAAATTGCTGCTCTTTAAAAACTGCAACCTCGTAGTCAATTTTGTCCCTCCCCCTCCCCTCGAGTTAACCCTTTAATATGGTTCTCTCTTTGACTGGACTTGAGAATATAATGTATAGGTATAAGTACTCTTGACGGTGCAGTTGTTTTCTCAGAATTACAATAATCCCTAAGTTTGATTCAAACACATTATAAATGGTACCTATACAAATTTAGTATTTGAAATATATAAAACATCACAGTTATAAGTTCTGTTTGAATTTTTTTTCTACGTACCATATTCGATATATTAGTTCGACGATCCATCTATCACTAAATTTAAAAATATAAATAATATAATGACGAATGTAAATACCGCGCGACTGTTTTATACCGAAGCGGTCGTTTCGAAAATCGTTTAATATAAAAACGGTTTCAAGCGGGAAATCTACGTAAAATAATCGTCGTGTTGACGTATTCCATAACGAAATGACTTCACTTTTTTTTTCTCTACAATTCGATTATAATTATAAATTTTCCCGAAACGCGTCCCACATAATATCTATACGCGTTTATGGTTTTCGGAAATTAAATCCCTGCCGGCTGTCTATATATTATTATGTAAGTATATGCATAATATAATAACATATTGCTATTTATTGTTTTTATACGGTTCTTTTTGTTCCGCGCATTTATTTTCTGTCAATTTTAGAATTTATTTGTATAAAATTTCAGGAGTTTTGTTTTTTAAATATTATTTCCACGTTTAAAACACATACAAAATTAAATCGGTCAACTGCGTGTCGTTTACACCCGTCAATGTATAGTATATATAAATTATAATATAGGGTTAAGATATTTTGTTTAATACTGACAGAACTACAGTTAACATATTTTCTTCGAAATAAAAGGTTCGTTGGAAATGTTTACGAAATGCTAATTTTGTCTAATTTTTTCAGAATTTCTTATCGCATAGTTGGGATATTAGATGGGGAGGGAGTCATATTATTATCGATTTTATATATTACGATGTATCCATCGGTATTTATAAAAACGTCACATAATGTGGACCTTTATATTGTGTTTTTTATATACCTTTTCAACGATACTTCACGCAATGGGCTGCGAGAATTTGTCATCTCTCGGTTTTATGTATAGAAAACTACCCTTACACTTTTTTGGCGATTTATTGACTACACAATTGTATGCCGATTCACATAAGACTCCTGTAGAAATTCGACAAACGAATGGGCGGACGACCGGACATGATGAAATTATAAGGGTTCTGTAACTGTCATTTTGGAAATCTAAAAAATGGTATTTAAAAAATATACATGTAATCGAAAAGATTTTAAAGTACTACAATTTGCACAAAAAAATGAACTTTTATAACAAAACCGTTACCTCGTTAAACCTCTTGTTTTTCAAATTCGACCATAACCTTTTTTTTTTATCTAATCTATCCGTTGCACGAAATGCAAATACTTAATTTTACGTTTAATGAATACTTAGTGTCCATGATGAAATAGTCTCTTAAAATTAATTTTCCGCAGCACGAATTTTAATTTCAACATTAAAATCAAATTGGCGACGGTTTACGATGTCGGTATACTTGCTAATGGTTTTTAGGTATTTATACTATGCTCATTACTAAGACGTAGCTCAGAATAATTATTTCAAGTTAATTATTGAGATTATACATTATATTTTTTATTTTATTCGAAAAATTAAACTTAAAACTGTTTAACTCATTCTTTATTTTTTTTTTCTTTATAACAAGAATTTTTTTTTAAATCAAGTGCGTCTTGTTTGACGTAGGTTATTATATAATATAGTCTTGCACAAACAAAACGGCATTAATTAATGTTCTTTCGAAATGCCGGTTGTATACTTTTTATTCTATACCTTACACAAACTGCATAAAGTTTTTAATAATTTGTTCACATTAAAAAAAAAAGTAGTTTTCTGCTTCTTTTAAAAAACTAAACAATAATGTAACTTTATTACACCATGTAACACCACTTTTTTTTATCAGCACGTCGTCATCGTGATGTTCCTAGTCGAAATTAATAATACCACTACGATACAGAGCACAGCTAATATGTTTTTTAAAACCGGTATAGAATTTTACTTAATAAAATCGGTTTCCGCGTTTAGAAATGCGCAACCATTAATTTTGTATACGCGAAACTGTAGAAGTGCGATATTAAATCGATATTCGATCCATTTCAGAAATATTAAGCGTAACGATAAATATATTTTGTCGTTCTCGCGATTACTTATATGCATGTCTATTTGTCTACCCACAAATGATGCGCGAGAAAAGCAAAATATAAATTCGTACTGATTTATTCGATTTCTTGGGCGTAATATTGCATAGATATGACAAAACGCACGTTTCGAAAACTAAATTTGACGACTATGTCGTAGTACGTCCAAAAAAAAAAAATATTCAATTGGACTGAATCCATAAATAAGAGGCAGGTTAAAGGTAGTTTGCCAATGCATAATCCAGCAATGGTTATTATTGTTTTTTTCGGACTGAATATTTTAAAAAGTTTAAATGTTAAAGTATTATATGTAGGTATAAGCGGATGAAGAGCAAAATCTAATGGGAAAGTTTATGGAATGTATAAAATTAAGTATTTCCGTTACGTGTTAACTCGTATAATATAACTGCAGCAGTTCTGTTCGCCAACACAATACCGATTTATAACCAACGTGCAAAATAAGGTTAGCCAACTACAAAAATTCGCTGATTTCGTAATACAGATCGATTTTGGGTAACGAATACGACGTGTATAAATACAGTGTAGATACGTATCACAACATCTGGAACGAAACGACAGTCGCGCTTAACTTTCGGTATGTATATACAGACGACGCGTGTCAATCGATACGGACGAAAAATTGCAGCAGTACACTATATATTATGTGTAATACAGGGTGCAATTCTTATACAGTAAACCAACGATTATATTGTCCACACGTGAAGATTTCGAGTACAGTTTCACGTGTGGGATTTTCCGATCGTAAAAATCTGCAAAATCTAATTTACTCGAAATCTCCGTACAAATAATTATATATCTTTAGTTCCAGAGTACTTTTACTAAAAGTAAAATCAGTAATTTTATATAATTTTCAATACGAGCAAATTAAATTTTAATACAAATCACTAAATGGCCCTTAATCAAAATATCGTTCTAAATCAGAACCCATGTCGTATAATTATAATATGACTTCTGACTTTTTTTTTTCGCCAGACTAAAAGTACATCATACCTACTGAAGATGTTCCGATTTCCAATGTAGTAATGTGTGTTCGAATACAAACATGCATTGAAAACGTTTTTATTGTATATATTTATATTATTACATAAGACAAAATTATCTTAAAAATATCCCAAATTTTACTTAAACCCTTCTTCCCTGTGACCAAAGGTATAGTTGCCGGTTCGTGATGGAAATACATAAATATAATCCGATAATCCGCGTGCACGACAAAGGTTCGCAATAATTATTTGACTATGGTAGACAAAATATGCCGAATCTTCATGACATTCGCATCGTTCCGTATAATATAATAATATAATACGCTAAATTAGATAATTAACAAAACCGAAGCCATTAAAAGTAATTATATCGAATAGGAAAAAAGGCCCTTTTTTTTTTTTTTCGTGTTACTACTAAACGACAGACACACGACACGTGCTCAGCGCGAACGATTTTAATGAGTCTATTAATTTCAGATTGGCAGCTAACGCAAACAAAACCTGACACGGATCCAGAACTGGCCGAGGTACGTATACACTAGCTAAATTATAGTAAACGTCTCTATGCCATACCGAAATATTCTTTGTGTGTAACATTTTGATCGCCTGTGTTTTATTTTTATACGTTTTCCATATATACCTACCCCCCCCCCCCACACACACGCACACACTAGGTTTTTTTTCGTTTGTCACACGCACGCACACGTATACATACTCATACACCGCACCACGATGGAACTATTTGTATAAACAAGAGCCAACATATTTATATACTTACACGCGTGTAGATTAGGGACGACAATATAATATGTGTATTGCTGCTGTGCACTTTGTTAAATAAAAAAAAAAATAATAATAATAATAATAAACTCTTCTACATCTAAAATATTATGTTATTTTCTTTACGGCAAACGTTTGCACTGTATACATATTATTGCATCTATCTACAACCTACTCGTTTTATTATTAGTTTTTTTTTTACAAAAATAATAGATATTTATTCAATATTTTCCCGCCTACTAACATTATTCATTACGGCCGTATTAAGTATAAAATGTAAACGAAAAAACAACAAAATATTTAGATACGGATATCGATAGTTGGTATCATAAAAGCAAATTATCGGTGGCGTGCCTGGAGGAAGGGCTAAGAGGGCTTCAGCCCTTCCTCCCCCCCCCTATTAGCCGTGTTTAAATACAAACAAATTCGTAGGTACAAACTATACAACAATTTGAAAACTTATTTCTAATAAAATAACAATCACTACACTTTTGCACTACTTACTTAACTAAGTACATAAATAATTATTTTACTACAAAATCATGCATTTTGCAAAATAACTTTTATATATTTGTATGTATTTTACTTTCAGTTTTATGTATATATGTAAATTTAATTTAGAATATTTAGCAACTCCTATCGAAAAATCCTGGGTACGCTACTGCAAATTATTATAATATTTGTTTGTTTTTAAATTTCTTTTACACGACGCATGATGCGTCACCACGACACTACACGTTTCCTGCTCCTAAAAAGTTAATAATCGTAACATTTCCTTTTTTATTTTGTAAATCCTCATTATACATCAAACAGTAAATTATATCCTTTTTATATTTAATATGTATGTGTATAAGGTATACATGTATGTAAATATTGTAATATTTTTTTATACAATAAAAACACGGCGGGTTCAATGCGCTTTATTTATAATTGTTTAAAGTGTACGGCGTTTATTTTCTACGATGTTCAATATTAATTTTCATAGCGAATGTTTTGGCAACTTGCCGGCATAATGTATGAAAAAAAATACGTTTCTGCGTAGAAAATAATATGATATTATTATAATTGCTGACAATACAATAGCTAAAGAAAAAATAATAAACCGCTATCAAATCCACGAAAAAAATATTGTACTTCGTACATTATCGGAAAAAGGCTTGTCCATTTTTTTTTTTTTTTTTTTTATCTATATAATTTGTTTCCTTTATTTTATTTGATATAAATGACAAGAGAATATTAGTAATTTCAAAATTGAATTTTTTCGTAGCGAAAACCATACAAAATTGACTTTACTGACCAAAGATTTATATACTCGACATTGTATGTGGTTAGCGTTGTAGAAAATAGAGATTGCCGGTTTGAGAATAAATAGGTAGGTATTAGGTACCCGTTTGAATTTTGTATACAGCCGACCTCGATATAATTTAAAATGTAAAATGTCTCTCATTCTCTCTCTCCGAGACTTTGTGTGTGTGTAAAATTTACCAATTATTTAAATATTTACCGCATAAGTATAATCCACTGGGCCCACGTATTTTCCACCGGTAATAACCGCGAATATTTTAAACTCGCAGACTATAGTACGTTATAGAACTGAAATATAAACTGATTTTATTATAACGTCAGAAATAAATAAATAAATAAATGTATTATTGTTTTCTTTTTTCAGTTATATCCAATCGTTACGATATGCCCAAGCGAGGATCACACCTACGACAACTGCTTCAAAACGGACAGGTAATAACCGCGGACTTGTTGCATTTCCATTGGTATTGTTGCTATATAAACTCGACATATATATAATTATACTCAGATAACCCCATCGCAACAACCCCTATAACAATACGTCATACTATATATTTAAAACGCGTAATGCGTTTAGCGGGGGAGATCGAATATGTGAAAAGACACCAAACACTATAAGAACCTCTACAACTGGTATACTGAATAGTGTTAGCAAATACTTGTAGATCCAAATACGGGACACACTTAGGGTTGCCAACCGTCCTACATTGGGGATGACTAGCCTATACAATTGTTTGATTTGCCCTACGTCCGACGACCCGTCCTACAACATTTAATATACAGTCTTATATTTGAATACATAGATCTTACTGTTAAAAAAAAATTTTTCAAACTTTTACTTCATTACTTTCATTGTAAAATATACAAAATACATTTATAAAATTCCAAAAAAATTTTTTTTTTTTTTTAAGTTAAATTACGTTTAGGTTAATTTACGTTCAAATAGTCTGCAAGTGTTGTTAACCTATAGTAAAAATGCTAAGTTTTTTTTAGTCCCACATTTTACGTTTAAATAGTTGGCAACACTAGCACATACTGTGTAAATTGCTGCGTTCTACATGTGCGACGGTTGCCTATATTTAGCCCCTTACGCTTTACTTCTAGAAATGTCAATATTGTTTATAAATGGTGTTAGTATATAGGCAACCCGTAGTGAAACGGAGAGCAAAATAGATAAGTATCCCAGAAAATTTTTTAAAAAAGTGTCCCGTATTCTAATCTAATGCAGTATTTGATTTAAGTTTTAAAATAAATTATCATTTCAATCCTATTTTTTTACGCGTAGTAAATTTGTTTTCTCTTAGTAAGTATAACTTGGTGGTTGTTCTAAATTCATAATGGGCATAATACAATGACAATTCAATAATTATCGATAGTTTTCTATAAAAAAAAAATAATAATAATAATATTAATAAAACTGTTAAAATCTATACCGGCACGTTCGTTTTCAACTGCAAATATAATACATGGTACTAATAATAAAATAATATTTCGGTTATTTTATCATAAATCAATAATAATATTAATGCTGTAACTATATATTACGTATATGTGTTATTGATGTTATATTATAGCGTTATAACGTTATAAGTGTTGAATGCTATGTACTATATATTTATATATATATTCATACTCTGAAACTGTATACATTTGTATAGTTGTGATATTGGTAGATTGTTGCAGGCGTGACATTCAAAAGGCTCTGTTTAAATAATTTTACTCGACAAATTTCCTTTACGCGCGTAAAAAAATCAAGTTTAAAGTTCATATTATGTATAGGTAGGTATAGCAGGTTGCAAAGGTTGTAGACCACTGGTATGGCGAAACGCTTTTGTAATTATGCGGTTTGCCGAGTGCCATTACCGTACAGAATTCGGTTCTATTTACTTAGTATACTGCGTTTACGACCAATTCGTTACAATATTCTATCATTTTCGTACATAATAATTATTGTTATAATATTGTTATTACCTATTTGAATAGAATGTAATAGAAATCGATAATTCTAACACTGTTCCTTCTACTTATAATATACTTATAATAGGTATATAATATTATACTACTATTTCGGTTCTTTTTTTTTCAAACACCGGAAATCCTAATTTAAAGTGAATTTCGACGATTTATTTGGATAGCCGCGCGAATTTGTATTATGATTAACGGCCAAATCGGTTTAATTAGATAAATCAACGTGTAAAATAAAATTCCGAACGTTTATACCTCGATCATTTTGAGAATCCCCTGAACATAATATTGAATGTATACAAAAATTACAATTATTATACTAATATTATATACAGCCGTAAGTATAGTTGAAATACCTAATTGCAAACTAAAATATACATAATTATAAAGATCCCGAGTGGAGCTCGGTTGAACACGGTTTTTTCTTCTAATTATTTTAATGTAAACGTTATTATCATTTTTATAATTATTATACTAAACACGTTACAAACGTTACAACCTTCGTGCGTGTTTAACGAAATTTATCAAACATTTGTACTTCATAATATAAGTAATAAATATCAACGAATGTGCACAATTTTCTGTTTTCCTAAACGATGGATAATATATTATTGTAGATATGGAAACTTTTTGAGCTCTTTTTAATACCTGAAAAAAATTAATTTTTAGCATCCCATTTAAGTATGTAAGTCTATTGTGCCTAAAATTCATTGCTTAAGTCCCTATATATTATTGTATAACATTATATAGGTAACCCGCTCAGCTCCCAAATCGAGTTAAACATACGTTCGAAAGTGATTGCATTATTTGAACTGTATATTGTTGGAAATCGATAAAAAAAATGTGTTTTTATAAAATACTTACCTATAGAACCGTGGATGAAAAATCCACATCTTTTAAGAGAGGTGAGGAGGTTTTGAAGCATTTTTACTCACCGAAATATAGTGTTTTTGTGTTTTTAAAGATAAAAAAATGTACATCTTAATAAAACATCTATATATATAAATAGCTCACTCCATTCAGAATCTGAAACGTGTTACTATAAATTCTATTACAGTTTTTCAAATATACGAACTGTCGGTTTTAAATTTAAAATGACAGTATACGGAATACTTGACTAGGCACAAGATCAGTGTGTAGATATGGCTATATACTGTTAGAGAAAACGTTCTTTCGTAAAATTAAGGATAAGTACCTACATAACATTTCCTGTATATTTACACAAATAATGGTCCATCTTAATATTTACATGGACCGTTTAAGTCTATACAATTTAATGAAAAGATAGTGGAATTTTAGATTCTGAAAGTAGCGAGAAATGTATTGGTTTTACTATGACGCTTGTGGCGTATGCTTTTAGACAATTTTTTCTTTTTTATGTCTGAAGAACTTTTCTACAAGATATTTTGCTCTAATCAAAAACTTAACATAATTTTTCTTATACAATTTTAGATCTAATTGGTGCATTGAGGAGGTAAATTTTTTTAGTTTCTTTAATAATGGGAAAAAAACCAGAACAAATACAATATAGGTTTCTGTTATTTAGAATTTTTTTTGTAATTTAGTCAAAACTAATCATATAAACCTGTAGTTTTCATCAAGTATCGCACTTATTAACACTTTTTAAACATGGTCAAATTTTCAAAACATTTTTCCTATTTTTGAACTATTTATAGCCATTTTAAATGTTCAAGTTTCAATTTTTATTTGGTTTTATACTTTTATGTGGACACAATTTTTTTTGACTTCCCAAAAATGTTTAAAAATTAGATACAAGAAGTTTATCATGATTTATAGAAAAACAAAAATGAGTTTATAATGTAGTAAAATACAATTGTACGTACTATTTTCCGATCTTTGTGAATACAACTTTTTTGGCTCCATACAAATGCTCGATGATTTGAAACGAAAAAACACTGATGGTAATAATTGTTAATTATTTATTTTACTCGTTTTTTAATAAAAAAACAAATTGCAATTTATTTTCCCCGAACCCATTTGTGATCTCCGTGCAGCTCTAGTTTACAACGTATTATATCGCATTTACAATTCTACATATTAATTATGCTATTATTTTTATATATATAATATTACATCGTAAATCATTGAACAATAGACCAAAATACCAATTGATTTTATCGCTTCGTTTCAGCTAAATATTTTGTGAGGTAGTACTCATACTATTAAACTAATAAAAATATCGAAATAAAACAATTCTATAACAGCAGAGTTATCGAACATTTGTTTTCTTCTTTACGGTTTGCTTTAGATAATATTGTATACTAATGTACTAATTTTATTTATATTTAAAATCGGTCTTTGAAATGATATTGTACAAAACAATTTACAAACTCACGGAGATTAAACGCTAAAATGATAGGTATTATGTTGGTCACACATTTTTTACTTGAAACCTATATTTTCGATTTGAATTAATATTTTAATTTTATCGTGTAGAAAGTTTTTTTTTTGTATATAGCACCACCCTTCTTATAAACAATTCATTGTTATTAGTTATTACTTCAAACTCATTATGCTATGGTTCTACAGTGTTACGCTTTCGACCACGCACAACCCACTCTACTTATGCACTAATTTTGTTCGGGCCAAGGCCTAAAAACAAAACTACCACAATGACAAAAATAGTAAAAAAAAAAAAAAAATCATTTCAAAACATATTTCTATAGATATGAATGAAATAACTTAATGTAACCTATTTTACCAATTTCCCATTTACAATAGTAACACACCAGTCAGCAGTATCAGCTTTTGTTATGTAAGTTCGATAAAATATAACTCTTCACGTATGTATTACGTTAATTTTTCCATGTATGAGAATTGTTTACATTTTGAAATCACTCTGTTGTAAAAAGAGAATAATACTGGAAACTTTTTTCTTTCCGAGACCTCGGGAAGTCATGAGATTTCTGATTGAACTACACACAATGATCTTATTATTATTATTATTATCATAAATAAACCTATACACCTCCATTCTCCAGACCTACAGCTTCCAAATTATTTCTAGTTCAAATCTCCCTGTCGACAACGGTATCTCGCGTATTATACGGCGCAACCCTTTGTTAATAAAAGACAATTAAATTTAAATCATTCGCCGTCGAGTGTCTGTATACAATTTCGTGCATAATGCACTTACATTATCTCTCTCGGATTTATTTGATCAAATATAATATGTAATCTAATTCTATTTTAATAATAATATTATATTTATCGTTTTGGACCCGTCAGAAATTATGAAACTATACAGAAGAGTACAAAACAAGAAAAAACATAGATTTGTATAAAGCAATGTATAAGAAATTTAATATTAAAATATGTTACCCAAACATTACAGCCTAAAATAGCAATAGGCCATGTATGGTGAGCTGAGGAAAGTAGGTACCTACTTCGAAATGTACTATGGGTCAACAATCCAACCGGTAAACGCCCCGGGTTAAAGACCCTGGAAACGGTAGTCAATTCAAATGAATTAAGTCAAGACGGTGAAATTGGACTAAAACGACAAATGGTACCAGATATAAAGGCTTAATGGGAGCTGTGAAGGGCCTTAATGGCCAGCAAAGCGATAAATAAAAATACAAATTTTGGCTTTCAATTCATATAATTAATATTCTGCTTGGTGACGTTATTGAAAATATACTTCGATTGGGGGAAGTAGTTTTTTTTTGATAAAATGTTCTAAGAGTTTTCAATACTATTGAACAAATTTCGAGAGCACTGAACTCTCGGATGAAGTAGGCAGTAAGTTTTTTTTTTTTTTTTTAATTATATACGCATTTAATGCACAAACTATCGGCATTCGTTTTCGAACGGTGTAACCTAGAAACATTTGAATATAAATAGATTTCCCCCCTGAAAACGTTTAACGCGTGTCGATCTGATGTCCGAATGAATGATGTACTATTGAATATAAAATATATCCCTATAAGCTGTAGGTATCTGAAGTTTGGATTGGTATCCCTAAAAACAAAGTGAAAATCGTATGTAATCACATACTCGCCATCCATCCATAACTCCTGTCGAAACTTTAAATTGATAAAATAATTAATAAAACACTTTGACCTAAAATGCTGACGATAATAGAAATGTCAGTATTTTAAAATTTAATTTTCGCAAATATACAATTATATAAGTACAAAATCCGCACATAATTTATACCATGAATAGGTACAAAATGTTTGAAAATTTAACGTGGGGTTGATTATAATTAGGTACACTGAATATTAAAAATAAAAATGTTAATGCAATGTACCCAGTAGTTTATAAACTCCTTTAAATTCAAATGTTGACAAAAATCTTTAAAATTACGGCATTTCTAAACGTGTTTAACCGAACTTCGCTCAGAATTGTATTTCATTACCAATGATTTATCGTTGTTTACAGATGTAGGTAGATTAAATAACTCTGCGGATCCTTCCCAACCTCCCGTCTACAATAGTGCGACACCTATCAGCAGTAACATCTCTTTTTTCCGATAATGTTAACAATAAAAGATAAATAAATACATTTTAATATGAATATATTAGGCATAAGCCGTCGTATGCCCACCGAAATTATATTCAAACGACGCATATTGTAAGTTTGAAACTCGATAAAAATTAGAAAAAAAAATTGCGACGTAGAAAATATTTTATTAGTAAAGGTAAACTTGTCATTTTTTTTTTTTTGCCAGCCAATTCGCGTCCCGAATTGAAAATCGCAATTTCGCACTTGCACGCGTCCTGCGCCTACGCGGCGGCGATACGGTTTATCGTTTATTTATTTTATTTGTTTCGATTAACATCCTCCGGTATCGTGTCTCTTTCAGCTTATGCAAGGAGGACGCCGAAGAACGCCGAAAGATCGTGGAGGGCGCGGACGCGCTGTTGAACTTGGCGGGCATCACCACGCGCCGCCTTCGCAAGCGTTCGTCGAGCGTCGAGTGCATCGACGCCAAGCGGGAGTGCACCACCGCGGACACCCTCAGGCAGATGATGTACCTGAAACGGCAGACGGTGGTCGCCGCGGCCGCCGACAACAACAACGAACAGCCGCCCCCGTCGGTCATAATCGAACATCACAAGGACAAGTTCAGATAAAACTCGCCCTGCCGCGACGTTCCCGTGTTGTGCGCGACAGCGTGTATAATATTGTGCGTGTGCACCGCGTACGCTAATGCCACGTGCGTAACCGCACTGTGCGCTACGTCGCCGTATCGATGTGTGTATGCCTATTGCACACGTGCATTATAATATTGTACACCGTAGCCTACTCCATTAGCATTTTGTTGACTAGTTTATATTATTATACAATATTGTAACACAAACGATGATGATGATGATGATGATGATGATGATGATGATATTGATATTATTATTATTATTATTATTATTATTATTATTATTATTAAAATGATATATAGTTTTATTCTCTATTTATACTTACGAAGAATAAAAAATTGAAAAAAAAAAAGAAGAGAAACGTATAATATTATTATGAAAACATGATATAATATAACGCTTTTAACCGAGCGTCTTAGTTACAAATAAAAATAAAATTGTTTAAGGTATATTATTATTATTATTTTTTTTTTTTTTTTTCAAACCGGTGATAGGTTTCTCTTGAGTACTGCATAATATTGTGTTATTCGATTGTTTTCGACGTCTTCTTGCTCTTAGGAAGCACTGTGATAGTAATTTTAAACATAAATAAACTTATTATTGTTTTTTTTTTTTTTTTTTTTTTTTGTTTGGTATGACCAAACAAATATTTTATAATATTATCAATGACAAAAAAAAAAAAAAATTGCCAGTCTATTCACCGTAAAAATTATTATACTAATATTGTTAATAACTTCTTTTTTTCTTCTCTTTTTTGTTAAGTTTATTCTTATGATAAATATATAATTAAATATATTATTATAAACTATACATTTTAGAAT
The DNA here is from genome assembly GCA_902439185.1 of Cinara cedri. Classification (NCBI taxonomy): domain Eukaryota; kingdom Metazoa; phylum Arthropoda; class Insecta; order Hemiptera; family Aphididae; genus Cinara; species Cinara cedri. Next base: position 1,556,068 of record CABPRJ010002370.1, read on the forward strand.
TTTCTTTTTTTTATCTTTTCTGACCATCTAGTAACACCTAGTTCATGACAATTACAAAAACATAAATAAATATATAAAATATATTATGTGCTTCTGTGAAGTATTAGTGTTCAGAGACAATCAGCGATAATTTATTTTGGTCTTTTTAATAAATACTACCAAACTATTTAGAGTATTTAATTTTTTACTGAAATGTAGCAATATCTAGTTTAAAATATAACAATATTAATACTTTAAATCATCCATTAACACAATTAGTCTATTTTTTTTTTTTTTTTTAAGTTTTTCTCTTAGCCTAACAAAATATAAGTGAGTTCCGATAACAACTATTTATTGAGTGTTATTTAAAAAAAAAAAAAAAAAAAAAAGACATTAATACAAATCAACATTTTTATCATTATGAATATTATTTAGTTTTAATGTTTTTTTTTTTTTTTTATTATTATTATTATTATTACTACTATTATTATTTATTTATTGTTTTGAATTTTATTTTATTTTTTGTTTTGTTTTTATTTTATTTTTTTAGGTAAATCTTTAGCTCCTTTTATTTTTTAATAAATATACCTGCTCTTAAAAAAATGACCCATCAAAAGTTTAAGCTACATATAGAGATTCTTTGTAAGGGCAACGTATTTACCTGTTTATAGGCAATAGTATTTTTATTATTAATTATTATTGTTGGTTAAAGAAATTAGTCAATTGTAATTATTATAATGCTACTCTTTTTATTTAAAAATAATAAAAAAATGATAATAATAAAGCAATAAAAATGTTATATTATCTAGATAATATTGATTCATTTTTTTTTTTTTTGTGTTACCCTTTCTTTGTTAATCGTGAGTCATGAAGCATAACTAAACATGTTATACAAAATTACTACCACTTAAAAATGACTAGTATTTATGTTTGAACTGATCGTAATTATCAAAAAATAGTTTCCGGCACATGAACTTGGCTTTTAATCTTGAACAAAGTAAAAATATGCCTGCAAAAAGAAATAATTATATTTTTCTCATTATTTATTAGTTATTAATGTTTTGTAAATTGTATACTTACCAGATAATTTTCTATGAATGCTGTACACTTCTTCGGGTGGTGGTGCAAGACGTTGATGAACTATTATTGGTAATAATGATTGAATACGTTTGGTAGAATCCTGAGAGCCAAAATCAAACTCTCCTTCTTTCTGAAATATTTCGCCCATAATCATTACCATGTCTACATGAGCTTCTTCCATTGCTTTTGTTTCATATCCAGTTAAAAATCCCATTTCTTGAGAAGATTTTAAAACTTGTACACGATCATTGTCTGCAGCTGCTTTAATAATTCGTAAATAATCGGTAAGAAATTTCTGATCAAATGAACGAGTTGCTCCGAAATCCAATAAAATCAACTAAAACAAACAACAATAAAATTAATTTACTTAGCAGTATAAAAATACACACCGAAAATAATAGCCAAATTTTAATCAAAATAAATTTTAAAAAAAATTAATTTTATACTTCATTTACTTGTTTAGTTTCTTGATTGTAAAAAAAATTTGACCAATTCGGATCAGTTTGCATATATGAAAACTCAAAAAGCTCCTTGAGACATAGTTGTAATACTAAAAAACACAAATTATTCCGAGTCTCTTGGTCCATATTATCACATTTGTCCAATGGTATGCCTTCGATTAGTTCTGACACAAATATCCGTTTGGTACTAACTTCATCTTAAAATCATACAATTGTATTTATTAATTTTTTGTTTTCAAAATACAGTTGAAAACAAAAGTTATAAAAGTTACTATTTAAGTAATATAAATTTTGTAAAAGAGCAAAAAAAAATATATTTTACTATAGTTCTAAATAAATCAAGTAATATGTGATTAAAATAACTTTTAATTAATACCAAATTGTACATTTCCAATTTGTGTTAATTTCAAATATTATAATTTACAACAATAATAACAATAATGTCAATTTCCATTAATTGTTTGTTTTGGTATAAAAATATAGTTTAATTAATATTGCATTATAAAGCTTACCGATAACTTTTGGTACATAATAGTCGTTATATGGTTCCAATAACTCTCGAAATTTTCTAGTACATTCTGCTTCTCGAATATAATTTACTTCATTAGATAGTTCTTGGTTAGCCACTTTAACAATATTATCAATAAACATGCCTTCCGGAAACATGTTCCATACTTTCATAACGCCAACTAAATTATCAATATCACTCTTTATGCTATCAGCCACGCCAGGATATTGAACTTTAACAGCGACTTTTAGTCCGTCTTTCATTGTGGCTTCGTGTACTTGACCAATAGAAGCGGCCGCAAAAGGCTGCAAGTTGAAAGTTTCAAAGCGGTCTTTCCAGTTGGTACCCAACTCTGCAGCCAATACTTTCTAAATAGAAATTATAAATAAACGTATTGTATGGAAAATAAATAGCTGCATCGGAATCGCGTGTCAATAAAAAGAGCGATGTTGATCAACAACCGAGTTGCGTGCGCGGTTTTTTTGTGACAGAGTCGAGTGGCATGTGATTAATTAAGATTATAATTTATAGATAAGTAACTGTATACAGTTCAACAATTTATAACTTTTGATGATCAGTGAATAGTTCAGTTCGATTTCGAACACCTACGATAAAAGAAAAAAAATATATCATGTAGTGAAACAAAAAAATTATGAAAATTTAAAAATGATTAAATAAAAATAAAAAAGAAACTACACACGAAACTCTCCCTATATTATAATTTTCACACGCAATTCGGAAATACCGAAATAAATATATGTGTTACATTGAAGAAAATAAAACTATTTACTTCTAATTGCCATGTAGGCATGAAATCCGCAGATTGACGTACTCTTTCGAATGCTTTCTGTAATTGTGGGCTCAATAAATTGTTATCTTGTATACTAATAATTTGACCAATTTTCAAAGCAGCACCTAGAAAATTAATTGACATATTACAAACGATTAATAATAAAATGTGTAAGGTTATAATAATTTGAATAAACCTCGAACTTCGCATAATGTATTGGCAATACGTTCAGCATTTTCTGGAGATATAAAAGCACTCTCCATGTATTCACCATCTGATGTTTTGGTGGAATTGCTTAAGCCTAATGAACGTTTTGTAATTTCTGTAACAGCACCGATACCTAATCCAGCTGCAAGACCGCCAAACGACAACATTCGTCCAATGTGAGAAGACGGTACTGTTTTTTGTTTTGCAGAATCACTTAACTAATTTGAAATTTAGTTAAGTTTTATAATATTATCTTTAATACAATATCAGGCAGGTACCTGTTGTTTGGGTTTTGTATTTTTGCTAACAGTTGGTTTCCGTTTTCCTTTACTATTTTTTTCATTACTACTGTAATTCATTTGATGTATAATAGTTTTAGGTATAAGGGGGTCAATGACCAATTGACTGGTACATTTTCCATAAAAATATTGCTTTTTTAATACGCCACTAGGAACTTTTAATGGTCCAGTTAACCCTTGGCCTTCACTTGGAAATTGATCATAAGGTATAATATCTACTGGATTAGTAGGTGTAAATTCTTTTGAATCAAATTGTTGATCTTGACGAACTACAAACCAATGTTAAATTAACAATATGTCTTAGGAATAACATTAACAATAACTTACTTGTCATTATAATAACATTTCGTAGGCCCTCGAATACCATAGCTGATCTTTCAGTCATTTCTTTTACAATATTTTCTGGCTATAAATACAAATACAAACAAAAATTGCATTATTTATATATATTGATATATCGTTTTAAACTTAGATTTCTTATAATAATATTAAAATACACAACAATTCAAAGTTAAATATCAAATTGTGGATAAGTTCATTATATTTTAGTCAAAATACATAGATTAAAATTAAATTTTATCATCTATTAAAATAAACAATAAATCAGACTATAATATATTATGCTTTGTCTTGATTTCACTTTTTACTTGTTGAATATTTTTATTTCAAAAAGTATTTTAAGTAGGTACCAATAAAATTTGCATTATGTAATTTGTAACAAACATTTATTTTATTCGTATATGTTCATTATACAGACGGATTAAATAATAATTTTTAACATTGACATTTTAATAGACGATTCCAACTAGATACAATGATTTTGATTTCTCAAAAATTCCATCACTGATATTTTACTTTTGAATTAGATAGTTACCTACTTTCAGTTTAGCCGCCCCAATGCCGTCAGCAAATTGAATTGTAGCGTCTTTAACTGCAGTACCTATGCTGCAATTTCTCATGTTTTTCTTGCAATTTTGTTCGTTGGCCTTAATTATTTCCTCCAGCACCATTTGTACACCTCTCAGCACCTTTGCTACATCCGTGCCCCTCGAAGCCGACATTTTAATCGTACAAGAATTTCGTAAGTATGATTAAACTGCAAAACAAACAATATTTTATAATATAATTACAGAGCAAATTATTATATTATTGTATATTAACATATTATAAGCATAATATTTTAACAGGTTTTCTTTTTTTTTTTTTCAAAATTACTCACTTTTTAATAATTTAACGTTCAATAGATCATTTCTTGAGAGAAAACCAATACCTGGATATGGTTAGGTTAGTATTCATGTGTCGAGGTAAAAGGTTGAACAGCAACTTTCTTAAAATACAGTACTAGAGTGCCGACCCGCTAACGCCAATACATTTCTATGTAATTATTGTTAATTATTTATTATCAGCGTTCCGTTATCACGATCGACCAGTTATTGTGATAAACTTTATCACAATCGAGTGCGTCCGTCGTACCAGCCGGCTACAGTAAGTTGTCCGTTTCGTACGAATAATACCGTAAAACACGATTATAAAGAACTTCTTTATAACCGAACGTTCGTGCTGTTGCGGTATGGATATATTTTTAGCCTTGGTCACGGTCTAAATCCGTGGCCGTAACGTTACATTCGTATACCTCCTTAAATAAACATCGGCGCGTTTTTTTGTCGAATTTCAATTCATTTTATACTTACGGATTTTGTTGTAATACCTATATGTATTGTAGGTGACATTACGTACTTAACAAAAATTAATCGGCGAATCATTTTAATGGTCGGAAAATCAAAAACAATGATAATAAACAACCGGCACCGATGTTTTTTAAATCATGTTTCGAGCGTATAAGCCAGATAACATATATTATGATATATTATGACGTGTTGGTTATGGTGTGGTGTGTTTTTGTTTCTGTTTGTAAACAAATTTCCCTATAAAGAGTCTTCCTCCGATCGTCAATTTCGTAGGCAACACTGAACACAATGTCTCTAGGTTGTGCATCGGAAAAGACATTTATATGATTTTCATCGTAGTTTTCATAATAATTTTTCAGTCGATTGCGTTTTTTTTTTTATATATATAATTCGGTTAGGAATAATAATCGTAAACCTAAAATTTGTTGAAAAAATCACGTTTTTTGATCGAATGGTTATTGCAAATTTCAGATAATAATATCTATAGTAAACATATTATTATGAGGTATACTTTTTAAACGACAATCGATTTTATGCCTAATACCTATTTATCACATGTTGACTGTTGTCAATTGACCATTTATTTGGTGAAGGCGATCCAATCATCGATAGTGTCCAACGGACAGTATAGGTCTACCTAAGTAAACATCATTATAGCAATAGGCTTTTAAAACGATTGAAAGTTATTGGAAATCAGAGCCCAGAAGTATATAAATGTATTACCTGTAGGTGTATGATTATATTAATATCTTTGAATAGGTAGGTATCTGACAAAAATATGGTGCCGTGACTTGTGGTTGTCACCATATTATTTACGTTTTCGGTCATCCTTTGTTGCGGTGCAGTTCCACGACGTAAGTATAGGTAAGTCATAAATAAATTACTCCAATCAAGCCCGTAGATACCTAACCTATAATCTAACCTACGTCCAGGGCGCCTGCTGTAAGGGCAGCGTCCAAAAACTCCCACATCATTTTGTCTATGGAGGGGGGAGGCAAGTAGTAAAAAACATAAATCTTAATAGTTCAATGTATACATAATATAAAATATGACATCAATCATCATGTATGTAATATATTTACAAAAGATTTAATATTTTGACGTATATTTCCCCAACACACTAATATCCGATTTTCGCAAATTTTTTTTTGCTAACATTTCATATGCAATTTTGGTAAGCCTTAAAAAATTATCATATAATAATAATAATATTAATATAATCTAAATAATAGTAACTATGATAATACAAATGACAATTAAAAATTATAAAACTGATAAAAAAAAAAATATTTTAAGCTTAAAGCTTGAATTATATAAAAATGAATAAAATCACAGTTTTTTTTATCGAAGCTATATTCATTTATATTGGTATTTTTTGTTTTATTTTTGCATATGGTATAAATTAAATTTTAAATGTTGAAAAGGGATATGTATTAAATATTTACTCATCTACTTATCAAATTTACTTTGATGCTTAGATCGTTATTTGGACTCGGAGGGAAGGTCGTAGACATTTCGGAAATGGGCATGCAAATTCATACGAAATGCGTACTAAATGATGGTAGCGAAAAAAACACTTCAATGCCATCCGGCCGGTATTGCGAGGGGGTACTGGAGAAACGTTTCTCCAGCACCATCCTAATTTTTTGTTTGCGGAGCAAAAACTAAAAGCGTACAAATTCGGAAAATAGTCATGCAAATTGCATACTAAATGTTAGAAAAATAAAATTTGCGAAAATCGTATGTGGGGATCTGAGGAAATGTACGTAATATTTTGTATTACATAAGTTACATATAATAGGTTATTTATATTCAAAAAGAAATTGAAAACGTCTTGTTTATTTTCTGAAATTATCATAAATTCCCAAAAAAAAAAAAAATTATTTTAACTGTTTATAATCATAAGTTCATTTGCCCTCTTTCTATATTAATTCATTATGCATGATGCATTCCGTCGGATCCGTCGTTAACAACAATCGATTTTTTACCTGATTTAAAATTAAACAACCGTTGAATTTTCGACATGGCTGCAGTAGTGTCGACCCGGGACACCAAAGACTCCTGGACCCCATTTCATTTTAAGATGCAAAATACAATGGTCATGGGTGTCATGATTCAGTAGTGCTCGGGGTAAGAACTGCTACCCTACCATTTTTATCGGGGTTGCAGACTAATAGTTATTCTACTCTATGAAGTTTTTGAGGAAGTTGCCTGCACGCACTCAGGCCCTCTCCCCCATGTTACCCCTACCTTCAACCTTGAATGAACGTCTATATGGACACACAAACGATTAAATCTTATAAGGTATACGCAGTGGCGCCGAACCATGTTTTAAGAAGGTGGACAGGTAACAAGTTGTATAGACCATCACCCTTGTTTACAAAACAAACTACCGTAAAACGCTTTTAGTTAATACTCTATACGTACCAATTCGATAAAAAAATACGGCTCAGGTACCCATCATGGATCCACCACCACCTATCCATTAAAAAAATAGGTGACGAACTGGCGACCGCCACCATCGATTGCTGGTTTCGGGGCCACTAGGTATACGTTCATTCATTTTATACTTATGAGTCATCCTTCCGATTTTGTTTCAAATTCAACCGATGGCTCGGCTCAGAATTTATTAAAATAATTTTAGATCGGTCAGTGAAAAAATATCAACGAAAATACAGCGTATAGTAATACGTGATAACAACGATTTTATTGTTAACGTTCGACGCCACGACGACGACGTCGAAAAATGCACGTGTGGGCGGCTATGGTGTACTGGACGGGCAAGGTGGCCGGCGTGTTGGTGGCCGACACGGTGAAAGACAGAGCGGGTCGTCTCGAGTACACGACAGCGGGTGAGGGCGACGGCGGCCGTTGGCGATGGTTCGGAGCCCGCGCTTGGAACGCGGCCTGTCTGTCGGCCGTGGCCTACCGAATAGTCGAGGAGACGTGGCCCGTGACACTGCTCGCCGTCCGCCGGCCGCGGGCGTCGTGTTACGACACCGTGTGCGGGGGCGTGTGGTGCGTATACGCGTGCGTATACTACTCGGTCGCGTGGCTCGACCGGGTGTCCGAGACGGTCGCGCTAGCGGCAGCGGTCACCTGGCGACTGCGGTCCACGGTGGACTGTCTGAACTCAGCGGTCACCGGGTCGGGTTATCTGTGGGTCGGCGATACAGAAGAGTTCAGCCACCGCGACTTGCCGTGGCACGTGTACCTAACAGTCGTTTTCCCGGTTGTCAGGTTCGCGACGGCCGCGGTCAACGAAATACCTGCACCCCGGGACTACGGCGTGTGGCGAACAGCGACCGCCGCCTTGGCTGCCGTGGCTAGCTGTTCGCCCGTCGTGGCACATGGTACCGCGGCCGCTCTTCTCGCGGTAGCCAACAATAGCATGCGGTCCATCAACCGCCGGATAGCGGCGCTTCACGTGACCGCGACCGTTGGTCGGCCGCTGCAGGGCGAGGGCCGGCTATCCGAAATCGCACGGCTCGCCCGTAAACACTGGTGGACTACCGAACTGGTGACGGGCCGCGTGTGCGCCGCATACGGCGTGGACCTGATGGCGGCTGTCTTGCTGGCTGTGTTACACGTCACGTACGTGGCCGTGTCGGTGTTCCACTGTTTGACGGACGACGCGGACGACCGGACCAACATCGTGTCAGTGCCCGTCGCTATGCAGCTGGTCGGCTGGTTCGGCCAGTTTGCCTATTTGGCGTACACGTGTGACGACTTGGCCAATCAGGTAGATCACACGATTTTCACAAATACTTATAGTGTTGAAAGGAAAAACAAATCACAGTTCCCCAAATGTGATGATATTTATGGGACATCAAATAAAACTAATTGTATGCATGTGTGTGTGTGTGTGTGTATTTTTAAAACAGTCTAGTGAAATGTTTGACAATTTGAATTCACTGTTGTTGGATATCTTTAAAGAATGTCGTCTTTCCGGCGAAACATATTCGAGTAGAACACAAGAGATCGAGGCGGTAAGTTTCATAACACATAACACACGTAACTAAGGCTCGCGACTTGTTGCGCTTAAAATCCACAAAAAAAAACCAACACACAAATACAATTTTCTAACGCTAAAAAAATTATCAATTCAAAATTATTTGTTTTGTAATACGTACAACTTTATTTAACAAAATCGCTATTTGTTAATTATTTGTGTCGTATTATAAAATAATGTTTAATTAGTTAGACGATGGACCTTTAAATCCTTTTACCGACTATTCTTATTATATTTTTGTTAAAATGTTTTTTTTCAGTGCTTTTTTGGCGGTTTTAAGCGCTTTTTGCAAATTTTAAGTACAATAAGTCCCGAGCCCTATACATAACTATTGATAATAATAATAGATAACAATTTATTATTACATTTAATCTTATAGGGCATCCGCAATCTGCGGAGCATCAATACCTGTTTGTTCAGCCATTTTAAAACCGTTTAATCATATTTTTTACAATGTTCTCAAATTATTACCCTTTGGTAAATTATACAAAACAATTACCATAAATGATAATAGAGGGGACAAAATTATCAAAAAGCGCTACGTATGTATACCCTCTGATGATTTCTTGTGATATTTTGACTGGAGAGCTTGCTCCAGTCATCAACTTCAATGGTTGTTTCGGATAATAAATTGTGTTGAGTTGGTGCTTTGTGAAAGCTTTTTTTTCCTTGTACATACTTTTCTTAATGATGTTGGAAAACAAGAAAATAACAACAGATAAATGTGAATATTACGATTTGTACTATTGGTTTTGTATTTTTTTTTTTTTGAAATTTGATGCAAAATAATCATAGAGATTTGACATTTTTACTAAATATCTACTTATATTAGCATTTTCTAGACGTTACAAATTTTTTAAATAATTCGGGACTTTTTGAGGCTTTTTAAATTTTTGAAAACTTTTTCGGTTTTATGTGGATATGATTTTGTTGGTTCATAAAATGCTAAACAATTTTAAGCGATTTTCATCATAAATTGTACTTAGTGGTAATTTGTTTTTATATAAGTTTTAAGTTCAAATTCATGATATAATTCGTAAAACAAGTACCATACGAAAACCGCCAAGTTACCAATGATTATAAATATAATATTAAATTATTAGTATAGATATCTAAATAAGTACCCATAAGTTATAATTATTGATAAATAATATAAATATATTGTACTCACAACTGAAATTTCGCCATTTAAATAAAACGTACCTACCCAAATATTATAAATATTTAATTAGTAATTAGTTTAAATATTATAAAAATGTAATATCCTATGGTCAACAGGTGCAAGAATTCTTACGCCAAGCAGTAGCACGTAAAGCTGTCGTGCACGCGTGCGGTGGTTTAATAAAGTTAAATCTGTCCCTCATAACCACGGTAATGTATTAGCATTAAACAATAAACTAGGTAAGATAACTCGTAAATATTAAAATTGGCTTTCAAATAAATGTTCTAGTGTAGTCCCGTCTCCCATGTAATTATCGTGAAGGTATTTACTGTGCAGTGAGTAATCATGCGATTCGTTCAAACAAACAGAAACAAAAAGTGGTTTAAGATAAAACACCTTAGTAGTTACTAGATGTGATCAAATACTATAAGACGTGAAAATACGGGTCACTCAAAAATCCATACGTTCCTCGGGGACACTGTAGCGCGACTTACTATAGCAGATTGCCTATGTAAACCCCTTAAAAATGTATTTAATTTTCTATTTAAAACTAATATTTGACACCGAAAATAGGTATTGCATGATTATGAAGTGCAGGTTTGGTTAGTACTATAAATAATACCAGTTTTCTAAATTAAATTTCGTGCCTGAGTGTTTTCAAAAATTTTCAATTTTACAAAAGCCAATAAAATTTATTCATTTATTTACAATCATACTTACAAATCTCTTTATAGGTTGGTAGCTGCTAATATTTTAATTGATATTTTGAAAATCACATGTAAGGTTCCATTCGAAACATGTCAACATTGTCAAACATCATGTAACTATACAAACCTTGCATAAATGTAAATTTTGTATTTTTGTCTATTTCGCTTAAGTAAACATGTCTTTTACCGTTGAAAAAGCATAGGTTTGTCGTTCCAATATAATTCTGTAAACTGTAGAGTGTATAAAACTTAAGTAAGATAACCGTAAAAGTATAGGGACTACGTTTGAATTTTTCAGATAATCGGAGTCACGTTGACGTACTTCATAGTCCTGTTACAATTCGAATCGTCACAAAGCGACAGTAGTATACATAATAATACCATGAATCAATAAGAATACAACAGTTTACAATAGGTATAAGTAATTATATGATACAATAGCCTAGATTTGAAATCAATAATTATTATACTAGAACAGATTCCTACCTACTAAGAAGCTACATCTCATTAACAATTTGAATTTTACAAATAAATAATGGGGTTTTTTTTATACAATTTTTTTAAGCCACCAACGTTTTATTTTATGTTTATTAACTTTGAATTTTTGTTTATATATTCAACTGACGAAATGGGGTAATGTAATTTATCACGACATCCTCACTACATGTCCAATCTTAAAACTGAGTTTTGTATTCAGTATTATAGAAGAACTTACGAATAAAATTAAACACAATAATATTATATAGAGTTTTAAAAAAGCCTCTACAAATGTAATACAACAATAAATAAATTTAAATTTGAATAAGTTTTTCTACATTTTTGAAAATCCTGTAGTAAGAACTGCCTATTATTGTAATAGATATATTTATCAAAAGGATATTTCTATGAATAGTTATTATATAAACAAAGAAGAATTGGTAGCTTGCATTATTAACGAGAGATGCAAAAACACAGTCCGCTGAGGTCTATACTTAGGCAGATTGATAAGGGAATATCGTTCGTTACCAAAGTGCACAGCGAGAAGCGTTTACCGATTGCACCACGGCTGATAATAATCATAATAATAATAAAATTTGATAATGTAAACTAAAATTGCTTCGTGTGTGTGTTCATTATATTGTATAATATAACAAGGATGAGACTGAATCGAACACCGCAATATTAAAAGTAATAACCACGATAATAAACACAATAGTAGGTATTCCTTTGGTCTACTATAGACAGGGAAAAATACTTAGGATATTCGAATGACAATTAGCTTACCTATCGTTTTATCAATAGGATATAACTTGAAAAAAAAATGAAGATATAGAAAATATTTTATTGAACATACAAGAAGGAAAGGTGAATTTGTTGATACAACCAATTCAAAAATAATATAATGTAAAATAAAATGGTTTAAATAATAAACTACCAGTCCAAAACTGTAAATTAAAGTGCCCAGGTGTAGCAATACCAAACAGTAAATGGTGTCAGGGTGCATGCAATAAATATTGTATTACCGATATCACAATATGTATACTTATATTGGATAGATGTAAAAGTAGAACTATGAAAAAGAATAAAAAGACAACATAAACTAATTTATAAGAAAAAGAATTAAAAAACAATAAGGTAGCAACTAAGTGGTTACTAAGTTTTGTCACGAAATTGTGTATAATAGTATCTCTAGAGTTTGTATCCATATCAGTGCAGTTGGGCCGGTAGAATTAACAAATTCTCTCTTTGTCCCAGTGAATTTTCGTAAAAGATAGATGAAGATAACATATTCAGATGGTTTGATTAGGAGAGCCAAAACAGGGGAGGGAGATAATCCCAATTTAAACATTGTAGCGTTGCATAGTGGCCAGCCCTTATGCAATTAAGCATTATCCAATCTTTTCTTTGGAGTTTAAACCTTAAAACCGGGCCAAATATTTAATGGGTCGTTGAAATCTTGTCTATTACTTACGTTCAATCAAATATATAAAATAATATATGTTTTAAAGTAAGTGACTATTTGAATTATTTTAGTGAGAAACCAAAACAACTAATATTATTATATATTTTTGTTATAATCAATTTAAACTGGAGAAATACTATTATTATATGAATATGAATGATCCCTGCTCACTGAGTGGAAAGGGAAATATTGTTAAAGTATACGTAATATATCTTAATGGTGTTTTATTATTATTATACTAACCTATGATATTTAAGATAACACTTGACAAGTATCTAAGTTATTTTTATAGTAGCACACTAAATAGAACTATATTTTTTTTATAGTAGTTAAAAATAATGATAATATACATACTTACATAATCCAAAACCTCTAGATGGCGGTGCTGTGCAATATCAATTCTTATTCTATCAATAACAACATGGCTTATTGTTGATTAAAATAATAATATGTTAAAATTGCTTAATTTGCATTTATAGTCCTCTGTGTCTATAAATATTAAATAGTTGCCTTACAGGTCATTTATCGTAATATTATTTAAATTTTATAAGACAAAAAAACATCAGGTATGTTTGTCAGAGATGACCAATGAACACCGAACAGTGTTCACATTGCCACAATAGTGCGCTTTGTAGTTTACATGACGCGAGCCATCCTGTGAAATCTTAATTATTCGTTATCATAGTTTTGTTTGTCAAACATTTGGATTTTCCTACTAAATGTCAATTTAATATCTCCTCTTAATATTGTTTATTTGTTAATTTTCAGTACATTTTGTGTTTCTAATAAAACTGTAAATATTACAGATTATTTGTTAATTTTCAGTACATTTTGTGTTTCTAATAAAACTGTAAATATTACAGAATGAAAACTGTAAATATTACAGANAAATATTTACGAGGAAAAAACCAACGGTAAAATAGTGTAATTTTATTATCTTAAACTAAATAAATTCTCAAAATACCATGGACCGAGAGGTTAATGAATAAGGAAGTATTAAATAAAATAAAGAAATAACAACAAATATGGAAAAGTATTCAATCAAGAAGAGACAAAATAATGGGACACATATTAAGGCATGAAAGTTTATTAAAGAAAATAATTGAAGGAGATGTTGAAGGACACATTGTAAGAGAAAGACACAGAGCATAATACATGACACAGATAATGCAGTAAACGAATAAGGAATACTACAAAGACCTGAAAGAACTGTGCTACGATAGAGAAACATGGAGCAACAAACAAATCTACGGATTTATAACAAAAAAAATAATAAATTCTTGATTTACCTTCCTACATTTAAAAACAATTCTATTTATTATACATGGAGTTATATTATTATAAAAACTAATTATAACAAAACTACCTGTTACAATGTCTTGGTGTGAACTATGATAAGTGCTTGTGGTAAGGAAAAGGGTACATAGGTACCTACCCTAGTGTTTAGAACATGGTTTTATTAAAATATTAACTGATAATAACCAGAGCTCCGTTGTTTATGACTGCATATTTTTTCATCAAAATCACAATTATATCTGAATATGATATAAACTTGATTCATGATATTTAGATTTCAAATATGCAAACTTATTTTTCATATATTTGCATATTTGACATTTTTGAGGACATAAATGTATAAATTGAATTATTTATAGATTTAGAAGCATATTTTAAATATAATATTAAACATTTGTACGGTAACTATTACCCAAACAAAGTATTTAACCTATATAACATTGAAATTTTTGAATTATTTTTTTTTTTTGAATTAATATTTATAAGGAATTTCGGTCATAAACATCTGAGTTTTAGTAATAACCTTCTCTACCAACATGATAATAAAATCTAGATTATCCCATTACTATAAATTATTTTACCATAAAAACATTGTTCACAATTAACATAATATTTCATTATCAAAGTATTAATGTAGCTTATATTATCAATTTCAGAGGGAGTTTCTAAACTTAAAGAAAAAGCTAGAAGAAAAAAGGGACGTGGTTTTGATGACAAATCTAAAAGAAATATTAAAGATGAACCCATGGAATATGAATCTGTTGATCAAACTGAAGACGATGGACCTGGCCCTCAAAGATGTAATATTATCATTTAACACACTTTTAATTATTATTATTATTATTATTGTTGTTTATGTGTATGTGTGTATGTATTATATTTTCCTCATAGCTGTTGAAGGTTGGATTTTGTTTATATCTTCTTTACACGAAGAAGCACAAGAAGATGATTTACATGATAAATTTGCTGAATTTGGAAAAATTAAAAATTTACATTTAAACTTGGACCGTAGGACTGGATTTTTAAAGGTAAATTATAATACTTAACTTAATTATTTTATAATTCATCAATGTTTTAATTTACTGTTTTTTTTTTAAGGGTTATGCATTAGTTGAATATGAATCGTACAAGGAAGCTTCTAGAGCACGTGAAGGACTCAATAATTCAGACATATTGGGACAGCAAATTAGTGTAGATTGGTGCTTTGTTAAAGGACCAAAAAGGTATTTAAATTTCTAATTCGTTTATATACATCTATAGCAGACAAATTTTACATTAAAATTTAACGAAATCGTGGTTGCACATAAATACAAGTACAGTCTAGATCCCAATTCCCATAAATTTACTATGAAATAAAATCATATGAGTATACATTCATCGGTTTTGTGACTTTATGGCAATCGATAACAACTAGATTAATAATATTTAATGAATATTTTATTATTTTGTTCTAGAATAAAAAAACCAAGACGCCGAATGAAACAATATTGATTAAAAGATGTATGTCTTACATGATAATTTTTATTAAATTAAAATTGTTTGTAAATATACACAACTTCTAAACCCCCATGCTAAATTTTTTTTTCATATTTTTTTTTTATTTTTTTTTTGTATATCATAAATAATATATTTATTAAACATTTATTTTTTTATATTTTTGAGTACCAATTATGTATTGACTTTTTAATATTATTTACCTAAATTTGAGTATAATTAAAATATATTGTAATATTATATGGTAAGTAATTTAAACATTAAAGTATTCAAAAGCATAATATTTACATACATTAATTAATAATTAATAAGGATGTCGAATAAGTAGTAAAGCCAATGAGCATCAGGCAACTGGCTTTGTGATTGGCACCCCTAAATAACAAATACCTTGCTGTTCTGTTGCATACTATACACAGAACTCAGCATTAAGATTTAAATTTAAGGTCAATCAGCTGGACTAAGAAATTAAAAAGCACCTTTAAATGAATGGAAATGATACACAATTTGTTATATTTATTTAATACTAATACAGAGATGATTTTTTTCATTTTTAAATAAAAGTATTTAGAATATAAAATTGTTTAAATATAAAAAAGTATCAACATTATTAGTATAGGTTTAAATTGTAGAAAATATGAAATTAATTTAAGAAGTTGGCAAATTGGGATATTTATAAAGTATACTAATATTGAGATGGAATAAAAATATTTCATATGTCTTTAAAAGTCCAGACAAAGTTGGTTATCAACAGTATTTTTATCCTAATAGCTAAATCTGAGACTAATTAGTTACATAATAATTAGTATATTTGGAACAATCAGCAATACCATTATTACAGTTCAAAATTCACAAAAATTGAGTATAATTTTTAATAACAGTATAATAGAATACATTTCAAAAAGTATTACTTTTTATTAAAAAAAAAAAAATTAAGTTTAATTTAGTATTTTTTTTATAAGAGAATTTTAATATCAAATTTCAATAAAAATCGTTGATTAAAAAATTATATGGAACAAATCTAGTTTTTCAATTTTTTTTTTTTGTTTGTTTAAATATGGGTATATTGTTGATTTAAAAATGATGGTGAGTCACAATTGAGTGAACTGACTAAATTTCGAAATGTAGCTGTTTGAAATTCTTAAATTATGTCTATATTATTTTTATCATAGCCGAATGTTTATACATATCTTTTGTCATCCCAAGGGTCGTGAGTTCAAATCTGTGTCTTGAAAAAAATTACACTTATATTTTCCCTTTTACATAAACAGGAAAAAACCAAATGCATTTTAGATTTACCTAGAAACCTACCTCGGCCTATTTTAATTGCAAATTACCACTTAATTTATTGTGCAAACATTTCTACAAGAAATCTTGCTCCAATGTATCAATTGTAGTTTATTTTCTGACAGAAAATTTTATCTCCATAGTAATTTAGTGATGTCATTTTTGATATTTCAAGCAGTTTTCATAATATCTGAGAAAAACCGGGGTAAAATATCGGAAAAACAGAAAATGTACAAAATGTAGGTATTAGTAAAAAAATATGCTCTTTTTTTTTTTATCTGTGAACAACTTTTCTACCAGAAATTTTGTTACGATTTACAATGGCAGCACTTATTTTGACAGGAAATCTGACTGAGAAAGTATTTTAAGGTTATTTTTTTTGATTTTCCTAGCTAATGTGAAAAAACAAGAAAAAATTGGTACAATATTAAAAAAATATTATTAAAGAAAATATATAATGCCTATTTAATTATTTTATCATAATATGACATGTATATTGTTGACAAATCATCACTATCAACTGAACTGCATTCAGAATCGGATTTTGTTACCAATGGTTTATCGTAGCTTACAGATATACATCAAATTACCTATAACAGTGTCTGTACCTATCTCCAATATCCTAGGGTATCTTTTCATTTTTTAATAATTTCTTAAGCTTTGTTATAACTCATCTATTTGACTATATTTTTATATCTTTAAAAATAAAAATAAAAATGTTTTTAAAAAATCCAAGATATTTTTTTTAAAATATATTTTGAAATACAATTTTTGAATTACAAATATTTATTAATAAAAAAAATTAAGTTTCTACTAATTATTAAAAAAAAAAATCGATTATTTATTGAACATCAAAAATTATTGTCAAATTTTTATTAGATCTCCTATAAACCTCCTGTATAGCTGTAAGGTTTAATACCGGATTGCGCCAAAACTTATCTAATACCTCTTATTACTAATTCTATTAATTAAATTCAATCAAAAATATAAAATAATATATGTTTTAATGTAAATGCTTATTTGAATTATTTTAGTGGGAAACCAAAACAAATAATATTATTACATATTTTAGTTTAATCATGTTTAGACTGAAAACAAAATATTATTATATGAATATGAATGATCCCTGCTCACTGAGTGGAAATAATGTAGCTTTGACCACTCGCTAAAAATCAACCAATTTGCAATAGTTCTCGTATATCCACAATGACTTAAATCTAAGAAACCAACCAAGAAAACGGACATTGTCTTCAACAATTCTAACTTCTGTCTCAAATCGACATTGAAGGATATGAGAAAAACATCTAACTTGGCTCAACCACACGAGAACATTTATCTTACACGGCTACACGCAGGTTTAAATTTACCACGAAAACAGTGGACATGGAACAGTGAACGGTATAGGTTCAATGAATATATTGTTAAAGTATACGTAATATATCTTAATGGTGTTTTATTATTATTATACTAATCTATGATATTTAAGATAACACTTGAGAAGTATCTAAGTTGTTTTTATAGTAGCACACTATACAGTGAAACCTCTAAATGGCAGACACTCTCGGTCGCCGAAATTTTGTCCGCTATTTAGAGGAAAACATGTGTGTGTGAAAATGTTCCCATCCCCGAAAAAACGTCCGCTATTTAGAGGTGTCCGTTAGGGAGGTTTCACTGTATAGAACTATATTTTTATAGTAGCTAAACATAATGATAATATACATAATTACATAATCCAAAACCTCTAGATGGCGGTGCTGTGCAATATCAATTCTTATTCTATCAATAACAACATGGCTTATTGTTGATTAAAATAATAATATGTTAAAATTGCTTAATTTGCATTTATAGTCCTCTATGTCTATAAATATTAAATAGTTGCCTTACAGGTTAATTATCATAATTTTATTTAAATTTTATAAGACAAAAAAACATCAGGTATGTTTGTCAGGGATGACCAATGAACACCGAACAGTGTTCACATTGCCACAATAGTGGGCTTTGTAGTTTACATGACAGGGGCCATCCTGTGTAATCTTAGTTATTCGTTATCATAGTTTTGTTTGTCAAACATTTGGATTTTCCTACTAAATGTCAATTTAATATATCCTCTCAATATTGTTTGTTATTTGTTAATTTTCAATACGTTTTGTGTTTCTAATAAAACTGTAAATATTACAGAATGGCTGATGTTTTAGACTTGAACGCTGAAGAGTTTGTGGAAGAAGATGATGGTAATAAAACATGTGTTTACTATTGTACGATTCTTAGATTTATTGAACATGAGTTGTTAATTTGTTTCAACAAATTGTGGGTTGTAAAAATATTTACGAGGAAAAAACCAACGGTAAAATAGTGTAATTTTATTATCTTAAACTAAATAAATTCTCAAAATACCATGGACCGAGAGGTTAATGAATAAGGAAGTATTAAATAAAATAAAGAAATAACAACAAATATGGAAAAGTATTCAATCAAGAAGAGACAAAATAATGGGACACATATTAAGGCATGAAAGTTTATTAAAGAAAATAATTGAAGGAGATGTTGAAGGACACATTGTAAGAGAAAGACACAGAGCATAATACATGACACAGATAATGCAGTAAACGAATAAGGAATACTACAAAGACCTGAAAGAACTGTGCTACGATAGAGAAACATGGAGCAACAAACAAATCTACGGATTTATAACAAAAAAAATAATAAATTCTTGATTTACCTTCCTACATTTAAAAACAATTCTATTTATTATACATGGAGTTATATTATTATAAAAACTAATTATAACAAAACTACCTGTAACAATGTTTTGGTGTGAACTATGATAAGTGCTTGTGGTAAGGAAAAGGGTACATAGGTACCTACCCTAGTGTTTAGAACATGGTTTTATTAAAATATTAACTGATAATAACCAGAGCTCCGTTGTTTATGACTGCATATTTTTTCATCAAAATCACAATTATATCTGAATATGATATAAACTTGATTCATGATATTTAGATTTCAAATATGCAAACTTATTTTTCATATATTTGCATATTTGACATTTTTGAGGACATAAATGTATAAATTGAATTATTTATAGATTTAGAAGCATATTTTAAATATAATATTAAACATTTGTNATAAGGAATTTCGGTCATAAACATCTGAGTTTTAGTAATAACCTTCTCTACCAACATGATAATAAAATCTAGATTATCCCATTACTATAAATTATTTTACCATAAAAACATTGTTCACAATTAACATAATATTTCATTATCAAAGTATTAATGTAGCTTATATTATCAATTTCAGAGGGAGTTTCTAAACTTAAAGAAAAAGCTAGAAGAAAAAAGGGACGTGGTTTTGATGA
Organism: Cinara cedri; assembly: GCA_902439185.1. Lineage (NCBI taxonomy): Eukaryota > Metazoa > Arthropoda > Insecta > Hemiptera > Aphididae > Cinara > Cinara cedri. The sequence continues at coordinate 1,576,335 of CABPRJ010002370.1, forward strand.
CAAATCTAAAAGAAATATTAAAGATGAACCCATGGAATATGAATCTGTTGATCAAACTGAAGACGATGGACCTGGCCCTCAAAGATGTAATATTATCATTTAACACACTTTTAATTATTATTATTATTATTATTGTTGTTTATGTGTATGTGTGTATGTATTATATTTTCCTCATAGCTGTTGAAGGTTGGATTTTGTTTATATCTTCTTTACACGAAGAAGCACAAGAAGATGATTTACATGATAAATTTGCTGAATTTGGAAAAATTAAAAATTTACATTTAAACTTGGACCGTAGGACTGGATTTTTAAAGGTAAATTATAATACTTAACTTAATTATTTTATAATTCATCAATGTTTTAATTTACTGTTTTTTTTTTAAGGGTTATGCATTAGTTGAATATGAATCGTACAAGGAAGCTTCTAGAGCACGTGAAGGACTCAATAATTCAGACATATTGGGACAGCAAATTAATGTAGATTGGTGCTTTGTTAAAGGACCAAAAAGGTATTTAAATTTAAGTAAATCATGGTTGCACACAAATACAAGTACAGTTTAGATGTTAAATCCAATAAATTTACCATGAAACAAAATAATATGAGTATACATAAATAGGTGTAGTGACTATGGCAATCGTTAACAACTAACTACAGTAATAATATTTAATAAATATTTTATTATTTTGTTCCAGAGTAAAAAAATCAAGACGCCGAGTGACAAATTATTAATCTGGTTGTAGATTAAAAAACATCTATTATTGTCAAAAATACTAATTTGATGTGTTTTTATATTTTGTATATTTAGTTAGATATCATGCCCACAAAGATAAAAACGGAAAAAATGTAAAAACAAAATTTTAAAATAATAAAAAATTAAGTATAACATTGTAACTGAAAATTTGTTATTTATCAATTAATGGCAGTTTTATATAGTGTTATAAATACTTTTTCTGAGTATCTATATTTAAAATTTAATATAAGTTGTGTATATTTAAACCTTTTGTATATAATTGTTTTTATGCAAATATTAAATAATAATAGAAATTTTAAAAAGTTAATATTGCAATAATCAAATAGTTTTTATAAACTACACTCCCGTGAAACTTGAAGTCTACTCGTCCACAGAAAGGCATATTTTTATAAAATGGCTTTACCAATTTTCATTAAACAAATTAAAAATTACTGAAGACATTTTTAAGATAATTGTGTCATTGTAAAGTAAAATCATTAGGCTTTCAAAGAAAAATTTTTTTATGATAATTGGTATAGCAATTTTAAAAAAATATGCCTTTTTATGATTGTGTCAATTTAGTTGCACGCTAATGTATAAATTCAGTTAGATACATATTTTCTGTTTTATTTTTATTAAATAAACTTAAACTAAAATTGAGTTTAGAATAAAAGTACTGTAGAACCTCGGTTTTCTAGGGAATTTTAGGAAGAGATTACATGGTTAAATGAAAACAACAGTTAATCAAGATTTTTTTTTGTTTAACAAATTACAGTTACATCGTATACACCTACATGTGTATGTGCATGCATGTGTATATTGTCATGTTATAATGTCATCAGTCTTTAATTTTATATTGTTTGAAATGATTTTCCTTACTTCACATATAATTTTTCTTAAATTCTTGACACTATGGAAGTTAAAATTATTACTATTTATTGTTCTTAACTTAGATATAATATACTGTACCTATGCTTATAATTTTGGTACATAGAAATTTATGGAAGAGTGTGCCCAGATAATCGAGGTGCTACTGTCGTAAATGTGTGTAACTATAAATTGTATAATTAAAAAAAAAAAACATTTATTTCAAATATTATTTAAAACATAAACTATTTAACAATAAAATATAAAAATAGTATAATATATAAACAAAAGTAAAAGTATGAAGAAAAAACTTGATGTGGAGTAAATTCCATCAAAAAGTTTATGAAGGATGTGTGTATTACATGATGACTTATTAAATCAAAACTGTTTGTAAATACACACAACCTATAAACCTCCATGCTAATTTTTTTTTTTATTTTTATTTGTATATCATAAATAATATATATATTTATCATTTATTTTGTTATATTTTTGAGTACCTATTAAGTATTAACCTTTAAAATTGTTGTTTTAAACATTATTTACTTATATTAATAAGTATAATTAAAATATATTGTAATATTATATGGTAAGTAATTAAAACATTGAAGTATTCAAAAGCATAATAATTACACACATTAATTGATAAGGATTTTGAATAAGTAGTAAAACCAATGAGCATCAAGCAACTGGCTTTGTGTTCAGCACCCCTAAATAACAAATACCGTGCTGTGTCTTCTGTTGCATACTATGCACAGTACTTAGCTACTTAACAGTAAGATTTAAATTTAAGGTCAACCAACTGGACTGAAAAATTGAATAGCACCTTTAAATGAATGGAAATAATACACAATTTGTAATATTTATTTATTATAAAACAGTAATTTTATAATCATAATCATAATCATAAGTAACAGAGATAATTTTTTAAAAATAAAGATATTTAGACTGTACAATTGTTTAATAATAACAAAGTATCAACATTATTAGCAGGGCTAGGATTTGTATGCAACAGCATGTTTTTTTTGTGACTTCTGATTATTGATTTTGTCAGTAATGTCCACGAATCACCTCATGATGAGATAAATGGTGGTGTTTTTATTTTGCATATTTTGGATAAAATGCATATTAATGCATATATCGAATAAAATGAATATTATTGCATATTTCGATTATAAAAATTCAAAAAATGCATGTTTTATTAGTATATTTTGTAATTAATATTTCGTATTTTTTCTAGCTCTGCTGCTTAAAGTATAAAACTGGGTTTTTTTTGTCAAACACTAATTTTATTTTTATAAATACAATCCTACAATTCCTATAAATACAATAGCCGATCATTCATTTTTGAAAATTTAAAAAATATGTGGTTGGAGCATGTAACACACGTAGTGAATGCGAATTATTAATATTATTAATTTTTAAATTATTTTATTTTATTTTTAAGACAAACAGCCAACCTGTATTTCAATAGATAAATATTTTTTTTTTAAACTATATTTTTGTGTTTATCTTATAAAAATTAAAATTCATATTTTTGCATATTTTGGTAAATAAAATGCATATTTTATAATTTTTTATTGCATACAAATCCTAGCCCTGATTATTAGTATAGGTTTACATTGTAAAAGATATAAAATTAATTTAAGAAGTTGGCAAATTGGGATATTTATAAGGTATACTAATATTGAGATGGAATAAAAATATTTCATATGTCAAAAAGTCCAGACAAAGTTGGTTATTAACAGTATTTTTATCCTAATAGTTAAATCTGAGACTAAATAGTTACACAATAATTAGTATATTTGGAACAATCAGCAATACCATTACAATTAAAAATTAACAAAAATTGAATATAATTTTTAACAACAGTATAATAACATACATTTTAAAACAAATAGGTTATTATAAATAAACATGAATTTATATTTTAACATTTAAAGTAAAATATATGTCAATCTTATACTCAATAGATAGGTTCCTAGTTAATAATATTAATAACATTAATGTTCTTCTCTTTATGTATTATAAATTATTTGTCTAAATATTAGATGTTCTTCAAATAGAGTGCATTTGATTTATCAATATGATTGAAGAATGGAAAGTAAGTAATTAATATGTTTCTGTTTGGTAAGTTCAATAAATTTATTTTTTCCAATTTTTAATAGTCATGATGAAAAACACAATACACATCACAAAAAATGTCAGACTAACCGTTAGAATCTAGAAACAAACAAATTTATAATTAAGTAGACATTCATTATCTATTATAATTATCAAATTCATATGTAAAATTGGGAGTTTAAGGAGTTCAAAAATTCTTTATTATAAATATATATATGTAAATAATTTTTTTTTTTTAGGATATTAAAAAAAATGAATGAAAATTGTTAAATATTTTGAAGAACTCATTAAGGTTAGTTTAGTGGACTTGGATATGGCTTTGTTAATCAAACAAAAAAAAAGTTCATATAAATTTACCTGATTTTCTGTTCCTATCACAACAATAAGGCCTTGAATAAATAATAATGTAAATATTGAGATCACAAGCAAAGAAAGAAAGAAGTTGAAGCCTAATATTAACCCATAACTGTCAGGCTTTATGTGTTTTGCTATTTCGGATCTGAAATGTTATTCATTAAAACAAATTAATTAAATAAATAGATGTTTAACTTTAAAATAAAAATATTAAGAACGTGCAAGTTTATTAGTTTTTAATTCAAACATTTTAAAGTAAAATTGTTCGGATGATCAATGTTTTCTTCAGCTATTAAATTACAATAATTAGTTAAATTTTTGATTTCATTAGTTAACGAGACATTGGTCAGCGGAAAATATCTCCTTACTATCTAATCTAGTGTTTATAGTACCTAAATAAATTATATTTATACACTACACCAAAAGTTTGCACTAGAAAATGTAATGATTTATATTTACATTATTTATAAAAATTAAAAGGTAGATATGTAAAACGTATTTAAAAAAAATGATACCTAGGTAATATCCCATCTGATAGATACAGTTGATGGATGTGGCATTGTTCTATTACCATTATATATACAAATTATGATGAATCTCGAGTAATATTTTCAAAAATGTGTGCTATGCCATAACCATTACAATAATTTTATACGCATAAAACACTAAACGATACAATGGAAAAAGACCTAAAAAAAGTCAATCCATTGCTAGATATGAGGGTGGCATTGAATAGAGAGGTGGAAAGGCATTCTAAAAGTGGTGATGATCCTGAATGGACCAGTATAAGCCTAGGAAGGAGATGAAGATATCTATTTTATAAATATATTTTGAAATAAAATGTTGGAATTGCAAATATTTACTAAAAAAGAAATTAAGTTTCTACTAATTATTATTAAAAAAAAATAGAATCTTTAAAATATTGAACATCAGAAATTATTGTTAAATTTTTATTGGATCTCCTATAAACCTCCTCTATAGCTAGAGATAGCTATAGATAGAAGAAAAAAAATCACAAATTGTTAAACCAATAAATCCTTTGCTGCTCTCGTAATCTAAAATCATACATATCATAATAAAACCAATACATTCCTTGCTTTGCTCATTAAAAAAAAAAATTTGTTTAAACATTTAGTAGGTACTTGCACATTCCTATAAAAATCACTAATAACAAATTTCATACGTTGCAATTGTTAATAGTGTTTGATAAAGAGTACCATATGTTATATATAAAATGTACAACAACCATAAATTATCACAAGAACAAATAATGAATAATAATAAACCTAACAGGAATGATCCAATGGTAAATATAATATCACCAAATTTTTTCCAATCATAATTTAAATGACCAACTATGTAAGCACCAATTGCACCTATAAACAAATAATATTTGTTATCAAGTAACAAAAATGTCAGTAAATAAAAAAATTTATATATAAAACTATGATACCGCAGAGAGTGTGTATAGATTCAACAGCCCCATTCATCAGTTGTTTTTTATCTACGTTCACATTTTCCCATAAAACTTGAATATATGTTGCTACCTATAATCAAAAAATTAACTTACATGGGTATATCACAGTTTATTCAGTTTAATAGTACATTTCTACATTGTATTTAACTCACTATAATATATCCAGTAACAGCCATTATCCACCAAAAACTTTGTTTTACTACATAAATGTTACTGTATGCAGATTTAAAATCATTTAAAATAATTTTTATAACATCGCCAATCGTAGTGACTTTTGAAGTTGCATAAACAATATTCTATAAAAAAATAATATTTAAAATTAAATAAAATTTAAGACTAAATAATAATTAAATAATAATATTATATTATAATCTTAATGAGCTTTTAAACTTTTAAAAATCTAATCTGGTGTGCAGTAGTCGCACACATTGTAAAATGGCAAGCGTTATGAAATATTTACTATTTATAATTTGTCATCTTAATAAATTTATTTAAATAAACATTAATCATGTAGGAATCAAGTTATATGTACAATTATAAATGATATACAGATAGGTTTTAGTATTTTGTTATTAATTTTGGTATATCATTATAATAGATAATAAATTCAAATTTCTTAATAATAAACCAATAAATTGAGTATACATGTAATTCACAAGTAGGAATCTCTAACATCAATAAGCCCCTAAATATTTTTTTTTACTTTCTCTATTTATTTTTAAGTTTTAATTATATTAATATTTGAAATATTAAATTCAAATATGGATTTCCATTGAAGGCAAGAGGGATATGTTGTCTACCCTGACTTTTAAATACCCATTAAACATTAGTTAAAAATTTAAAAAATCAATAATATTGAAAAATAACATTTAAAATAATACATTGTCCTCCTGGATTTTTGACTTTAGATAGGTAACCTCAAATTCAAAGTAAACAAACTTTTATTTATCTATGCATTTTTAAGTACATAATTATTAACAAATTTATAATATTAGTTATACACTAGTCCTCAGTAAAAATATAATTTGGGGCACTTATAAATCGTACCTAATCAAAATAATATAAATAGGTACTATAAGAATTATTTGATTAAAATAAACCACATCAGTGACTTGAACTTTTTAGAGACTAGATCGGCCATTCTCAACCTTTCTTTTATTTGGGCCACATAAAATATTTTAAAATGTTACACGGGCCGCAAGTCAAAATTAACAGAAAGGGGATTAAACTAAACTAAAATTACATTTATATATTGTGTATAAAATTTGAAAATATATTATAAAAAAAATTAAATATTTATTTTAAATTAGTGTAAATTTTGATATTGAAATAGTTTTTTCACTATTTTGGATGCATCTGGTTTGTAGTTGCTGCATATTACTCTTCATCAAGTCATAAAGATGTGAATCAGTAAGCCGATTTCTGTTCACATTCTTTGCATATTTCATTTTTGAATATGAAGTTTCACATAGATATATTGATGTGAACATTGTTAGCAAAAAGTGGGCACATTTTTGTATGGTATTGTATTTTCCTGGCACTAAATTCCAAAATTCGATGTATTCTTTTTGTTCTCTCTTTTCTTTGAAAATAACTTCCAAATTTGTATAATTTTTAACTTAATAAATTCATCAAATACTTTTGAATAATCAGATACAATCAATGCAGCTAATTGTGTTATTCTTGTTACTTCTAAGTGCCAAGGATTTTTTATTAATAAAAAGAAATTCTTTACACCTCTTAAATCCTGAAATATTCTTTTAAATTCATTGGATAAGGCAGTTAAATGATTTTAAATTATGATATTGTTTGTTTGAGAAATGATAATACCATTTTGTATAACTTTTGTAAGGGTAGGAAAATTATGTAGTATTTGGTTCTGTATTTGCTTGTAATAGATTTCCAGTTTCTCTTCAAAAGCAAACACTTTATAATATAATATTATATATTTTAAGTATAACACTTTCTCGACAGATTAAACAAGTAGCTGAACCCTTTTTATTTGGTACGACAAAATATTCTTCTCAATTGTCATGAAACATTCTATTTTCTTCAGATATTTTTCGTTTACTTTTCGAAGATACGTCTGCCATAATATCACAACAAATATTAAAATATAAAATGTCTAATGTGTGTTTCAAGCAACTAACGATTGAAATATTTAATAAATAAAAATGCTTGACACCAACACTATTATACATTTACAACGTGACTAAGGCCCGGCGTCCACCAAAGTAACGTGACTCGTGATATGACAAGTGACGTGACGAGTGATTTAGCAAGTGACATGTCACACTAGTTGTTTGTCATTACATACATACAAAAATCATTCATGTCCGTACACTGATCAAACCTGTCAGATCATGTATCAGTTTTGTGTAACTACTGAAATTTTGTTGATGACAAAAGTACTGCGTGTTCTACGTTTGTCACTTGTCACCAGCTCTCCACCGTGGAAAGGTATGTATTATTATAATTATAATAACATAATATAGACAATTTATAACAAAACTCACCAGTCATGGGTCACGTTACTTTGGTGGACGCCGGGCCCAACAGTTTGTATGATCGTAATGCGTACCCACGTAGGAGCCACGGCCAGTTTAGCGATAAGATAATATAGATCAAAATCGTAAATATAAATAGTTATAAATAGTGAAAATAGCAAAAACATAATTATCCTTATCGCAATCGCGTACGACACACATTGATTGTTGTATTAATACCTATTTTATATTTGTAATATCAGTTTTGAAATTCATATTTTTTTATCAATTCAATGAGTTCTGTTTGGGCCACATAAAAACCATTGTTGGGCCGCAGGTTGAGTATCGCTGGGCCGGATAATCTATTTTTCCTTGACTAAATTGTATCAATGTAAAAATAAACTCAAATTCAAATAGTCCCTCAATTATTGATATATCATTAGGCGTGTTTAGGCGTTATAACCGTTAGTAACCTGTTTACTGATAAATTTTTTCGAGTCGGTTACTGTAACCTAGTTACTATACCAATGAACGATAATTAAACGATATGGTGAATTTTGCAACCGTCCGTTTCGAGTCGGTAAGGAGCACGGTTTAGCGAACATCTTCTCAATAATAGTTTTAAATTTAATCAAATACGCCATATGCGTATTATGGTGGTTCATAGTGTTCACAGTAACAATAACAAAATTACAATATCATTATCAACGCAAAAATACCCTCATTATAATCGTCCGTCAAAACTGATCAAAAATTAAGTAAACTGTACATAAGTTATATTTTAATAAAACTTAGGTTCAAATTCGAATAATTAACTCTCAAATTTGACATTTTAATTAATAGGTATCAAATTCATTTAGAATTTATTATTTCAAAAAGTTTCCACGTAGGTACACATTTAGGTAACTACAAAAAAAAAAAAAGAACTTAATTATAATGTATATATTTTACTGCATACCGATGTATTTCCAGTAATATCGATTCCGCTAGATTGATGTTCCACATAATTATTTAATTTTGGGTCCTTATTTCTATGGAAATACAGACTATAGTTTACTTTCGGAAGGAATAGTGCCCAAATTGTCACAAAGGAAGTACCTATTATACAAAACATTATTAAATAACATATTATATTATAAAATATAAATAGGTGTATGCTATAATTGTTAGTGTATTCGTTAATTATAATAATCTATGTGGTGTAGCGTGTAAGTTATAGTATAATATAAATTTCAGTATCCATACATATACTGAAATTTATGTAATAATAATTGTAATTGTAAATTTGTATTCAACACTAGTGTGTTTTGAGTATTACTTATTGATTAAATGAATAGTTAATACTATAACTAATACTAGTGGTACTGCCGCAATGGTGCCGAAGTCATTTAAAAATATTCGCTAAAAAAAGTATTTACTGTATACTGGTTTTTTTTGAGTGGAATATATTTCATTCCTCATGGTATTATTTTTATAGTTATATTTTCTATACAAATACTACGCATGCTATGTGCATTTCTCACCACTAGCACCACCCACCCACCACTAACAAATATTGTCAGGTGGTTGCAAGCCCCGTACCCTAAGTTCGGCGCCACTATGCTGGATCGTGGTAAGCTATGTTACTCTGATGTCAATGCTACGGCGTGTCAGCATCAGTGATGTCGTATAAACGGGGATTTATAGAATCTATAATTAACCATGGATTAAAATATGTAATATACAGAATATATTTAATCTATATACCATAACAAAATAATTAATCTCTATTGCGCCTATAATGAGAGATCATAACTGTCTACTCTATGTTTATATTATTATTATACTAAACACAAAGATCAAAGGCCTATTAAACAATCACCCATTTGACGGTGAACACCGGGGTTCATGGCCCCGAAATGTTTTTTTGTAAACGCACCTGTCATAGTTAAAGGGAATTAAGGGTCGTTCTCACTAACGTAAAAAAAGGCGTTTATCCGATTCTTAAACTGAGTTTACAGCTGATAACCGACCACGACTGGTCGATTATCTTATAAAATTAGTTTTAAAAATCAACGTTTACGTTGGTGAGAACGGGTCTAAGAGTCTGTCATCATGACCACATCGGCTAAGCAACAATTAATAATAAAACAAAACAATATAATAAAACTCGCTTAAGGCGCTTTGCCTGCGTAAAACGCTATTTTCCGCCGGTCTCTAAACATGTCCTATGTTGATCAATTTAAAAACTACTTGATAAGACGCTATTGGTGGTCCGTTTACGAGTTTATGCGTTTAAAAATTCGTATCTTTAAATTTGTGTGGGTAGTGATACAAGTGAAATAATACATGTACAATTTAAGTTGGTTCTTATTTGGGTGATGGTAAAATTTTTTATTGGACGCCCTTAATTTTGTTTAAAAAAAATAATAAAAATGTTGAGCTCTATTTGAGCTTCCTAGGGATATTTTTTCGTCCTGTAACGAGGTAAAGTTTCTCATATAAAATACATGTTTTTTTGTTCATTCTGAATTTTGTTTGTATAAGGGACAACGAATTGACGTAGAATTTTTTTTTTTTGCATGGACATTATCAAGATACTTTAAATAGGGAAAAAAATAAGTTTATCAAGCAATGCCACTTTCTGTTAATTAGACATTATTTCTCGTTGTTTAATTAAATTTTTGTTGACCCTACCAAACAATCCCAACAGTCCTAAGATTTGTGCTGATCGTAAATATTATTTTACTATTTTTAATTATGAAAAGCGTCTTTCTTTGCTAGTAAAATTTTCAATTCAACATATATTTTCGGAATAATTTTACTACCTTTATTATCTGATTATTAATTTTCTTAATAATTTTACAACTAAATAAAATTGTTAATTCAAAATAATTTTAGATAATACAATTGGATCGAAAAATTCCACCTTAAGGCACGTTCCTACTGGTGTTCGGCTAAGCCGCTCAGCTTTCTTTGATGTTTACCGACAAGCATCGGGAACCCGCGGCTTCGGCCGATTGGCTACAAGAGCCGCGCGCCAGAGAGAACGCACCCTTAGGCCTAAATCTACGTCAACTACGGCTTCAACTGGCTCTATGTAGGTACTCACAATAGATAATTACATCAAATTACCTATTGGATCATTATCTAAATTAGTGTTTATTCATACATTTAGCCATATAGGTATAAAATATGTTTAATACCAAATTTATTCGTCAATTCGTCATTGCACGAATTTATATTATAGTCTATATAGAGTGTCCTACGATGATCTGCCACTTAAAATAACTTTTGTTCTAATCAATATTTTTGATATATATATATTTTTTTTAATTAACAGTATACCTCTGCGCTACAGTTTATATATGAACATTTTTTTTTTATAGGAAAGAGGACTTAAAATAAAAAAATTGAACATTTTAATATAATTAAAGTTTTTGCAAATGTTAATATTATCTATTGTGATTATTTTATAACAATATTTAATCAGTTATTAATCAGGGCACATGACAAGGATATTTATATTGTGTCAATGATTGAAAAGAAAATTATTCAAATTTTTAAAAAATCGTAGAAAATAAAAGACTATATACGTTCACGGAAGTTTTAACCACGAACAATTTTTTTGAATTTTTTAAAAAAAAAAAAAAAAAAAATGTTCGTATATAAACTGTAGCGCAGAAACATACTAATTATTTAAAAATAAAAATACATCAAAAATATTGAATAGAACAAATGCTATTTCAAGTGACAGATCATTGTAGAACACTGTATATTAATAAATTGGTAGGTTAAATGTGGTTTAATATGTTAAGAACGACAAAATAGAGCCTTAATCCTGATAGTATAATCCATGACAAATTAGACCTAATTTGTCATGGTATAATCTACTAATTGCTTCAATAAACTTAAAATCTCAATGAATTTTATTGGCAAATTAAAATATTAATTTATAATTATTAAAGGTTGTAGGTTGTTTGTTATGACTTAATAATGACAATTTAACATTAACTATTAATATTATTATTTTAGATTCGGAGCGTAGCGAATGATTTAATGGTTTTACTGTATTTTTTTTTTTTTGTATCTGCAAACAACTTTTCTACCAGAAATTTTTTCTAGTTGGTACATTAGAAAGGTAATATTTTGATTTTCAAAATAATTGGGAAAACCCGAAACAATATTATAGGTTAAACGGTAAATATTTACGCTACGTTGTGGCATTACCGATGTTTTTAATTTTTGCAACTTGTATTTTCTACTAGAAAAATTGTTCCAATCGAAAAATAAGAGATCTTTTTTGTTCCTTTTAACATATAGCCACTGTTAATAAGTAGTTTTTTTGATATTAAAAGATTTTTAATACGAAACTTAGTACTTTTCATAATTGGAATAATTGGAAAAACCTAAAAGACGATTATTTTCAAATTACCGCACGATTTAAAATTTTTAATTTTTTAATTTTCCTAGCTGTTTTTACCATAACTATTGTTCTAATAGAAATACAAAAAGAGTTTTTTTTTTTGTTTAAGTTTTTATTTAGCTGATGACCAAAAAAGTATTTTGTTGATTTTCATTGTAGTTTTTAATAACTGAGCAAAGCCGAAAAATATGTAGAAAGAACGGGGAAATTTTTAAATTTTTTATATTATTTAAAATTTGTTTTTTTTAATGTAATTCAGTTCAAAATATTTGTAGAGGCTTAACATTTAGACAAAAATGTATATATTTACTATTTCTAAACGTAGTAAAACATTAAAAATATTTGAGTTATCTATAGATATTTTAATTTTGAGTTTTTTACATAATTTGTACTTGGTAGGTACTTTGTAGATACAATTGTTAGACTTAACAAAAATGCTTGACAATTTGATAGAAGGTTCATTATAAGTCGTACTTATATTGGTCAAAAAAAAATTTAGTGCAATGTAGTTTTTTTTTCTTTTGGAACGAAGATTGGTTATATATGTTTTGAAAGACATACGTTATTACATTTACGATTTTCCTTAAAATTTGATCTTGTAACTTATAAAAAAATTAAATATATTACACTGAATTTATTTTTTTGACCACTAAGTACAACTTATAATGAACCTCCTGTAAAATGTTCAAGCGATTCTGTTTGGTCAAATAATTTTATCCAAAAAGTACCCAACAAATAAAAATTACGTACAAAATACGTAAATACCTATAAATAGCCTAAAAATAGCTAGAATTTTTTTTTGAAAATTTTACCACGTCTACAAAATACGTTTGTATTTTGTACATAGATCAGTATATTTAAAAACTACAGGTCTCTATAATAGTTTTTAACATAACAACAAAAAACACAAATGCCGTACGTATACATTTTACCGTATCTCCTACATTTTTTTCCGATTTATGTAATTATTAAGAAAATTATACCGAAAATCAAACAAATGCTTTCTTATTTACAAACTACACATTTTCTTTCAGAAATTAATATGTTACACTTAGAATTTGGACAAAGACTTTTGGTAGATTAAAAATTGTAAATAATGAAATCGTTGTGCCGTCATTTTTGGTTTTCCCCAATTATTATGAAAACTATTGTAGGTGAGAAGTTGGAAAAGTAGTATAAGAGTAATATAATGTATATCTGTATCCCTACGATTTATCATTGCTACATAACGAAATACGAATCTAAGCAATTCGGTTATACATGTTTTGTAAGGCCGTAATATTAAAATTTTCGTCAAGATTTGAAAATAATAAAAAATATGTATTTATTGCGCCAAATATTAAAATTCTTGTGAAAAAAATTTAACGTTACATCACTTTTTTTTTTTACCACAAAATGTGACTTATAATTAATCTCCTGTTAAATTTTGAAGCATTTCTATTTGGTCTAAAAATTTTATCCACAGAGTACATATATCGAATAGAAATTACGTAAGAAACTCGTAAAATTAAAATGTCTATAAGTAACTCAAAAATGGCTAAAATATTTTGAAATTTGTTACGAAAAAACTATTCTGATAAGAGTCGTAAAATAGTGTTGCTTTGTCAACAATATAAATATGTCATATTATGGTAAAATAATTACATATGAATTAAACATTTTCTTTAATAATATTTGTTTAATATTGTAGGTATCTATTTTCCCGTTTTTCCAATTTATGGAAAAACGACTTCCCTAAGTTTCATCACGCCAGTCAGATTTAAACAGAACAAAAATACTAGTTGTTTATAGATAAAAAAAAATAAACATCATTGTAAAACCAGTACAAAGCCTCGATCCACTCAGAATCTAAAAATTACTTTTTCAATCAATGATTATATATTAAATGGAACAAAAACGATCTCTTGTCATTTTTCAATTGGAGCAAGATTTTTGGTAGAAAACATAGTTTGCAAAAATTAAAACAATGATCGTAATAAAGCTGATGCTCGCATATTACTTGTTGTGGTGTCAAAAGTTTTGAGGAGTAATTTTTATTGCTTGGGTATCATAGCCAGAACACTTTCTTAATTTTTTACTAGAGATTAATTCACCTAATGCGAAGAAAGTTTTTTTTTAATTATCCACAAGTAATGTGTGTGCATCGAATAAGCACCTTAGTTAACTTAGGTAACTCAGATTTATTGAATGGCTACCTAATTTAAAAACTATTTAATAGCATAAATAATAAAGAATGAATAGGTCATGCTGCCTTATCACACGTTCTTGAAAACTATAAACATAATAGTTACATAATAGACATAACTCTATATTATGTCTATGCCGAAAACGTTGCTCTAAGGTCTCTAAGAACGCGGCAGCTTACATTGAAACTATAGAAATGGCCTATCCATTCTTTACTATTTATGTTTAGCCAACATAATAATAAAATATCCATTATACCAAATCCCATTAGTTCAATATATTATGATATTTAACTAGGTTAAGTTAGGTTAGGTAGTATAACTAATTTTTAAAGTCTATAAAACCTCTAATATCTATATGGTTTAGTTACGTTATACATACGTTGTATAGTATATTTGCGGAGATATTAATACGAACACTTATACCTATTTGATTAAACGACCAAATCAAATTTGACTGGTGATTTTACTTTTTAAATTTTTGACATTACATGCAATTTAATACAGAGTTATTTAAAATGATTCATCCAATTTCAAATAGTTGTATAATAGTTTATATAAACTCTATAATATCGAATTATAGACTCATTAATTCACAAGGTAACTTCGGTTATCCAATATTTTAGTGAGAGTTTACAACGCAATCTGACTGGATGTTTTTCGTGTGATCAAAGAAAGCCACATAGTCAGGCACGTACGCAGGGGAATATTTTAGGTGTTCATTGTTTAAACACCCCCCCGAAATGTTTAGTTCAACCTAACCTAACGTATATTTATTAAAAAAAAACCTTCAAAACTTTTATCTGCGTCTCTGCAAATACATTACTAAATACATTTTATAGATACCAATGACTAAATTACAATTGTTATTTTTTTATTTAGCGTATCATATATTACTATGAATCTAAAAATTTAAACTATTCAAATACCTATATTTTGTAATCAGAAGAATCATTTCGAAAAATCCTGTATTATAGTAAAAAGCATACATTGTAGGTATATCTATAACTGCCTGATGAAATTAATAAATAACTACGCTTAATTAGATAGCTACTTGTTATTTAAAAGGTAAGAATACGTAGATAGGTACTTCTGAGTTCATCGGTTTTTACTTTAATAATAAATTAGCAAGATGATACCGCCTAACTTTTTGATTAGGAGACCCAATTTTAGCATATAGAGGCTTAAAAGGCTAGAGAGCCTTCATAATGCATGATGTTGAACTGCTCTAAAATAGATAACAACTAAACTCTACTATGCGTATTATTGCAGGTACATCAGATCTACTCATATTCAAGTGTTTATTCTCATCTAGTGATAGCTATTACGAAATAATGGTCCAAGTACGTACTTATAATGATAAACTTGTAATTTGATCGAGGATATAACTGAATAGGTACCTATTTTGGTTTACATTAAAATGACATGAATAAATATTTTAAACATAATTCGAATTGAACTCAGAAGATGTGGAAAAATGATATTCAAACGGGGTCTGAAAATGAATATGGAGTAGTTTAATTTATATCTGTACGCAACGACGAATAATTGCTAACGAAAAACGATTCTGAGCGAAGTTCGGATAACCATGTTTTTACTTTTACGATATTCATACAAACAGGCCCGGATTATGGGGGGGGGGCAGAGGGAGCCATGGCGATTGAAACGCTATTACTAACTATTATAGAGATAGCTATAAAACTGATTTAATTTTAAAATTGACGATAAAAACATATAGTTATTAGCCAAGAAAATTATTATGTTGTTTTCATACGAAAAGAATAAAGTATAGAATAAAAGATAAAGTATAGTACAGTCGTCAATCGAAATGTTAACTATAATTTGACAGTTGACACTATCTTTTCGTCGCGATAACGTTAACCTAGTTGGAGAACGTTTACGTTTTTATGTTTTAGTGTTTTGTTTTACAAAGATATTGACTATTAAAGTATAATATTATGTAGTAATAATATTAAAATCAAATATGAGTGGCTGTAAAAAGTATTTGCCTAAGCGGTGCTCAAAAAAGAAAAATGATGATCTTTAATGACATACGCTAAGAAAATGTAAATAATTGTATGGTTTTGTGTTCAGAGAGTGATGTTTAGGATTGTTTAGGAATGTTTAGGATATTTAATTAATTCGAATTAAGATATAACAGAGTTTGTTTCCCAAAAGGTAAGAAAAAATTACTTATAAAAATAACATTCACGTATATATATATTTTTTTTATCTAACATATAAAATATATATATATATATATATCTTTTTTTTCTTGTGAGTCACCAATATTTTAATTATTTTTAGAGGCCTAGCACATAATCAAGTTCAATTTTCAGGGGGAAGGGGGGGTGAATCCCTAATCTCCCTGTATACGGACTTATTATGGGTCCCTAAAATTGTTTAGCCACAGGCCCAAAATCATCTTAATCCGGGCTTGGATACAAATATGAACTTAAAACGCTATACAAAAATTATTGCAATGTATATATATATCTCTTATATATAAAATTATCATGTCACAATGTTCGTTCCCATACTCTTCCGAGACGGCTTGATCGATTCTCATGAAATTTTATACGCATATTCAGTAGGTCTGAGAATCGGCTACTATCTAAGTTTTTATGCTCTGCGATAAGTGGTTCCGGAGTTATGGCCTCTTAAGTCAAAGTATAATAGCACGCACGATATTCAACAATTATTATTTTGCCATGGAGAGATAATATACACTCTATGTGGTTATTTTTTATTATTGGTTTCCGTGGCACCCGCGTGCCAATAACAATTGAGAACGGTTGGGCCGATTTGGCTAATTTTGCTAACCTAACCTAACTTATGTACGTGTGTTTATTTGTGGCTTAGATTTGAGAACACCATGTTTTTCACACGGACAATTATACGTGGCATGCTCTCGAGTGGGTAAACCATTCAGTTTGTTTGTGTTAGCTAAAGATGGACTAATAAAAATTATTGTTCACACTATAGCATTAAGAGATTGATATTTTTAAGGAATAAATTATAATAACTTAAAAATAATGTTTGCCTTTTGTTATTTTTATATTCCCTCATCGTTCACAGCGCTCCATGCCTCTTTCACTAATTTACCACATCCTTAAACACTTACAATAAGTTAGTTATTTTTTTTCTAGACTATAGATTCCCTAGAAATAATTTATATGGCAAAACAACGCTTGCCGGGACAGCTAGTATATATATAAAAACATAGTATATACATAATATATATATTACGTATACTCTCAACTTTTTTTTTCACTTCTAACTTCAATTAATTATGAATCTCGTGTTAAATTTTCAAACAAATTTGTTGGACTCAAACAACTTTATCTACATAGAATCAAATTAAAAGTGAAAAACTCTAAAACTTAAAATGGTTATAAATAGCCCAAATGTCAACAGAATGTTTTGAAATTTGTAACACATCTAAAAAGTCGTATAGTATTTAGTGGTCAGTGAAATTGTTAGATCTGAGTAATTTAATTTTACGTACATTTTCCGGTTTTTATTATTATTAAAAATTAAAATGGAAAATTAATAAATATCTCCCCATTGCTCCAACTCGATAAAATTTGTTATCAGAAACCACTTTTTAAGCTTATGTACAAAGCAAGATTTCTGATAAAAAATTTGTTTACATATAGAAATGTGTAATTAAAAAAATTAGTTTTAAAACCGAAATATTACCAGCGTTATTATTAGGATCTAAATTTAAAAACACATCGACTAAGCCATCTGTATCGTATCATAAATACGTATATATATATTGACATATTGTAAATTGTAATTATATATAATAAGTAGGTATGTTCATTTTACATGGGTATTAGATAATGTGTTTGTGTTAATTTGAAAACTGGTTTATTTAATTACGTCCTCTAAATGAAATACCAAAATAAAATGCAGTAGGTAAATTGAACAGATAAATATATGTGTTAACTGCTTGGTGAAGAACATAAAGTTTATTACTTAGCAGTATATTAACGGTATAACAAGTACCTAAAAACCCCGCCACTCCATCTAATGCCCAACACCGAATACATTTTTATTTGATATTTTGTAATTATATATGAATTTTATTATTTTTACGAGTCACCTACTAATAATACTGATGTACACTAGATAGACATTATCCAATAAATGTGTGGAAACAATTGTTTGCGCAATTAATCCGGACAGGAACCTGCCGAATAACATGGACGCTTTCACTAGACTGGTGATTTTTTGATAATACCGTTTGTCGTCGACCTTGGCATATAAATACGTAGTAAACGCAACTTCCGACGAATAAAAAAATCCAAAGAACATTTGTTCTATCTATGGTTTATTTTAATTGATTATTTTCCCAACGGACACGGCTAATGGTATAATATAGGCACTGGAATTTTTAAAATCTCACTTGAACTATGGTTAAACTAGGTGATCCTAACAGTAACGCGTACGTGAAAATCCCCGCGATTCCATCGGCAATGATCAACGGTTTGTACCGAAAATAGTCTGTTATCAGGAATATTACAACAGCCAACACTAGACAAGAGTAAGTCCCGACTGCATAGATATTTTCGTTAACCTGTAATGTAATCATAATCATCAACACAATTTATCTGTTTAATATTATGAACATACTTATAATAGTCAGTAAGTACTGCATATTCACCTATTTCAATTTATTAAAATGTAGGAACCTACCTACTAATAATTAAAATAGAGATGGCTCTCATGTGATCAATTACGAACAATAGTTGTCAAAAGTCAAAATAACTTACCTAGAATATTATTATTTAAAATTACAAGTGCATATGCTTTATGCATACTAAAAGTATTAAAAATTTTAAATGCCCTTATTCAGATTTTCTCATGTGAGGGACTGACTGCTTTTACTTTCAATTTACCGTTCAAAAGGCTCTAGAATCTACCTCACATTTATGTGAAACCACTATAGCTTTCTTTAGACCCCCCATTAATACACCCCCGAGTCTTAATGGTATATTTAAATAACATTTATAGCATATAAAAAGTCATGATTCAATCTAACATACACTATCTGGCTGAGAAATAGATATCTCATTAATCAAATACTTAATTATATTTAAATCTTAGAATTATCACACCTATACAGGTTGTTCAAGTTTTATTTATTATTAAAAACAATATACCTATCTACCTCAAAAAATTGTTTACACTTTCATATGGAACTCGAAATTATGTTTTATATTATATATAAAATATATATACCTAACTTAAAACAAATGTTAATATTTACAAAATGTATTGTAATTCATGAAATTTAAATATCTAGCTAAAGCTTCATATTTTTTTATTTCTATTTTTCCAGATATAACTAAGATAATTAAGATAACATACTATTTTAAACTATTTAGGTCTTTTTTAAATTAAAACGTTTAATTTCATAAATTAATAATAGAGAAATAAACAGCATAGGTATACGAGTATTTAGAATAATTATTTTCTGAATAATTCAGAATTTACTTTAATATAGTAAAGCTTGTAAATCCAAAAAATTAAATTGTGTAATTTGTTGACTAATAAAAAAATAGCTCTCCTTGTTTTGCTTAAAATTTAAAAATTATAGTAATTTTATCTCGTACACAAATAATCATACACAGATATCTATACAATTTTTATTTTGTGTATTTTGTCACAAAATATTATCCTCAAAAGTAATATATATTTTTCACAAAAATTAAAAATTAAAAATGTGAATAAATACCTGATTCAAAGTAAAATTCATATTTTTTACTAAGTGTGATGTGAAAAATGGTTCAATTGGTCTTATTTCTCTGACCATAGCAAATACACAAACAAGCAAAGAAACCATTTTCCAAGATTTCCATGAATCCATGATTTTTAAATTATTTAAGAAAAAAATGTTTAATATAAATTTACAATTAAAAAAGAATAAATGAAAAAAAAAAGTGCAGTTAACTTTACATAATTATAGCAACTTAAATTTATTGAATGTTATAAATGTTTTAGCAAATTCAACTTTAGTCTTAAGTATGATGTGGTTGATATCTAACTAATGCTGTAACCATAATAAATACAATAAATATTACATTTGCTTTGCCTATAGGCGTGCGTAAATAGAAACACAAACACACACATAATGACATACGTATGTGCATGCACACACTGATATATGAATGTGAATCACCTTGAGAAATAAAGATATTTATTGTGTATGTAAGTGTTAAACTCACATCTAGAAACAATAATCAATAATACAAATTAAATATAAAGAAATTAATTGATTTTTATTGTTAGTTTTTTAAAAAAAAATATTGTTATCATGTTCGGCAGAAAATTATTAGATTACAATAAATAAATTGATTTTTGATTGTTTAAATTACAAACAGTCACTTATTAAATAGTTATCACTTAACACAAAAAGATTTTCAAGAGTTTCTTTATAATCCACTACATCAATTTCATAGTTAAACATATGACTTAATTTTGAACCTTTAACTTTACTAGAATCAGTCTTTAATGATACCAACATATCTCTCATTGAATTACTGTTATGTAAACCACTTATAGCTGTACTTTTCATGACTACTATAATTCAAAATAAAAAATATTAATCTAACAGTTTAATTAAATATTAAAAATAATTACCAGAAGTAGATGGTCTGGAAAATGTTTCCACAAATCCATGCTGGTTAATAAATTGAGAAAATATATTAGGATATGGAGCTATAGTTTCTAATGTTGAATCAAATGCATTGACTTCTGTCATTCGTGTGGGATCACAAAAAGACAAAAATAATTTCAACATAGCACTGGCTGATGTACAATGATGAGAAGGATTTTTTGAATCTCTTATAAGAATACTAAAAGTTTAAAATAATATTTTTAATACCAATTTGTTTACAAGTATTGTGAACAAATATAATATAAATAGTCAAATTAAACTGTTCAATATAAAAAAAAAAAACTATTAACTTAGAATATAGCATGTTTTGAGTTATGCCTCGTAAATTTATTGTTTGAGCCACAGACATATCTGTGGTACATTGTGGAGAAATAGGCTGCCATATTGGTAACTTTGCATTTTGTAAATAATCAAGTAAATTTGATTTTGTTTCAAATCCAAGAGGTAGTTTTATTGAAGCTGATACAGCTTTTCGCCCCAATGGAGTTAATCTTGTGCACAATCTGTTTATACTGCTACAGTCCATGCGACTTCTATAACCTAATGAAAATGTATCAATGGCTGAGGCTAAAATAGCACTAGAATGATAGTCTAAATGGTTCTGAAAAGTACATTTCAAAAAATATTACAATTATTAAAAAAAATATTGACTGTGCTTGAATTGACCAGTATAATATTAGGATAAGAAAGTCCTTTATTTATAAACTAAATTGTACAGTGAATTTTTGGTGTGCATTAATGCATTCTCTATTCATATTTTTGTTCTTTTTTTTAAATATTTATTTGATTCCCAATTCAAACACTTTTGTATTAATTGTAATAAAATATACTTTGTAAGATAAATGATCCAAACTGATATGACTTTGGCTTTTTACCCAACCACCAGACGATGTACTTAATGGTACAAACATATTTGAATGCTCAAAAAGCGAAGAAAATAATAATGCGGTGTTAACTGGTTGTAACTTGGAATTTTCATCATCATTAATAGAATTATCAGACATTACAGGCAGAGCTATAATGTTTTTGTTAGAATATTCATCTTGTAAGTATTCTAGAGATTTAGAAGCTAAACCGCTAAAACCATCCAATGAATCCATCAAAATTTGAAATCCCTAAAATATTAACATAAAATATGTAGGAATTATAAGGTGTTATATTAATATGAATAATACTGTAAATCATTGGCAGATTTATAGGGGGTCCAGGAGCTCTGGGCTTCCCCAGATACTGATATAATTTCAATAAAATTTTTAAATAGAGGCATCTATTAATAAACACCATAATTGATCTGTTAACAGATACCTTTGAAATGCATATTATTTTTCAGAATTCCTCCCAGAAAAATTTGAAAATCTGCCATTGCTATGAATACCTGTACCTATATATAGGCTCTGTATTATGTGCCCAGGGCCGGCGCTAGTAATTATTGATGGGGGGTGTACACACAAGAATTTGACCAAGTTTTAGCTAATGATACATTTTTTTTTTTATTGGCCTTATACAACAAGGCATTACTTGCTAATGTTAAAATGATTTTATTTATTTTCCAATGAAAGTAAAATTTCCAACTCAGCAATTTTTTTTATAAATGTCTAATAAAAATTAATTTTTACTGGTAGGGGGACTAACTGTCTTTAATATCGTAAATTCAATGTATTATTGGTACTACCATTAATTATATTGTATAGTGCACAGTATACATAATCAATGGTACTCTCTATATTCAATTCATTAAAATACATATTAAATTGATAGACGTTAAACAT
This sequence comes from Cinara cedri, assembly GCA_902439185.1. Taxonomy (NCBI): domain Eukaryota; kingdom Metazoa; phylum Arthropoda; class Insecta; order Hemiptera; family Aphididae; genus Cinara; species Cinara cedri. The sequence continues at coordinate 1,599,419 of CABPRJ010002370.1, forward strand.
AGATTCATTAACTCATATGGTAAGTACACACTTATAATGCAGGCACTACTTTGATTTTTGTTCAAAATTAACTCTTTAAAGTTATATTTTAAATGAAATAGTTAATAGGAAGAATAATAATTTAAATAATTAATTAATATTTAATTGATAATATTATCAATATTAATTTTGGAAAATGGTGGGGATACACCGATTTCCATCACCGAATATCTATGACTAGTATAAAACAATTGTTATCAAGTGTATAAACCAAGATGTATTGGTATAAGAACCCCGTTTGGGCTAAGAAAATGTATTTGTACATTTTTCTTTTTACCTAACCTATAATCATTTGAATACTTTTTAATTTGAAAATATATATTTTGATTAAATTCATTACAGTTGATCATGGTCATATACACAAATACATATACACATACACAAAAACATATTTATTAAAAAATAAAATTGATGACTTTAATTTAAAGTAAAAGATGTTAGAATATTTATTAATTTAAATTTGCAAAAGTATAATAAAATATTACATTATGATATTTTGTAGTGCATAATAAACAGGTATTTAAGCAATTGTTAAATGAATAAATACACTTATCACTAATCCAATTAATAGTGTATATGATTTTAAAAACTTCTTCTTTAATGGTTATGTAAGCTATGTCAGAACAGTGTTTCTCAACCTTTTCACTATAACAACCTTCTAAAGGAGTATTTAATTTTTTAGCAATCTTTAAATATATATGTTTTATACATGGCGAACCAAAATTTTATATTTTTGACAACTCTAAATAATTTGTTGGTGACCTCCAAAGAGGTGGCGACTCCCAGGTTGAGGAGAAACATTGAATTAGAATATTTATTTGTTTAGTTTAAAATATTAAATTCATCTCCAAGTCTATCTTCAACAAACAGAAGGATAGTATATTAAAAATTTTATACAGATGAATTACAAAGTATATTAAATTACTAAAAACTTTATTATTAATGTTTTAATGACATACTTACTTGTATTTTAAGGTCTTTTAAAAACTTAAAAGCAAAATTATCCTTGAAAATTACAGTTCACCACAACATTGAGTATACATAAATTTATATAAATATATAGTATACAACATATAGGTACCTGTAAATAATCACATTCTTCTGCATAAAATCGTAAATTATCAGTCCAAGTTTCTTTAATTTTATATGAATCCCATATAGCATGTCCTTGAGCAAAGTTATTGAACACGTTGTTTGAATCATTGTGTTTATACTCATCGATTGATGTAATAGTTCTTGGGTGAAAACGAGCTTTTAAAAAATCTGACCAAATTTTAACATCATCATCCAAATTGTATATTTTTTCTGTCATATTTAATTTACTATCATCATCATTGTCTGAAATAGATTATATATTATATAAATGGAAAGAATCTTCAAAAAAATTTCTTACAGAAGTACTAAAACTTCATAGATATTCAAAATATGATACATATTCTTTAAATATAATAAATTCTATACCAAAAAGTAAGAATAATAACAATTTTAGACTCTGAGTGGAGCGAGAAATGTAATGATATTAAAATGATGTTTATTTTTTAAATCTGTGAACAACTTTTCTACCAACAATTTTGCTCTGATTTACAATAGCACTTTTTCAAAAAGGAAATATGACAAGGGTGGTAATTTAGGGATGTCGTTTATTATAAATTGGAAAAACGGGATAATAGGTACAATACTAAACAAATATTATTAAAGAAAATATTTAATATCATATCATAATATGACATATATATTGGTGACAAAGCAACACTATCAATCGAACTTTCCCAACTTCCAATTTTTCACCTACAACAGTGGCCCACTAGTGCGAAGTATGTCATTTTTTTTATTTTGTAAAGAGTTGCCCACAATATTTTTGGGCCTTTACAGTATACAATGTTATTTTATATAGTCATTAAAATACCTACGGTGTTATATACATAATAAAATAAAATAATATGTTGTCATCTTAATGATTCTAAATTCTAAGAAAGTATTTATATAATAGTGAACCATTAGTCATTTTGTATCCTTTTGTAAATTCAATAAATTAATATAAAATAAAACATTATTAATATACTATTATAAAAATTATATCAGCAATGACAGGAATTGTGATTACATTATTTCTAATGAAGGCAAAATAATTACGAATGTAAAATATGATACACATTTTTTTTTTTATTTTGAACTATAGATTATTTCATACAGAGCCAAAAAAAAATGTATGTTTGTGTAAAAGGAGATTATGTATACAATAATTATTCTTTATTATATGACTTCACGTAATAATTTATGTGGATATACTAAATTAATAAACCAATGTTTATAGATGTAAATTATTATTTAACTATTATTATTATTATTATTATTATATAGTACTTGTTAAATTTTAAAATAAATAATTATTTAATTTAGATCTGTACACAAACATAAATTATTGCTAATGAAATAAAATTCTGAGCAAAGTTTGCTGGTAAAAATGTTTTAAAATGCTGCGATTTTTACAATTGTCAACAAAATTTGAACTTGGAACACTTATTAAAAACAAGCAGCCATATTACGCTCAACTTTTTTTACCACTAATTACAACTTATGATGTATATTGTCAAGCATTTCTGTTCAGCCAAAACAATTTTATTCACATAAAATAAATAAAAAATAAAAAAATTGAAAATGTAAAATTTACATAAGTTCAAAAATTGTCAAAATATTTTGAAAATTGTACACCTAATGAAAGCTAATATTAGTATTCTGTACAAATTTCAGAATTCTATGATTATTTCTACTGAATTATCACAAGAAAACAAAAAAGCAAAATAATGTAATCATCTTTTTTATTAAGAAACTTTCATGTATGAAAGAACAAAATTTTCTTTTAGAAAAGTCACTACTATTGAAATGCAAAGCAAGACGATTGGTAAATAAAAATTTGAACAAATTTAAAATAATGAAATTGTGAACAGTTTTTAATGTGTTTTTTTCTTCATTCTATTTTAGTTGCAATATTGAACATGTTGATTAGAATAATTAATATAATTCACAGAATTATGAAACAATTTCAACAAATAAAAGTATTGTTCAAAAATCCAAAATAATGAAATAAATGTTGAAGACTTTCTAAAATCAATTGCTCATATCAGAAAGTGCTGTAATGACTAGATATTAAAATCACACATTATACACCTAATTAATACATTTTTAACATAGAATTAATTTTATTTATACCCGTCAATCACCAGTATAATACTACTAGGAATTTATTTTCATAATGTGGGGATTTTTTTTTTTTTAACTACCGGCCAAAATGTATCAGCCATGATATGGGTTGCAAAAGGTTCAATTTCTAATGGCCTGACTTTAATCTGCATATCCGCCTATGCTTTCTAGTTACTTTGAATTACCCATCTCTTTTAGGACAATAGCATAATATTAAATTAAAAAATAACTGATATTTATGTAAAATAAAAACTCACCAGTACATTGTTCATGTTTAGCTAAGTCTGAAAAAAATTCATTAGAAGGAACTGTTTCTTCTCTAATAATTTGAACATTATTTGATGAGCCTAATATCTCTTCTTCTATATTATTACTATCCAGATCATATAAACCTCTATGTACATCTGGTAATTGGTAAAAACTGTTCTTAAGATCAACACATAGCATACGAGGCGTATAAGTTACTTCACCCTGTTTTAGGTAATGTCAGCAATAATAAAAGATAATAATTAGACTAATATATGATTAAACATAATAAATTAAAAATATAGAATAAACTCATTGTTTACCTTAATATTAACACCTTCTCTATATAATACATCATGGCATATTTCTAGAGGCTTTACATTTTTTTCATCATAACTGAAACTTGATTCCTGTAAATTAGATGAGTTTCAAATTTAATAAAATAGTAAGGTACATAATTTATATTAAGAAAAAAAACCTGTAAATTCCAGAAATGTGCTCCAATAAAATTTGAATAATGACCAAACTGCAACGTTATAATTTCACGAGTTGAATTCATTATAAGCGAATTTATGAAAAAATCATTCAAAAATTAAAAATAAATGTAACTATCTAACAATATAGATTATTGTTTACATAAAAAAAAACATCACAATGCACATGGCTTTTATCATTCAGTTTATCTGTTTATCCATAGAATAAAGATATGATAATTCTGTGTTTATCTACAAAATAAGTAACAGCTGTTCAGCTTGACACTACTTCACGAATTAAGATAAATCTTAATATTCTTAATTCGTGTACTACTTCCGGAATTTCTCCATTTACTAATTTTAATTATTACTCTTTTATGTTTTCTGTGAATTACTCATTAGTCATTACTGTTCCGGGACGGGTTGCATTTGCATAAATGTTCTGTAGACTTCAGGAAATCTGAACCATTAGCGCCTTTAAATTTGTAATTAACATTGGATGTTCTGTTGCTGGAATGTTCAATGGTACTAACTAATTTAACTCCTAATTTAAAGTTTATAGGACCTGGATTTACAGATCAATGTTAAATTTCAAACAGATTTAAATATACGGTCTTAAGTAATATAATTTATATTTTGTGATTTCCACAAATATATATACAATAATAATATATTATTATTGTTTTATGTATATTAACTGTGATGATTTCAGACTTTTAAATAAAAATTAAATACAAAATAATATAATGTATTCAAGTACAAATTATTATTATAATTAGCGCAATTATCACTTTCATTGTTGCACTTAATATTAAATTCTTGAAGTCTTCATGGGTTAATCATTGATAATAACAGCAAAACAATATGTACACCGCACAAAAGGTAGGTATTATTGTGAGAGGATCTAGGACATTATTTGTCCCCCCGAAGAACGTATGCGGACAATCGACCGCCGTTATAATTTTTTACACAAGCATTTTTTTTTTTATAAATTTATATTAGGTTGGTAATTATATTTACATTCATCATGACTGGTATTATTACGCACAAAACGGATATAGGTACTGTAAGAACTACTTATTTGGCATCTCATTATACAATTAAAATAAACTACTTATAGCAGTCTTTTTTTTTGTGTGCAGTAGCAAATTTCAAGTGTGCAGTAACAAATTTTCAAGTGTGTAGTGAAATTTACATTTCTTTTATAAGTTTATTATATGTTACAATAATTACAATATAGAAAAAGTATTACAGTTAGTTACAACACCTGATTTTTTTACTTTTATATAGTCAACACCAAGAATACATTTTTATATCATAATTATTAAATTATAGCATCATATATTATTATATAGCAGTATCTACAAAAGGATGTGTTACAAAAGTGAGTTACGTACTGTGACAAATTGACGAAAATTATGAAAATGTTTACTAGTTACAACCCTTAAAAGATGTTTGTCTAGATATGCTAAAAAAAAAAGAAACAGTTATGTGAGTAGTTATTACATACATAAATTATATTACTATACTGTAGTATCAAAATTTACAAAAAATAGGGACTGCTTAACAGAAAGTAAACTTGGAATAAACAGGTTAAACAGATTGAATAATGGGTTAGAAACATTGGTCAACAATGGAAAATATTTATCATGGGAAATATTGCATATCAGATTGTTTCTACCAGAGTCAAGTTTAATGAGGGGGGGGCAATTGCCACAGGGAAACAAAGTTTCTACTTATTACAGATATCTGATATATACCTAAATCTAATTATTCAGATTAACGTGCATAATATCTTATCTAATTACAGTCAACCTTCCTGCTTTTGGTACCTCACTATTATAGTATACCCACCTATTTAGTATTTAGTATTACTGAAATTCAACCTAGAGCTTACGTTCAATTCGATAAACGTATTGATACTTTTATTATATACCTACCATTATATTTATTTAGGTATCTATATCTCTGGTGTATGGTTTATCAAATGACTTCAGAGATCTAAATTTTAAAGAATTGTTGTTTTACTTAGATAGAACATATCAATGGAAATTACAAGAGAACTTACTTAGCACGCAATCAAAAGGTTTGCCATCATGTCGTTCTTCACTGATATTTTTTCTTTATTTTTATAGGTAATATACATAAATAATGCTATAAAGAAATGCACAGGTAGAACAAATAATATTAGTGAACATTGTAGTTAAATATTGTTTACACAATATATCATTTTTATGTAGAAATATTTATAAAATGTTCTACTTCATTGAAAATTGCCGCGGGGGTATGGTGGCAATAATTGTCCAGCTATAAGATACCAATTCAATTAAACGTCAACGTGTTTTTCTTTTTCCCGTATAACTAATATCGATTTAGGTACGTCAGTTTGATCTATACTCATATAAATGTATACCTCTTGGCTATTGGGTTCTGTTTTTGAAAGTTTTTAAATTATTTTAGAAAACCGATTAGGGTCCCTAAATCGAGACGAATGGCAGCCCTTATTTATAGGTTAGATCCACGGATGAATGTACGTTCGTGCTTTCGTATTTAGGTTACAATACACCTTGGGCAACCCTAATTTGTAATATTAGTACTAAAATTGTTAGTTTATGGCAATTAGATTTTCTATCATAAACGTACCAAATGTACCAAATTTTTGGTGTATCTATTTATAGCAAGAAATTTTGTAACTAACGTATACTTATAATAATTATAATATGTATTATTATAAGTCTATCAATGCTAACAGTGGTATTATAAACTTGTTTACACACGGAGTGGTTCAACCGCCAGTGGTCGTGGTCGGGTGTTTTAATTAGATAAGAAACTGCTATCGCTAGTTGCTTACACACGAAATTGATATAAACCACGTAAAACTTAAGTATAAGTAATGTTATTTTAATTGTTTGCATATTAAACTAAATCAAAATTGAGTTTTGGTGTCAAAAATATATTAGTTCTGATTTCATCAAAAACTTCTTTATGTTATTGTACACCGAATGAATAAACAAATAAACAAAGAACTACTTGCTCTACAAATGTACAATATTCAATTAATTTCTTTTTGTCTAATCCTAATCAAAATAAATCAACATTATGTTTAATAATTTAGTAGAACATATAGGCTAGAGTGGTCCTTATTTTTCGCTTGTGATTTTTTTCATGTTACCCCCCCTAAAAAGGTTCGATTACTAAAAAAAACGCTACAAAAAAAGTCTCAGGCAAATTCATTAATATTAACCCGTGCCACAACAGCTCTAAATTTACAAAAATAGAAAATTTTCAATATTATCAATTTTTAAAAAAAATTTTTTAATATAACTCCAGGAAAAAAATACTTACAAAAAATATGTTAAAATATAAATGATAGAACACTACATTTTCTACAATTTGTTTCATACATAATATTTTGCAAATATATTATTTTTTCAAATATTTTAATTACAAGGTAAAAACAAGAATAATCTTAAACATTTTAATATTTAAGGCAACTTAAAATACAACTAATAATTATTTATAATAACAGTTTACAATTATAATAACATTGTTACCTAATTATTTTATCTGTAATATATTTTAATTATAAATGATAAAACCAAATTATTGTGATAGTGCAGTAAGTGTTTCTTTTTTGTGGTCAGGATATTTTTTGTGGTAATCACTAACAACTTGTAGAAGGTATTGTTTTTGGTAATTTTGTCATTATAGTCCTCTATAAGTTTTACTCCTCTTTCTGCTACATCGTTTATTACTGGAATATTTTTTTTATAACTAATAAAGCTTTAGAATAGTCTTCATTATTTTCCCAATTAATTGGATCTTCATTCAAAAAAATGGTGTTTATGGAAAATCTTTTAAATAGTGTTTTAGTATTAACACATATAAAATCATCGATTTCCTTTTCTAATAACTCATTTGCATTTTTTGGCGATATAGTTAAACGTTGTGCATTTGAAAATAATTCTGATGAAATTTCGTCGTTTTTTAGAGCATGACCCATTTTTCTTTTTATCTCCAGTGGCACAGCTTCATCGAAAAAATTGTACTATATCCAATTAAAAAAATATATTATGACTCACGTAAACTATCCCTGGTAACCATTGTAAGTCACTCAAATAAAATGTATGACGTACAAAATTTGAACATTTTATACGCAACAATTTTAATTTGACACTGGTCGTTGTAGTAAGTCAACTGAGAAATTAATCAATAAATCGCAAAATGACTACAATGACATGATATATCCGATAACATATAAGTATAGATTGTAATAATGTGTGATGTAGAGAATAAAGAATGTAGATAATATATTATTTGATTGTCTGAGTCATAAAAATAATCTTTAGGTAATAATCGCAAAATATGGGTACTGGGTAAAGTGCATATTATTTATTTGTGCAATCGACCGATAGCCGATAATGATTATAATTATTTTTTTTTTGGCCTTTTAGTTCAAATATTTAAAAAAGCTTTAAATTTATAATCTAAAGAATTTATCGTGAGATTCTTTTCTCTAGAGTTATGTTGGTTTTATAACAAAAACTTAACGATTTTGAAAAATGTTCTATATTTGTAACTTCAGAGCTGTTGTGGCACGGGTTAAATTTATTTGATTTGTCTAAAACTTTATTTATATCATTATTTTTAGTAATGAAACTTATTGGGGGGGAGTAATTTGAAAAATTTGGTTATTTTTTTTTCATACATAATAGAGGACCACCCTTATATAGGCACATAAGAAATATTTTTAATTTAAGTTGATATAAATATTTAAATTCTTAAGACCATACAAATTTATATTTATTTGTATTGGATGTATTATTATTTATTACAATATTATTATACTTTCCGTTAGGTTTTCTTAATTCCTGGCACCAAACCTGACAATGGAACTTATTTAGTATCTACAAGTGGAACATATTTAAAACGATGCAACAACATGTATGAAATGGCATTGGATAGTTATAAATTTGAAAAAGTTGATTCATTTCAATGCATGGGATATGTTGCATTGGAAATTGAAGGATTGTGGTTAAATCGAACCTAATCCCATTAATAAATCAATATATAATATAATAATAATAATAATAATATAGTTTGTATTTTTACCAACGTAATTATTTTAATATATAATTTATAAGATTTAACTAATGATTTTTATGGTGATATCATCCTTATATGATTTTAAATGTAGGTACAGTATATTTGTAAATTTTAAATTTATTTACTTTAGTTAAACATTGGCACCTAAAATAATTTGCCTACTGTATAATATATTTCATTAAAAATAATTGATTTTGTATTTTTTAAGTTTGTTATATGACAACAATTATGTACCGTGCATAATTAATTATTAGGTTTTTATTTTAGTTAAATGAAAAAATGGTCCCACATGATTGGTAAATTTGAAAATTCATAGTGTCTGTGGAAACAGAGTCCACTTTACCACTCATTACCATGTAAATATTTTTGAATTCTGTTTTCGGGACATTAAACTAGACTAATGGATCTTAAATTCCTTAGATTTACAATTTTTTTAAATTTTTGTTTTAAATTTTATATTTAATATATAATTATATATATATTACTTGTTTTACACATAACTTAGTATAACTGTATATCTAGATTGGTATCCATTATCCGGATTGAAAGTAACAGTACGTAAGTAACAGATTTATTGCTCAGCACCATATGCGTGCGCAGGGGTATATGACATGACTGGATTATGGGAGGAGAATGTGGGGCTACAAAAACCATAAGAGTTTAATCAAATATTTGCTAAATATGGTCAGTTTTATGTTGTATTACAATTTGAATTTTTAAGTTAAAATTACATTTTTAATAAAACAGTTGGTAACAGATTTCAATAATAATGTGAGTATGTGACAATTTAGAAATAATATTTATATCTAGTAGTCAATAACTTAATACTGGTAAATTTTAATTTACATTAAATAAGTACCTACCTGTTGTCACTTGCCAGTATAACTTACTTTCACTGTTCACGGACCCTTTCGTAAATTATACTTAGTTTAAACGTAAGAGTGAATAAATAAATTCATTAAGTGCAAATATGTATTATTTGAATTATGTGATCACTTGAAACACAATTTTTTTTTTATATGACCATCATTTATCGATTAATAAAATAAGTTAAGTATTTTAAATAGGTATTAAGTACTTAAAACTAAAATTACCTGCTATTTAATACTACCAAATCTTGATTTTGATAACGAATGATCATTTGGTACAAAATATTTAGCATACATAATAATCAGTTTATTTTTTAAGTACGTATTTTTTTTGATAGTTAAAAGTCAATTATTTAATACTCTGAACAGTCTGAACATCTTAACAATTAAACACTCAAAAATACCGCCAAATATAAATTGATAACTGAATTAGTTTAAATTTTCGACGCTGATTAGTTTTTAGCGCTCTGTGTCTATTCGATAAGAATCACGGTTTAAGACGTATTAAATCATGATAAGAACTTTCAGGAACATAGATACCTATAGATAATAACCTAAGATGATCCCTCTTCTATGTAGTTAATCTAATTGTTTAGTTTATTATCTATATATATCTAATCGCTAATTGCTAATTCTATAGATTATTGCATAGTAGCATACTTAATACTAGTTCATTTAAAATTTTTATCTCAAATTAATTTAGAAAATATTAAATTATTTCATATATGCAGGTTAGTACTTCCGCTCTAGGATAAAAATATGTCAACAGAAGTAAGTAAAAATGTTAATGAACCTATTTATTTATTTAGGCTTTTGTTAATTATTTAATTTTTACAATAATTAGGTCCATTAAGATAACGCATAAAATTGTAATAAATTAACATTAACTTAACTATTAAATTGATTAAATAATTTAAACATAATAGGAATATAATATAGTGGTCAAAGATTGATGGGAATTGAGATATTAATTAATACTGCTAATTTAAATGTATGTATTGTATTCATTAAAAATATATTTATTTTGATAGCATTTAAACATTTAAATATTTAACAAGCACAATCATCTAACAGTTTATGTATATAGGTTTTATTCGATATAAGGTTCATTAGATGATATTTTCTTATCCTTATACGTATTCTTATTGTTGTAAATTTCTGATAGTAATTCTCATTCGTTATCAGTTATTAGTGCCTAAAAAGTGGGATATTTATTTTAATATTAAATTTTTGTTTTAGCATGTTGAACACAAAAAAACCGTATCATTGGATTTAAATTATAAAGGAAAAGATGAACAATCAACAAATTATTGTAAAACACCTGTAGATAACACAATTTCTTCAAACAGTTTAAATGTATGTAATACAAATGGAAAAGATAAATCATCTACAATGATGTTGAGTGTTAACGATACTAGTGATGGTAAATTAATTGAATCTAATAGTTCAAGTGGATTAAATAAGGTAGAATGTGAATTTTTGGTGAATTTACTAGGTAGAGAAAATTTAGAAAATGTTTATTGTGATAGTGAAGATGTTAACAAAATTGCGGAAATAGTAAAAAAAAATCTGAAGAACATTGAACCCTCAACTATAGGCACAATAGAAATAAATACACAACAATTTATAGATCTAAATTTATTTAGAGCTGCCGAAGAACTACATCAATTAGTTTCTAAAAACAAAGATGTTGAAATAATAGATGATTCTAACATTTCAGACAGTTCAGCTACTAAACAATCATCTGTAACTCAAAATCAACATAAAAGTATCTCAACTGATAACTTTACTACTAACATTAAATTTGAATCATCTAATCAAGATCTTCAATTATATACACAAGATCAAGATCCTGACTTAATTGTTTTTAAAGAAATGTGTGAAGAACTGTCAAAAATTAAAGAATGTGAAAAAGTAATAGAAAAAGGTTCAAATTTACTCCCAGTACAAGACAATACAATGAAGCAAATTAATATTAACCAAGTAAATGTCAATGTAATATGCTGTTCGAATTGTACAAAATATGTACCCAGTACAAGTAAAGACAATTCTTCTATTAATTTTAACATTTTTAAAGATAATAATACTATAAAAGGTTTACCAATTACAAAAGATAAATGTGAAAACCAAACCAAATCGTTTGAAAATTTAAACACATTATCATATAAACATCAGCATAAAAAATTTAAAACCAATACTTCAAAAAATATTTTAAAAATTAATTCTGAATCACATTTAAATAACATTGTAAATAAATCTAGTCCTTCAAATAAAATAGGTTTATTTAATTTATCATCGTCTGAAGACAAAGAATATTGTGCATTATCTGAAAATATTAAACGTAAGAAGAATAATATTGATTCATTAATACCAAATAAATGTAAAAAGAAAATACATCCAACATTTTATTCTTCTGCTAGTGGAATAATTCACAAAGATATGCTAGTACAGATTAATTCTAAATCACATTCAGATAACATTGTAAATAAACCTGATGTTTCAAATACACTTGATTTAATCCCTTTGACATCCTCTGACGACGAAGACTTTGTATCAAATGAATATTTATATAAGAGATCATTAATAGAAAACAAATATTCCAAAAAAATAGAACCAATATTTTGTTGTTCTCCTTATGGAATAATTCATGAAGATATGTTAAATCAAATAAACAATAGAAAATAGTGTTATTAGAACATATTAAAATTTATTGGTTGACGTATCAATTAAAATCTTGTAAACTTATATTTAATATGTTGAATTTATAAATAAACTTAATATTATAACTAAAATATTATTGTATTATTAAAATCTAAACTTTATTAAAATTGAGTAATTTAAATGTTTATAATTAATCAATATATTGTAACATTTTAATGTAATACAGCTCAAACAAATATATATATACAGAGTTATTCACTTAGCCTGTTCACCCCATTTTTTGATTTAATTTTGCATAAGTTCAAATTATGATTTTTGAAATTTTTAAGTGTGTTAAAATTGATAGTTTCGAATAATTACATTTTTCACAAAGGAGTATCATGTGGCAACAACTTTGGTTTTTCAAATGAGAATCTATATTAAAAATTTACATAAATAGACAGAGTATTACTTAAAATAAAATTAGGTGTTAAAATTGTTGATATCTGTTAATAAGATATTTCACTTTTAAGTTTAGGTAGGGAGAGAGTAGTGGAGCACTAATAAAATGCTCTGCGCTGTGCTGCCACTCAAATGATACTCCACTAATTAAATTAGAATTTGAATAGATTGAATCGTACTGCATACGTAAATGGTTTTGCATAGGTATATTATTAAAGACTGACTATTGTGTTGCAATTGACTATTACTGACTTGGAAGATTGGAAAATGCATTACAAAATTAACATGAGTGAATTAAAAACATGACTAGTAGTATACCAAATAATATACATATTTCAAGGAAACAAGTGATTAAGTTATATTATCATTTTTTTAAACTATTAACAAATAAAGTGAATAAATATATAAATAAAATTAATCAATGTATTGCCTGGAGTATTATGATAAGTGTATTATATGATCGGTTTCAAATTAAAAACTTATTATCAGGTATATCACAGTCAAAATGTAAAATGCAATTGAATATAAAAAATTAAATGAAGGAATACATAGAAAACAATTTTTTATAAATTGGTCATTTTACATAGAACATAGAAATAATTTATTTTTATAAGAGAGATTATTTAAAATTAGTTATTATTAGACATAGATATATTCAGAAATATAATTATTTGGTTATTATTTATTATCTAATATGTATTGATATAAGATATTATTTTTAAAATCGGTTTGATTATTTAAAATATTGAAATTATTTTTTTTTATTTTATTGTGTATATTTATTTTTTTTAAACTGAATTAATGTAAATGTTATTTTTTAACATACCCATGTTTAATAATAACTAATTTTAAATAATCTTTTCTATTCAAATAAATTATTTCTATATTTTATGTAAAACGACCAATTTGTATATTTTTTATTATTATTTTTTTCTATGTATTCCTTCATTTAATTTTTCATATTCAATCTCATTTTACATTTTGTCTGTGATGTACCTGATGATAAATTTTTAATTCAAGACCAATCGTATAATACACCTATCCTAATACTCCAGGCGACACATTGATTCATTAATTTATATATTAACTTGCGAGTATTAACCATTTTAATAATTTTGTTTTTACTTTATTATTTTTAATTTATTAACATTATATACAAAATATATACAGTAAGCAAAAGTAATAATGTAACTAATGACGGCCAAAAATAGCAGAATTGAGAAGGCACTAAGTAGTGTCACCCAACACACTAGATTAATATATCTTTAAGCCAGTTCTGTTTTTAGATGCCTCAGCTGACTGTAGGGATTGATTGAAATGGAAAGTAGTATGATTTGATTAGTTGAGGAAGCATTGGAATTTTTAAGTATCAATGAACAATTTTATAATTAAATACATTTTTTTTTTGACATTTAATATATAAGTTGGGTGGTTTTTACTATTTCACTTTATTATTTATCATATGATACTATTTCATTAATTTACATGTTTGACATATTGAGCATAATTAAGTTGATTATGTTTAAAACTATACCTTTTTCTTATAGTTTTTAGCATAAAAACACAATCATGTTTTAATGGAATTAATGCCCTGAACCATGTTAGTAATAAATAATTTTATTTATAAATAAGTATTAATATTGTAATATATTAGTACATTATACTCTTATTTGAACTACGAAAATACTATTAAGAAGTCTTCTGATGTGTCTAGACTCCGCAGAGATTCATCACACACATTCATTTCGATACCTACCATAATTCATGGATATAATGTAGGTACCTAATAATTTAAATTTAAGTATATTAGTCCTAGAAACATACATTTAGTTCTGAACCAGACTTACAAACAACTTTTGAATATAGGCTTATAAATAATTTTGAAGCCAGATAATGGGGATGTTATAGTTGATTCCAGTGGCGCAATCAAGATTAATTATTTTGAAAAGGGATAAGGAAGTATAATGTGTGTATGCTTCATTATAGCAAGTTTTAAAGATGACCAAAAAGATATTTTGGTTTTAACACATATTGTTAGTCGTGGTATTCACATTAAGGATGTGTTTGTGGTCATTATGATATGGTCAAATATATTTAAGGTAATTTTATTTATTTGGTAGACTTAAAAGTATACTAGTACTTAAAACAGTATGTTGCATTATTATTAACAATGGTCAATTGAATTCTATTTTTTTTTATTTCAAATAGATTATACACATTGTATTGGAAATATAGGTTGTGCTGAAAAAACTGGAGTGGCAACTAATTTCATTTATAACTAAAGATGATTCACATTGTTTTATGATCTAAGACAACTCATACAGGTAAGTTCTATCTCAACTTGTCATTTAAAAGTACAACACAAACCCGGTACTATAATAATACCCTAAAAGAGACAAGAAGAAAAAATATTTGCAGGATTTATAGGAAATTTAATAAACCTAGTATTATAAAAATTTTTGTAATTATAGATTATACATATACAGGCCTTATGTGTCCCTTATATAAATCTTATACAAATAATTATTATTATGAAAAAAAAATAAATTTATAAATTATGTGATATAAATTTAAATTCTTAGTTTAGTCCATCCGTGTCTTGATATCCCGAACAATAACTTTGTCTTTTTTACTGAAATTAAAATTAAAACAAATTTGTTGTCAAGCTATTCAATATATCAGAATTCAATACAAAAGAAATGACTATATATAGTATGATTAATCAAATTAATACTTACATAATGTAAACTTTTGCACCCCAACCAGAAATGGCATCACGATTGCAAGCACTGACTAAAGCTTGAGAGATAGTTTCAAATAACTGATCCTCTTCCATGTCTGGCTCCCAAAGAGCCTCGCAAAGACCATACAGTTGATCTGAACTAGTACCACCTACTACAAAGTTATCAGATTTATTTACGCAACCAATCAAATCCATGTCACACATATATGGTTCAAGTGTTTCTTCATCCAAAGCAACAATCATAGGTTCAACAAAGAATGGTGAAAATCTGTAAAGAAAACATTTAATTAAAATATGTCAAATGGTATTGAATACTAATATCAATAAGTACCAACAAATATCAATTAATTGAATTAATATTTTTAATTGTTTAAAGAAACCATGTAGAACTAAGTTTTGGTATTTAATTTATAATGAAATAGGAAAATAGTATTATAATTTGTTTTTTATTTAAAAACTATGTAGTCTGATACATACAAAATTGTAAAAATCTGAAAAGATAAGTCACAGTTTTTTTTTAATGATATACATATTGTATATGAATAGATAAATTTGTATGTAAGTTTATTGCTTGAGTATCTAATGAAAAAAATAATTTTACCTGTGCTGATACAACAAATTGGAGACCACAGATGCCAAAGCTTTAGGAGATATTTTCCGGTTCTCTTTTAATTCGTATAATCTTTTTCTAAACATTATTTTCTCATACACAGTGAATATATCAGTAGCTAAACCAGGAAATCCCATATATGTATGAGGATTTATTTGAAAAACTTTCTGCAATCCAAAATTTAAAAACACTTATGAGAGTATTATAAAACAATAATAATTT
The DNA here is from genome assembly GCA_902439185.1 of Cinara cedri. Classification (NCBI taxonomy): domain Eukaryota; kingdom Metazoa; phylum Arthropoda; class Insecta; order Hemiptera; family Aphididae; genus Cinara; species Cinara cedri. The sequence goes on from CABPRJ010002370.1 coordinate 1,616,030, forward strand.
AAAAAATAAATAAAACATACCGTGAAATCGAGGGATATTGTTTGAGCTTGAATTCCAAATCTTTTATCAGTTGCAATAGCAACACAGTCCTTGCCTTTCATGCCAATTAAGGCACCTCCGTTGTAATCCATGATACTCTAATAAATATATTTTGGAACAAATATTATTTACTAATGACAAATTTCTACATAATTTAGAAGTTAACAAAAATAATTTATTTTAGAAAAATTGATAAATATTACTTAGTAGTGGTGATGAAAACAATTTAAATCATTTTTAGAAAATTAGTGATTCATTAATTTAATTAAATTTGAAACACCAACATTTAGTTTCAAAATAAATTTATAAAATGGTTATCTTGGATATTGTTGCTTTTTTTTTTTTTAGCATTAAAAAACATATCAAATATAAAAATCATAGCATAAGGCTCTAGAAATTATTTCAAAGAAAACCTTCAAAATATTGAACAGGAAAAAATTAATTCTATTTGTCAGATTTGCATGGGACCATAGAAGATTGAAACTAATCAACTTGACATGGGTAGTTGTACAAAAAAAAAAAAAATCAATCCTGAATCTATAAAGTACAACCTAAATCCTTAGTTATTTAACATTAAAACAATAAATTTAAGTAGGCAAGTGGGCATTGTAATTTGTAGAAAAAAAAATTTAAAACAAATTGTATTCAACGTTTTGAGTATAAAGTTATAGGCTGGAGCTAATTATGGTTCCACTATAAGTCTGAAATATATTAAGTATTTATTTCAAACTAGTTTATACATTAAGTAGCATACATGATGCATGGACATATTATTATGGCCATATGTAGATAATGTTAGATGCCTAAATGCTTAATAGGATTTATAATATATTATTATATTAGGCAAATGTGTGTTGTAACTGACTACTTTAAATGTTGTTCATTTTGTTCTCATTAAATTATATTATGTGACTTGACATAATTTCAAATGCATAAACATAGTATTCAATATTATTATAACCCTTATTCTATGTAAGTAATGACAATTTTTAACCACATCAAACAATGCAATATTTCTTATGTCTGATAGATATTTAAAACTGGATTTATAATTATGTAAAAACTGGTATTTAATTATTTTTTAATTAATTGATTTAATTCATTTGATTTTTATATATACAATACACATTTTGAAAACAATTTGTACCTAATTTATATTCACAAAAAAAGAAAAAAAATCTCTTATTATTTATTGTTTTTTTTCTAAAGAATTATTTGACATATATAAATATAAACTAACCAATTAACTAATTATACATTTTACGAGTTTTCAGTAATTTGTTACCTATATAATTAAACACGATTGAATTTCATCTTCACTATCTATTACCAACCAAAAATCATAAAAACTGAAGTCTAGAAATTTTCTCCAGGTTAGTAAAAAAAAAAATAATTGCTTATTATTATTATCATAAAATTATCTGGAAATTATAGTATGACAATGACTTATAGGTACCTAAATGATTTCATTACTACATAATTTTTCAAAAAATATTTATATTTATCTATATTATACAGATAAATACACAGTCATACAGATATGGTATGCACTATAGTTGATATAATTTGTATCAAAAAACATTGATCAATAAATTTAATTTATGTCCAACATCTTGTATACTGAGCCATGATTGACATTCAACTGCTTTTTGTCCGCCGAAGTTAAGATACCAGTCTGTCACACATGATCAATTAGAATGTATTTTATGCGTGACAAGAATTCACCTCTAGACATTTTATAAAACAACTTCTCAATCTTAACCATATTGCTCTTCGAACCAAACGACAATCCAACAACTACATTTTTTAAAAAACAATAGGTACAGCATTATATTATAATTTACTTACCATTTTAAAGATTTGTTATAAATTTTTGACTGTTGTGATTGAAATTGTATAAATTGCAGAATAGCATTAAATACTATAAACAATAATACAAACAGTTGTCGGTGTTAACTGTTAAGAATTGCTACTAACAAGTAACAATAAAAACCGGCGAACGCTGTTATCAATAGTTCATTCGAAATTACAATGAAATTCATGGAAGTATAATATTTATGACCACGGTTATGATGTGAATGAAATGATTATATTATGTAGTATACCCATAGACATTGTACCACAGAATAGATAGAATCTCTTTATAGGTAGGTTTGATAGGGTTTAGTTTTGTGGATTATTTTTTTGTGAATGACTAATATTAATGTGAGTACTTATTATAAATTAAAAATTATTAATTTTAAATTTTTTGACTAAAAAAAAAAAAAATGATTGTCCATTTTAATGATAAGACTATTTATTTAATTTGTAACTAACTTTTTGATTGGTTTCATCTGGCAGTGTATTATCTTTTATTATCTACAATTGTGATATTAATTTTAACTAGTTGATGTTGTTGATAATATGACGTGTTAATTGATTAAATCATAAAGGCATTTTATTATGAATATTTTCAAGTAATAATAAGTTAAAATAAAAGCTTATCCATTTTTGAAATTTTTTCTTCTACCTAATTTGTAAGTAAAATTATACTATTCAAATTGTTTTTCTAATGCTAAACAAATAAAATTGTAATGCTAATTTTTTATTAACTTTGCAATGGATAAGAAAGATATTGAATTAGATCTAGATGATAATATCTTGAATCAAATTTTGAGAACAGAAACTGATCTACGTGATTATTCTCAACAAATTGAATATGCTTTGAAAAATCATGAAAACCTTGCTGTTGATAAATATATCAAGTCAGGAGAACATCTAGTGACATTACATAAACAATTGAATGATTGTGAAAATTTGTTAGAAAACACAGAGTCTGTGTTATTTACATTTCAAGAAGAGTTACAAAATATTACCAATGAAATTACAAGGTTACAACAGAGATCAATATTTATGGCTCAACAACTTTGTAATAGACAATCTGTTAAGGGGCTCATGCATCAGTTCATTGAAGATGTTATTGTGTCTGAAACACTTATATCAGTCATAAATTCATACTCTGTGACTGATGATAAGTTTTCAACACATTTGTCTATATTAAACTACAAAATATTGTTTGTTGACGAACAAAATTTTAAAGATATAAAATCACAAAATGATGTGAAAGATGTGATTGAAAAATTGAAAATTACTGCTATTACAAAAATAAGACATTTTATAATAGAACAGATAAATAAATTTAAAAAACCCACTACCAATTATCATATACCTCAAAACACTTTATTTGAATACAAGTTTTTATTTGAATTCTTGCTTAATCATGATTCAATATCTGCTCATGAAATATTTAATGATTATGTTGATACTTTGAGTAAAGTTTATTATACTTATTTTAAATCATATTTGAGTTATTTGCAAAAGTTACAGTTTGAAGAAGCAGCTACTAAAGATGACCTACTAGCTGTGGAAGATCCAACTTCACGTACTCTATTTCAAAAATCAATAAAAAAAAATACCGTATTTACTATTGGAAATAGAGCTAGTGTCCTAAATGAAATTGATAGTTCGATTATTATTCCACATCAAAATAATTTGACAAATTTATCATTCGAGACAATATTTAGATCTGTTCAATATGCCCTTGTAGACAATGCTTGTCGAGAATACAAATTTGATTGTGAGTTTTTCAAAGTTGATCAACCTACTGCCCAAGGACTTTTCTCTCAAATCATGGGTAAAACGTTATCACTTTTGATTAAACATTTAGAAAGTTTTGTTGAAAACTGTTATGATGCATTAGCTCTTTTTTTATGCGGCCAGTTGTGTATACGCTATCAAACACTTTGTCAAAATCGTTTAGTACCTGTACTTGCTCAGTATTGGGATACCATGCTTGCAATGATTGGAACCAGATTTCGATTTATACTAAAACGGCATATTCAAAGTGTTAAAGATTATGATATTTCAAAATTTAATAAAGAAAAAAAGCCACATTTTATAATGAGACGATATGCTGAACTTGTATCAGCAATAGTTTCATTCAGTGAAAATAATAAATGTGAGTCCGAACTAATTTGTAACTTAACCGAGGAAGTTTTAGCATTTGTTTTACGGCTTGCTACAATGTTTAGTACTCGTAAAGATCGTTTGATATTTTTGATTAATAACTATGATTTGGTACTGAGAATACTAATGGAGCGTGTAAGAGATAGCACATTTGAAGTTGACAGATTCAAAGAAGAACTATCAGCGAGAAGTAAAGATTATGTTGATGAAGTACTCCATGTCTATTTTGGAGGAATGATGGAGTTTGTTACAGATGCAGAAAATGGGCGGGACACAGATGTTGAGTCGAGACAACTGGGATTGGCAAAAACATTTACATCTACTTGGAAGATGTCTCTAGAAGAAATTAATAAAGATATATTACCTTCATTTCCCAATCTGACAACTGGGGCCTCTTTATTACAATTGGCATTTTCACAGTTAATTGATTATTATCATAGATTTCAAAAAGCTTTATTGGCGCCAAACAAAGCACAGTTACCTAATATACATGTGATAATGATAGAAATTAAGAAATATAAAACCAATTATTAACTTTTATAATTTGAATATTATAACAACCCTACATACATAATTAAATTTTTGTTATAAACTATTATAATTAAAAATGTGTATAAACTTGCTGTTAAAACATGATTATTTTATTTAAAACAAATTGTCCTTTACCATATATTATTATTTATTAAATGTAATACAAATTATTTAGTGTTTAAATTGTTGCTTTGAATCCCAATCATGTTGTTCTCTTATGGGTAATTTGGTTGACATGTTCGTACATTAGTATACATTGTTAATTAAATCAACATTAACAGATACTTAATATTAATAAAATGTTTTTGTTTGAGTATACTTATATATTTTTAAATTTTTTCATAATTATTTCAGTTTTTTTAATTGTTTTTCATTGTGTTTTTGTATACTTAATTATGATTCAATCAGGGTCTATTTTTTGTCCTTTATCATACTACACATTTTTTGTTTTGTACTAAAATCATAGAAACTACTGTTGGTACTAAAATAGATAAACATATTTAATAGTCAATATTGTAGACTGATACTGAGTGTATCTTGGTTTACAGTATAACTATCAAATATTACCATATTATGTTTATTTTTTTAATTTTAAATATTAGAATATTTACTATAAATTAATTTTTAGTCATAACACACTATAACTCCAAGTTATACACAATGAATTTTGTATTACCTATATATTAAATAGGCCGTGGGTTCAATTATTTAAGTTCTAGACTTCTGGTAATTAAATGGATCGTAATATCTCCTTACTAATTTGTAAATTAAATTTAAAATTTTTGCATCCTACTCGGTAGATACACCTACGTTAGTTGTTTTGTCATTTATGTATCTACTTTTCTTTTTATTAGTTGCTGGAAATTGTATGCAATAGTATAGCTACACACTTGTATTTACATCAGGGGAGTATAATAATGTAGGTACTATATCATAATAAATAAAGCAAGTAATATGACACTTTCTAAGAGAACACATCATTATTTAAATGTTAAAAATCTAAACAAATATATTTTGTCCATAGATATTCTGACTGTAGGATAGAAAGATAATTGGTGGTTTGTGAGTATTTTATCATCGATATTTCACCTATAACTGGTTTTAAATTATCAAAATGGATTCTAAATGGGAAATGAGTAATAACCACACAACCACAGATACCTGTAAAAACAAATTTGTTTATATATCTGTGCCTTGTGGAAATTACGATCATTTCCCCTTATCATTAATACAAAGGAAATAATCATGGTCGAAGATGTTAACAACATAAATTATTATATGGTGATAACAAATCAATATGTACCTAACAAAACATTTGTATTATAAATTATAATATTTTTGTTTGCTTATTTAAGAAATTCAGATTTGTTGATTAAAAGTAGGTACTCATTATTTTATAATAATGTATTTAAATTTTAGATTTAATTTATCAATCAAACATATTATTTTATTAGAAGCAGATTTCTAAAAAAAAAAAATGTATAATACTCTAGGTTTAATTAATTTTTAAGTAGGTAATATGTTTAGCTGTCATTTTTTAATTAATGTACAATATTGACTTTTATAGTAGTTATCTAAAGTTTTAAGATGACAAGGCATGCCAGAAATTGTACTGCAGGCGCTGTTTATACATACCACGAGAAGCAGAAGGATGCTTCTCAATCTGGTTATGGAACGCAAAATGAACGTGTTGGCAAAGATTCCATTAAAAGCTTTGATTGTTGTTCAATGACATTGCAACCTTGCAGAACTCCCATTGTTTCGTAAGTATAATTACTAAAGTCATTGTCTAGGGGTTTTATAATAATAATAATAATATTAACTTGTAAAATAAATTTTAAAATATTCTTCCTATAAAATAGTCCAGAAGGTCATTTATTTGACAAAGAAGCTTTATTGCAATATATGATAACAAAAAAAAAAGAGATCAGTCGTAAGTTAAAGGAGTATGAAAAACAAAAACATAAGGAAGAAGACGAATTAGCAGAACTAGGCAGAGCTGAACAACAATCAAAAGTCATGGATTTTCTTAATAGGGAAAGTATGGTGAAAAAGCAAAATGATATTTACAAAATGAAACCTGAGAAAGGATCTGAAGTGAATTCATCATCCATTTCAAATATGGCCAATGGTTTGGATAAACAGTTACCAAGTTTTTGGGTACCATCCGAAACACCTGATGCTAAGAAAGCACCTATAACAAAACCAGTAAGGAGTATTACCTAATCTTTACCCTAATCATAACTTTTGAAGGAGTTGTAGCATCCTGCTTTGTTTTTCCTCGATCACTTGAGAGTGATACTAAATAATTCTACAGTGTCTTATTGGGTCTTCAGTCATTTTCCATTGACATATTTTAATAATTTCTATCAAAATGTGTTCCTGTCTAACAATATCGAGTCATTTTTAATTTTCTTGGTCATTTCCAACAATTGTTTACTTCTTATGCATGTATATTCATCACTGGATATGTTTTTTTAAACGCAACTTGATTAAATAATTGTAAAACAATTATCATTTTTATATTACACTAAATTTATGAAAATTACAATCAATTGATTTAAAGTATTTATTTTAAGGATAAGACTATTTACTGTCCCATGAGTGGTAAACCGTTAAAATTAAAGAATTTTGTGGATGTTAAATGGACACTTGTAAATGATCCAAGCGATAAGAAATCATTAGCAGTTCGTGAAAATCGTTACATGTGTGCAGTGACACACGATATATTAAGTAATGCTGTACCAGCGGCAGTAATTCGCACAACGTATGGATTTGTCACTAAATATTTTATTGTTTAATTATGTAAACATAATTTCTTATTTGTTTCCAGCGGCCATGTCATTACTATGGAATGTTTTGAGAAGTTAATTAAAAAAGACTGGCTACATCCTTTAACTGGTGAAAAATTAACTGAAAAAGATATAATACCTTTACAGAGGGTAAGAATTATAATATATTATATTGTTAAACTATATATTATTTTATGTTCTATTTTACTGTTATAATCAGGGTGGAACTGGGTATGCCATAACAAATATGAATTTGGAAGGAAAAAATGCAAGACCAGTTTTACAAGCCTAAATATTATGTAAATTTAAGTTTTCTAAATTTAAATAATTTTGTAATTCGATTCTAAATAAATCTAAACTTAACTTTTAGGTTATTGTGTTATATGGCTTAACATTTTTTAATAATATAAAATATAAGCTGCCAACCCAAGTTTGTCGTTAATGTTACTTTTCCTTCTTCTCTGTGTTTTAGCTTTTAAAACCATATCTTTTCTTTTCTAGTGATAATTTCTTCCAATCTTCTCCTGGAATAACATTTCTCACGTCTTCTTAGTAACTTTTTAACTATCATAAATTGGTTTAAATGACTTCTCTTGGCATAGTACTCCTAACTGAAAGCGTAGAGACCTCTCACAATTACTCTTAGATTGTCCCTCATTAGATACCAAACATATAATTTTGCTCGTTATCCGAAATCTCTAAACATTCCCCCAAACCTTTTTTCCATGCCCAACAATAAATCTGAAGTGGTCATCCAATATCTAATATATTTAGTTTTGCATTAGAAGCTGGTTTTGTTATTTAATATTTATATCCATTTTTTTCTTACTGTTGTAATTTTGTATTACTTAAAATAATTGTAGAGCAAGCTGTCATAGTCAGTAAACACAGTCAAAAAGCTAATTAAATAATAATAATAATAAAAAAAAAAATTAAAAAAATTTCTCTGTTTGGTTAATTTGGTAATATAAATTATTGTAATAATATATGCTGTTGGGTACACAGAATGGTGATTTCACAATAGAGTCACATTTTAGTACTTCACAAGATGGGTGTTATTATTTTTTTGTTTAGTTAAATTATTTTATTTGTAAATTAGTTAAATAATTTTTTCATGTAGGAATTCAAATTTGTTCTATTTTATTGAGAAGAAATTCTTATTTTATTGTTGATTATAATTTATATAATATAATATTGAACAATTTTATATAATAATAATTTGTTATAATCTAACTTCAAACTGTTAATAGAAACAGCTGAATTTATAAATGTATTACATTTAAATTTGTAAAATATTTATACTCATAGTCATAAAAAAAAAAATTAAAAAAAAAATTAACATTTAGAGCAAATAGATTTGAAATTAAAATTGTATAAATTATTTACTTCTTTCAATTTGGTAACAGATAATTAACAGATAATAACGTCTAATTGCTATCTACCCCACGTTTCATGGTTTAGTATGTATGCTATCCACCGCAAATATTTTATTACTGTAATTTTATGTTGGTTTTAAATTGTTTTACCTTTATAATACAGTATTTCTACTTTGTTACTTTTTTTTCATGTGGTACTGTGTAGTTACGTATGCGTATTTCTAACCGCACCGAGGAATGATTCGCACAGGTCTTCGGTTGGTTTTTGTTACGAGCGCCACTATTCTTCTTGAAGTTGGGATGGTATTATGTTAGTCGCTCCGCGTGTTTTAATGTTGTATTTATTTTTGACGTGTCTCCAAAGAGTTTCTATAGTTTGTGTTTCAGCACCAGTTATTGGGTCAATGAAATTTTCCGAATGATTAACCGTTTTATGGATAAACCTATGTTCATTCAAAGTAGAATACGTACGCCATTTATCGGAATGTATCCTCGTAGTATCTCGTTTAGCTTCATTTAATATAATTGATAGTAAGGTATTTCGATCCCGGTTTTCAACTTTAAAAAAAACGTTTCTAAAATGTCATCATGCTTACAACACAAACCAAAAATCTATGGCCCTTGAGTTCATTGTCCGTAATTTCGATTACTTATTTACATCGTCTTCTTCAGACTTTTCCTTAGGTTTGCGATTTCTAAGACGTAAATTTCCACGATAATATTTCCTTTTACCTTGGAAAAAGGATTCATTCATTTGCACTAGGCCAGGACCTCCTTTTTTTATGGTTTTGATATTTAGCTACTTCTACGTCTCGACATAAATTATATCAGTCGACTATAATTGATTTTGATTTTTTCGTAAACACCTTGACTTGTGTTACCTTTATTTGAAATACCCAATACCAAATAAGTTCTATGATATCGCACACATTTAAACTACTGATACTCTTCCCATTTTTATCTTTATACTTAAAAAAGTTATTGTTTTTGCGTATGTTTGGCACCCTTTTTTTTTGTATATCGATTATACATTGTTTTTAAAATATTACCTTCCTAATCACGTTTTTTTCGACTATCTTTCAGAACTTTTTTCAGCTCACCACCACGAATTGTTTGGTTTTTAATTTTGGTACATGTTTGGTCAGTTGGTAATAAACCACGTATTTTTAAAAAAATTGCTTACATCTCTTCATTTTGAATTATGTGTCGATATAGATAACTCATAATAATAATGAATAAATAAATCACAGTAAAACCACATATAATCGACATGACTCACAAATGCGCACTAATTTTTGTTTGTAAAAAGCCTATGGTAAATTATAAAGTGTTATAAATATAATAAATTTGGGATTTCGATAAAAGCTTATTCTTAATTGCAAAATGATAAAGTATATATATATATATTCATAAAATCTACCATAAAATTACGGTATATAGCATATTGGACGAGTACCGAAACCCTGAAAAGTCACCCCGCGATCCTGTAGTAACTATAATAATTAAATAACGTTTCGTCACCGAAAGGGTTTACATCAAACTTTTGTATTTGATTTTTATACCGTTTCGTTGCATCTGTAGGTTCCTATACCTAAGTGCATATTATTATATAACATTATATTTCAATTATACACACGTATTATTATAGTGCGTGCGTACTTACCCTTTATGGCTTTGTATTGTAAGGTGACTATTACAAGCAGTTTTTGATCGACACTCGACACGGAACAATTTGCCATAAAACAATAAAACGATCGATTGCATTAAAATGCGTTTATATAAACGGACCCCTCGATTTTGTTAAGGCGGAAACCTCGGAAATGTTTTGAAAATTATTGTTGGTTGATTATATATTATTGTTATTTAGTACAAATAATTGCGATTCCCAATTAGTAATAATAATTACTATGCGTCATGCGTGGTACTTCAATTAAATATATCCGTAGAGTGATATTTGTTTTTATCCAAATAACGGTACAGGTTACGGTTTTATTTGCCAAGAATATTAAGAGACCCTCACAATGGCATTTGCCGTCTTTTTAACGGACAATATAGCAAAAATACGTCCATGTGAAACAAACAAAAATGTCTTTAAAATAGGTTTTAGAAATAAACACCAGTCATAAAATTTTTAGATGAAAGTAATTGATAAAAGTATTATATAGTATCTAATTTAAAATAATATTGTTTTTTATTGCAAGTCCATTATCATTATGGATAAGAAGTGTCAAATTATCGGAGTTTAAAAATAAACTATAATTCTTATTAATAACGATTAAAATAATTGTAATTTAAAACTATCGTAAATTCAAACTCTTGTCGATTTTGGTTTATTTCGAAAATTTTCAGAACCTTTTAAATTAAATCAGATTTGAAGATACGCCCATTTACTTACCACTGATTAACATAGGAGTCTAATCATTAAATATTCAATTTTTCCTGAATTCCATAAAAGCATTCGTCATTTTAAAACTGATAGTTATATCTCACCACTTCCCTAAACATCTAAAATGATATTATTATTTATTTTTAATTAATGCCATAGAAACAGATTTTGATCAAAATACCTATATAAAGCAACATAGAGCAATTAAAAGTGAATACACATTTAAGTAGTAGCTACATATAACAAATTGAATAAAATGATAAACATTTACAAACGAATAGTGAACAATTTAGTTCATAGTCTATACAAAATAGTGGAGTCCGGATTGCAAGTTTGATATTTGCTTACCTACAACGATTGAGTGGTTGATTGGTAGCATAGTTAGAATGTAACCTTGGGATGTAGAAATTTTTTTGTTATTAATACCAAATGCAGTTAAAAATAATGTTTTTATATTTTTAATTTGAAAATATTTCTAATTAATTTGCTTTAGAAATATATACTTACATCTTTGTTATTAACAATTTTCATGAGTTATTTACTAGTCACTAATTTTTATAGAAAAAATTAGTTTAGTGTGATTTAATCAAGTCAGCTAAAATTGGAAATAATTCTTAGAATAAAGTGACATGTTTAAATTCGGAACAAATTTAATTTAATCATACAATCGCATTATTAATTATTATTTGTAAATTTGTCATTTGATATTAACAAATTAGTAAAATATTATGTATCTTCATAATTCGTATTTATTATACATTTGAACGTAATATAGATAGTTTTTATTCAAACAAATTAAAAAATACCTAAAAATCTTGAATATTTCTTATAGCTATAAGAAACTTAAAAAGCACACAGTTTGAATATCACATTATTATACTAAGTCTAAATGGAAGTATTAATACAAGGCATAAGTATTCAGTGAACGCTTCAGCTGTCTTTATGATTTCTTTTCACTTAATTTATAATTACATCAAAAAAATCAAAATCGAAACTGTTGCGTAAATATTCTCGTTTTTCGATGTTTCTTTTCCACTATTTAGAAAATTAAAAGGATAGTTATTAAAATTACCTCCTCAATTCACCAATTAAACAGTGGTGTATAAATCATTTTTGTATGGGGAGAGGGGGGATTAAAAACATGACCTTGTAAGGAATTTTTTTAAAATATTAATACAAAATTGTATGCATTATGTAAAAATAAAAAGGCAATGAGGGGAGGGGTTGTATGAGGCCCCTAATTGTAAACCTTCCATGTATACGCCCCTGCAACTGAATAAAATTTGCTACCACCCCTGAAATGAATGGTCGAAGTAAAATTTCTGGTAGAAAAGTTGTTTACAGATAGAAAAATAAAATACCTACAAAATATCATATAAAATGGTAAAATTTTATATTCCTCTTGATAGTCGATTTGCTCAGAATTTAAAACACGCAAAGTCGAAATAAAATCGAAATTGCATTTTCGTCCATTGCACACAATATTGCCAATTTAAAACCATCAGCTGATTTGCAGCAATAATTAGTTTTCGAATCAATTAATAACACCATATCATTATACCAGGATCAATTGCTATGTCCTATACCTACGTATAACACTATTATATATTATATATCATGTCCGTTACGCTCGGTATATTTGATGCGCAGGGGGTATCCGTTTTATATGATATAATATATTGTTTATAACGCTGTTACGTGGAGGGTGATAATTTCGACGTCCGCCTTTATTATTATATGGGTTTTCGTCTCAGACCGAGCGAAAAAAAAGATTGACCGGGAAATTAGCGCTTGTTATTTTTCCACCTGACCACCAGGGCCGTTTACTATTATTATGTCTGTATATATATTATGTGTATAGGCGCCTCCCGGCCACGTATTAACGTTCCCTACTTGAAACCAGCCACAGTCACAAACGGAATCCGCTGATTGGGCCAGATAATACGGTGTTATTTGTTTTAATTAGTTATAGTAGGCACCTTATCATACAACACGACATATACGTTCTGATGACGGTGTCAATTAATGCTGTCGGGTTCGAATCAGACGGTCGCAGACCGAATAGTTAGTTTTTTCTCCCTTGCATCATTTAAAACCGTCGAAGTTTTTAATTTTCATTGACTAGGTAATAGGTTTTTGGTCCTAAGTGTAACATTTTTATTTTATTTTTATGATTCACCGACAGCAGTTGCGATCTGTTTTCACGATACTACACCCACTGCTGCCATCGTTTATTATTAATTGATCTAAAATTAACTAGTAAATCCTGTTTTCTCCTTTGTGGGACAGGCTCATAGTGAATGAGTTAATAATAATAAATAAAATATTACAGTCTTAGAAAGAGTGAGCTGTAACCCTTTATAGTAATCAAATAATAGTTTTACCGTGATGGACAAGCGTAGGATAGTATAATACTCGTGTAACTCTCTTAGAGCAGTATCAGGTTTGGATCAACAGTGAAGAACACTTAACAAAGTTGTATGATGTTTATTATCATTATCATTGAAGTCATGTTTTCGATATTATAAACATGTGATGAGCAATCAAAGAGTCAATCAGAGAATTCCTTTTGGCTCTGTGGCTCGTTTCGAGTAGGGAACGTTAATACGCTCCCGGTCGGTTCTTTATTTCTCCCCTCACATGGCTGCAGTGCAGTATACAATACGTACAGTTACTCTCGCCTAATAACCTAATAATAATTATTGTTAAATAAAAACGAACGGAAAAAACAGGGGGAAAAACGAGGAACCGAAACGATGGGTCGGTGAGGGGAAGGAAAAGGAGATGGATTTACTATAATATTGTATTGTAGTTATAGATTATATATAGACAGGTGTGTGCGACCTATAGTGAGTTGTCCAATTATATTGTCTAGAATCAACCGACGACGACAATGACGACAATCTCGATCAGACCGTTGTCGTCATAGAAGTTAATACAATATTATATAGCTCATATTGCTAATGAGTGTACCATTTTTGTTAGTGGAAAGTCGGGAAGGTAGGTTAATTTACATCTATACGCAATGATAAATCGATGCTAATAAAAAATGATTATTTATTTATGTTTTTGAGTAAAATTCGGTTAAATACGCAATAAAATTGTATGATTTTAACGTGTATAAAAACAATTTTACTACGGGTTTTCGATATTTTTGTATAATCATATAATATTATTATAAGAACAACTTGTTGAACTTTGTATCAAACTTTTAAGCATTTTTGAGAGGCCAAACAAATTATGTTGTCATATGAATTTAAAAACTTGGAGACAAGACTTCCAAAATGTTTTTCTCACACCTCTATTTATGCATAAAAATACATATAACATTTTTGCATGTACATTTATAGGGTTTAAAATCAAATAGTATCCTTTTTCTTAACAATACTGTACACTACAATTGTTAGTATTTCTTCCAAAAAATGGTGAAATTTGAACTTATAAATGGTAGTATTTTTCTGTAAATTACGTGATTCAAATATACCTCCTTCGCGCTACCATTAGTTGGGGGGGGGGTTAAGTGAAATTAACCTTAAGATCGTTACCTAATAATAACCATTACAAATTAATGTACCTATACCTATAATTATTATCTATAAATTATTATATAGAAATATTATGAATAATTACTATTAAACCGGAAATTAATTTTTTATAACACTTTATACAATAAGTACAGAGAGTTTTCTAGAAGTCCAGTGCCGTCCATCGGGACTAGGTCGTTTCGCCGATAAGTCCGGCTCACGTGAATAATATGTCGACAAGATAAACAATAATAATACTCTTATTATTAATAATAATGATAACTAATATCGTAAAATTGACGAGTATTATCAATCGTTTTACATGAGCAATGATTGCAGGTTTTCTTTCTTTTATTTACAGAGGCACGTGCCAGCGATAATGAAACGGTCAGTTGAACTATGAGCCAGGGAATAAAAACGTGTAGGTAGATAAATTTCGTTTTTTTTTTTGTTTTGATTTTTTTAACGTTTTAAATTCTTTTCGTGTATGGTACACGGAAAATTGACTTGCCTCTTTATACTGTGATTTTTAGACGTTTTGTAAATCATGTTATAATTTGTCTTTAATTTTGATAATAAACGATATAACTCTTAATTGTTTTCATTAATTAAATTAAATATCATTACAAAATTCACTTTCTATTTTACTTATCTTTATACTTTTATATTTTAATGCTTTTAACTACATTCTGTAAATTGTAATATCAATTTCAGTTTATAAAGTACGTTGGAAGGAGGAGAGGCACGGATTTTCAGTTTATCGCGCAAATAACTTTTATGTTTTACATACGTACATGAAATAAGGGAGTAAAAACGTACAAGAAAATTTCGCTTTTCGTGTATGAAAACCTTTTTATTTTTTTTCGTGTCTGAAAACGTTTGCGATTGTATTTTCAGTTTTTTTCGAATTTTTTCCCTGTTATGAATATATTGTTATTACCTATTGGCCATAAAACGTCGTTACGAACGTATTAATTTGATGAGTACTCATTGTAAGCTTTAGCAAAGGTGGCTGATCAGGATATGACATCCGGAGGGAGAGGCTGCAAGATAAAAAAAAAATAATAACCTTATTCCTTTACATAGAAACAGTGGGGATTCAGTGATAATCGGAACATTCGACTTTTTCTGTACAATTATAATTATTAATAACTACAATGTTGATATGTTATGGGTACTATGTTACGATTATTTCTTTATTTGTTTTTTTTATAGTTTGGTCCCTACTATAGATTACTTACAACTATACTTGGCCTAGTTTATTACTAAAATACAATGATAAAACAAAATATTCGATTTGAAGCAACTTTTTTGGTATAGCCATATAGAGTACTAAATAAATGTTAGAGGTAATAAATAAAATGGCTAAAATCTCGGTACACTGCACGGGCCGCAATAACAAAACAAAAATTATAAAGGTTCGTGAATAAAACGGTAAACAAAAAAAAAAAAACACGGCCTTCATCGCTCCACTAGCCTTATCATAGATCACAATTCATAATATTATTATATAGATAAATCAAGAAATAAAAAAAGAAAGAAAACGGTGCATTTTTCAAATATTTATTTTTAGGTTGGTGTTATGATATGATTTTTTAATTAATACGCACTCATCGTAAAACAGTATAATCAACCTATACCTACTTACCTATCAATGAATCGAACAGAAGCGATAAGCGCGTGGTAATAATCGTATAGAAACATTAATATAATAACACGTCTATATGGTAATAACACTCAGATAATAAATACTATTATATTACACTGACACGGACTAAAAAATGATTCAGATAAGTCTGTGCAGCGAGTGGAGAGAACTCTCATTATGAAATATATTATATCGAGTAGGTACATATCGTACATCAGTCGTTTCGTACACCGAAACGTGATAATATTATTCATTACATGTTTTAAAAAGCAATTTTTTTTAGTTTTGTTAATATATTTATATTTTTGTGGAAATAAAAAAGCACGCCCTAAACTCAGCCGTCGCGGGTGATGTTTTCGTACGTTGTTTGACACGTCGTCGTCGATGATAACGGACGTTATGTTTTTGCTATTATTATAATTTTCATTATAAAAAATATACTGCCTATCATATTGTAAAAATATATTTACATTTATCTATTATAAATCGGTGAGTAACACATTTATACATTATAACCCAAATAGATCTAAAAAAAAATATATATATAAAACATAGGCTTCTACTTTTTAGTCGTACTAGACTGTTTACCTAGCCTTGATGGTATATGCAGTATGTGACCGTCGTCAAGACCGAAACGAGTCCCGTACACCGTTTTTGGCACGATGATTTCGCCTCTTTGGATTGTGTTTTCATTTCGTCCGATCGCTAAAAAGTTATTGGTAAAATTAAGAACGACGATTTTGTGCGCAAATTACCTGCACATTATATAGGTACCTATGAGTTATATATGTTAAATAGTTAGTAGCTTGCCAGGAATTTTCAGTGAGAGGTGATGTAGTAAATAATTATAATTGAGTAATTGTAGAATCTTTTTTTATAACCAACCCGACAGTGAGAATTTAAAAGCTAGATTCAAAAAATTTATTTTTATTCGTTGAACCAATTTTTTCTTCGTAACTAGGCTGAAATGTATATATTTCAAGATTAAACAACTAAATATTAATACTTGTTTAAGCCATTGAAGGGGAGGGTATAACTTCTAACCTCCCTTTCCTTGCGCACATCACTGTAGACAGCCTTCAAAGAATAATAATATTGTACTTATATGTTTAAAAGTTGGTACCAAGAATCATTAGCGTAATTATGGAGGTAGAGAGGCTAAGCCTCCATATCACTCGGAGTCCCCTTAATCGGGCGGTAGAACCCCGTTAATCTCATTTGTTCATTATTATCGCGGAATTCAAGATTCATGAGCTAACTACGCTACTACCAATAATGCTGTCGATTTAAAACCGAAAATAATACGCTCAAGTACCTAAAATATAAAGCTATAGATACCGATATAATTTTCGAAAAATATTAATAATTATTAACTGTAAGTAGTGATAATTTATTCTTTCTATCACGCAACAAAACGTCCTACGAACAAAATCTGTTTATTTTTCATATTTTTATTTTATATTTTAACGTTTGTTTTAAATTTAATTATTTTGACTTTAAAAGGAGTAACAGCTTACTGTATTTTAATATACAATCGTATTGTAAAACATATTCCCTTAATTAGAGAAGTAAGAATACTTGTAAAATAATATCTAAGAATCATATAATATTGTATAAAATATAAAAATAGGAAAATAAGCAATATTAATAATCAATACTAATATTTAAAAATTATTTGAAATAAGTATTAAATAAAAAATAATAAAAATTGTGTAGTTTTGTAAATATTTAAAATAAACGAAAAATATAACTAAATTTCTGTTTTATTTTAAAAAAAGAGGCAAAATTCATGGTTGTTTATGTGGCGTTTTGCTGTGTGAAAGAAGGAGCAAATTATTACTACTACTATGTTTATGCATTTTATTTTCCGTACTTGAACACCTCTGTAGTTATAGTTGGTCAGCCATCGGTACAAATGAACCATTACTGCAGAAAACATGATTAAATCTATAAAAATTATAAATTTATAATTGATGCAATTTTTGGGGATTAATTTTTCATCAATATTAATTTATGCCTGTTCAGATAATAATTTGTTTTTTCAATTTTACCGTTCTTCACTAGTCGGTTGTAATATCACTTTAAAATCAGTAATTTTAATTATAAGTTTCATCGTGTTTGTGTAAAATTTATCTAGATACTACATAGAAAGTTTTCGTAAATAAATATTTACCCTCCTTTCAATCCGGCTCATAAATATTGGCTGCAGTGACACGTGTATTTCATATGTTTTCAAGTCTACACTTTTCAAACATCTCGTCCCATGAAGAAATATATCTGTCGGACTCTCGGCCCTCGGGATCCAGCAACAATTGCTGCATGGATATCTTCGATATTTTGCTAACAGGTTTTGGTTGTATGTTGTTTGATAGACATTTTTTAGAGACTGTCCCGGTTTGTCAATAACTGATGTTGATCTAGTATAATATTAATATATATATTATATGCGTTGATTATATAAAAACCATATATTTATAGTTAGGTATATAAGATCAAACGAATTATGATAAATACAAATACAATAAACATGTGCATTTTTGTAAACAATTAGCTATAAACTGATAACCGTATTGATTTAAGTGGGTAATGATTACCTACGCTAATAAACACATAATTAAATTTGAAAACAAGAATATTATATAAAGATTAAAGAGAGTCTACAGTGATAGTTCGAGTTCGAGGTTTCAATATGGATTGCATATAGGTAATCTGAATGTATAGAATTATTATAAAGTCTATATTTTGTATAAAACATTTTACGTTTTCAAATATTATATATCAATATAAAATATATTGAATGGTGGGAAAATTAATGTCATATAACGTTTACTATAAACATTGTTAATTTTTCATTTTATGTTGATTTAAAAAAAATAAATACATAGTCAATGTTAATCCTGGATCATTAATTTGTTTTTTTTTAAATGTTGAAAGTAATAGGTAAAACTCGAGATAATTTATTAATATACCAGTATCATAAAAATTAAATTTACAATTAAAAATAAATTATTACAAATTAATGAAATTGATAGGAGTCAAATTAATCGGGACAGTTTTACGACATTTGAACTTAAAATGTATCTAAAAATAAATTATGACATAACGCTCAACTTCTTGTTTTACCACTAAGACTACTTACGATGAACTTCGTTTCAAATTGTTTAGCATTTATATGAACCAATGCAATTTTATTAATATAAAACCAAATAAGTATTAGATAATTTTAAACAGTTATAAATGGCTTCAAAAATACTAGATTATTTTGAAAATTTTAATATAGATAGGTATTTACTGAAAAAATTTAGATCTATCCAAATATTTTCTCCCAAATTACAACAAAAAATACAAAATCGATAGCAAAAGATGTAAGATTTGGTCTTTTTATTTGATGTTTTTTACTGGTATTTCCCCATTATTAAGTAAAGTACAAGAAAGAAAAAATAACCACCTAAACGATCTTAAACGAAATTTGTTATTTAGAAACTACCATTAAAGTTGATGATTGGATCAAGTTTCCTGATCGAAAACTCTTAAAAATACATGTTATAAAAGTACAAATTTATAAGTATAAGCACTGAAACACCGGCTCTCAACTAGGGAAGCGGTCCCATGTCTTCTGGGATAGTAGACTATGTGGCCTGTATGTCGTCGAGTGCAATGATTATCGTTTTATTGGAAATAAGTTTTTATTATTGAATGGTTTATATTATTTTGTTGAACATAAACGCGGCTAATGAGGGAGGGCTGAGCCTCCTTAGCTGTCTCCCGGACACCACTGCGTTGTATATTATAATACATAATACATTTATTTGAACCTTCAATAATTATATATTTCAAAATTAGGTTTTAGATACGCGGACTGAAAAAAAAAAAAAAAAAAAACAATAGTAATATAAAATACGTTTTCAGTGATTTTAAAAAAAAATAAAAACAAATAACCTGAATGCATTTGACAGGTATACCTATACCTCCCGCTGTAAAGTCTAATTATTTGCTTAAGTAGATATCTGTTACACCCTGTATATATTATATAAAACAAATATAATATGACGTCGATATAATAATAATATGTATGTATTGTAAGGGTTTTGAAATAATTTTTCTCTCGTGTGGGTAACAATAGAAGGGCTGCGATCTCTGTTTCAGACAAAAAAAGAAAAAGGGGTGGACATATTAATTTCCTCCAGGGCAAGTTAAAAACTTATTTTATATTTGAAAAAAATTAAAAAAAAAAAAAGAAATTATTTCGCCTCAATTTCAAGTATCATTTACACGAAACAATATATAACATAAATAAATTATATTCTATTATTTTGTAACGTTTCAGAAATTCAGAGAAGGATTGAAAATGAAGCCGAAAAAACGACACTGTTCACGGTATGGTCGGCAATATTTGTTTACTAAAAATTCATAATAAAGTTATGTAATATTAGTTCCTTATAATATATTATACGGTCATTCTGTAAATACCGAATAACAAAGTTTTGGCCTTCAAGTACTTTATTCTTAATAAGAAATATTCGGAGATTTTACAAAAAATGTTCACTACTACTTTATCATATTGTATGAAGATTGATATTTATATATATTTTTATACGTACGTGGACTGTTTTTTGAGAGAAGTAATTATTGTTGTAATGATTAATATGGGTAATTGTTTCCTAAAAAAGTAAATAACAATAATAAAAAAATGATATTACTATTTATAGTGACTAACCATCTCCCCCTTTGGATTTAGTTGTTCAGTAATATTTTTTATCGTATTACATGATATACATCATAATTGATAATTTTAATCTTCAATAAAGTAATATTTTTTTTTACAGTTAAAAAAAATGTACCTATCTAAACAACCTTTTTTACCATTGCTATTCTTACTCTTAAATTTTTTAAAATTTTTTTACACACGAAAAAAATGTTCGAAAAATCAAATTTGTATAATATTATATTTTCAAATCGAAAGTCAAATGCGTTTTATTAAACAAAGAAAACAAACACAATTATGATAAATATATGTATGCATATAAAATAATTTGAAAATATATTACGAGAATGTTAAAAGTTCACCAAGTTAAAACGAAAAGGATATGGTAAGACGTTCAGTACCTACCTATACATATCTTATACCCATACATACGTAATTTAATTAAAACCGATTGTTAATTAATTGTTTTATAAAAGGGTTTTTTTTTTCAACGATATTTGTTAAGATAACATAATATTGAACTTATAGGATACTATACGGAAAAATCTTCTAAGACAACAAACAAAGTGAATAAAATATATAAATAATATTATGTGCGTGATTAATCAAATAATATTCGATATATTTTTTTATTTATTTGATGTATATTATACTTCAATAATTATTCATAAAACGTTTATCATAATCGTAATATTTCTATACGGGGCTATATAAAATGTATATATTCTCATATAATATGACTGTTTTAATGCATCACGTTGATTAGGATCTACACAATATATTATTCAAATTTGTTCTTCATTTTTTCCCCTTATTGATTTCGGATGCATATTATATACACTGTATACAGACTGCAGGTAATCGGAATCGTGCAAACAAACGACATGACGTAAACATTCGTGCTCGGCCAATGGTACGGCTCGATCACGTTGCGCAAAACCACCCCCTTAAATATCTCGCAGAAGAGATTCATATGACTAACTATATTGGATCCGACACAAACTACAGGTGTCAGTTGTACATTGCAGTTTTCCCAACACCACAACTTCCGATAAAACTTGTGCGATCGTTGTAAAAACTAAAAGGACATTATTGTACTGCAATATGGCTAGAAATTCGGATTTCGCTTCCTATTGTAATGATCTGTTAGGCGGCTCCAACGATTTGATAAACTTCAATAATTCGACTCACGGCTCCATGGAGCCACTTGTCTATTATGACTTACAACCCCTATCCGAACCCGTTAAGGAGTGTGTATATAGTTAAATAATAATATTCCTCAAAAAACCGACTGTGTAAAGAACAATAATAAAATAATAAAAAATAATGTAAACGATTCTAGGAGCTCGTTGTGCAATATGCAAAGCAGTAGTCGGCTGTCCGCGTCTACAACAGAGTTAAATATGGATGTGATTGGTGACGAACATTTGAAAAACAAAAGAAAAGGATCCGCGCAGTGAGTATTGATAAATTATAGTAATATGAATACATACTTATACCTCATCTCTATCTGTCTAATTGGAAACATTTATATAATTTTAAAACTGTTAAATTCGTATTTTTATTAAAAATCACATTGCACATATCGAGTACAATATTTCTATCCATTAGTTTTTTACGTATGCTACCATAAACTTATGTGCAATTTTTACAATCGATTATTATAACTGATAAATAAGAAGTATAACTACTAAATAATAATATATTTAAGCTAGAATATTTCGTGATAATATGTACAAGTATTTTATAGAAATATCATTAAATAGTCTATGGAAAATATCATCATTTTTTTTATACAATTTTTTTTTCATTCGGTTTTTGTGAAAGGGGGACACAAATGTAAATAAAAATACAATTTTTATTTTTATCTTTTAATTACTGAAAAAAGAACTTTTTATTCTTTCACTTTTTAAAACTATCAAAGTATCTATATATTCGGTAAAATATATAAATATTAACAATGTATTAATTAACAATTAATTTTCAATAGAATAATATGCTTCGCGATAAGGAATAGCAATTATTACGGTAATTCCTTATCTTCTATCGAATATTAACTGTTTTCACGCCTAATTTCTATACACTGAAGCCGCTAAAACTAAGAAATTATTAATCGGATATGAATATATTATATATCACAATTTTTAGACTAATATATTTTACCAAATGGATATTTTGAAAATTGTATAAAGTGGAAAAACAAAAAGTCGTTTTTTTCAGTAATTAAGGGATGCAAATTAAAAATTGTATTTTTATCTAAATATGTGTCCCCCTTTCATAAAATCTGATTGAAATAAAAAATGAATATTGATAGATTTATTAGCCGACGGATAACACTGTAGAACACAGATCAAGGTTTAATCTTAAAATGTATGTAAAAAAAATACTATAATAATAACGCCTGTCATTTTTTTTTTGGCTACTAAGTACAGTTTATAGTGAATATCATGTTAAATTTTTAAGCATTTTTTTTTGTTCAACATAATACATAGTATACCTATAACGAATAAAAATCCAAAAATATCAAATGCTAACAAATAATATTTCAAAAATTAACAGAAAGGTTTAAAAATTTACCATATCTAGATGGACTATTTAAGTTATCTCTTAAAATTACAGGTTTACGAATATTTTTAAATAAATTACAATAAAAAACAAAACTAAAAATTATGCCCATTATTTCCCGTTTTTCTTACCCTTTTCCCGGTTTTGCCAAATTATTACGAAAATTATAGGAAAAATTAAAAAAATAACTTATTTATTCACCAACTAATCAAAATGGCCTGGCAGAAAGGATATTACTTTTGAAATTTGGAGCAAAATTGTCTGACAGAAAAGATATTATTTTTGAAATTTGGAGTAAAATGTCTGGTAGAACATAAAAATCGAGCATTTTTAAAATAAAGAAGTCGTTGCTGCGGTTCCGTAAATATTTGTCCGTTTTTCCTTTAAGTTTTTTAGATTTTTTGATTATTTTGAAAACCATTTGAAAAATAAAAAAATTTATTCTTAATGCACCAACTGGATCTAAAATACGAAAAAAATGTTTCTTGTTAATTTTTGGTTAGAGTAAGCCGTTTGGTAGAAGAGTTGTTCACAGACAGAAAAAAAAATATAATCACACATTATAATAAAACCAACAGTGATGTACCTAATTACGGAGGTTAACATTCGTACACTTACACCCCCTGTGATTATATAATCGGTACAAAGATATGCGTTTGCACCTGCTAAGAAGAACTTCAGCCTTATTTAAAAAAAAAAAAAAAGAAAAAGGTCTAATTTGTGACCTACCGCTAAACTTGACACACCATGCAATTTTGTTCAGAATAGTACGTAATCCACCTTGAAACTTAATCTATTAATACAGCATTCCACAATAAACATACACCAATTATCATGTATCTAGAAAAAATTAAAAAAAAATGAAAATTTGATAAATTTTAAGCAAACCTTTAGATTTTGGACTATTTTCGGTACCTATAACCTATTTGATAATATTTATCACATTTAAATAAAAAAAAAAGACCGTCGGTCATACTTCGTTTAAAGGGTGTGCCACTGTTGTAGTTGAAAAGTTGAGAAGGTAGGATATAGAATGTAATTTAATGTAAATCTGTACAATTAATCATTGCTAATAAAAAACGATTCGTAGTGGAGTTTGGTTATATATGTTTTGAAAGGCCGTTGTTTTTACGAAAATCGTAAAAATTTGATATTAAAATGTTTATAAAAAAAAACACTACATTAAACTGAAGATTTTTTCGACTTAAGGTACGACTTATAATGAACCTGTCAAATTGTCAAGCATTTCAGTTAAGTCTAAAAATTTTATCTATAGAGTACACATTGAATTTAAATTACGTACAAAATTCACAAAATTAAAATGTATATAAATAGCTCAAAAATAACCATAATGTTTTGAAAGTTTTACCATGTCTCGAAAAGGCAAATATAAGTTTTCTGTTGAAATTTCAAGTCTCTACCAATATTTTAAACCGAATCAAAATAAAAAACAAAATTGAAAATAATAATAAACATAATTTTAAAACCAATTATACATTCCTCGCTTCGCTCAGAATCTAAAATATGATAATTGCATTGTACAAAATGAGTACTCTAACTAAATATTCCGATAAAAATTAATTAAATATAAATTGTTTTTAAATATTATAGAATAAATCGCATATATTACGTATGTTAGAACTGTATCATTGTTATTTTATAATTGTATACATAATTACATAATTCCATCGTATCCATCTTATCGTTAATTATTAACTACAAAATTTATCATGTAAATAATATATTTGATAGTGAGTTGAGTTGTATTGTTTATGTGGTTAAGTGATTATTGAAGAAATTAATATTGTTTTTAACTCAACTTTAGATTCTGAGTGGAGCGAAGAAGCTTATAGTTTTACAAAGAGCTTTTTTTTTTTTTAATCTGTGCGCAACTGTTGTACCAAAATACTTGCTCGGATTTCTACATGTAGCACCTTTTCTGAAAGTTCGTTTTTCCATTTTCCCGATAATTTTCTAAACAAATGTGAAAAATGGAAAAAAATGGAAAAATGTACGAAATTTTTTACTAAAACATCACGATTTTTTTTTCCTGTGCACAAATTTTCTACTAGACATTTTTTACCAACTTTTAATGATAGCGATGTTTCTAAAAGGAAACTTCACCAGCAAGGTACTTTGAAGAGGTCATTTTTCGATTTTTTTAAGAGTTTTCCCAGAAAATTTGAAAAACAGGGATAAAACATGGGAAAATCGGGAAAACGTAGGAAAAATGGGAAAATCAGTACAACATGAAGAAAATATTATTAAAGAAAATATATGAAGCCTATTTAACTATTTCAGTATAAAATGAAATATATATAAATTGTTGACTAATCACTATCAACTGAACTCCGTTCAGAATCGTTTTTTCGTAAGCAATGGTTTATTGTTGCTTACAAGTATACATTAAATTATCTATAATAGTGGCTGCACTCGTTCCTAATATTTTAGGACGTTTTTTTTTATTGTACATTTTATATTATAATTTATAACCAGTGCTCGAATTGGTGGAAGGAGGGTATAGGGAGACTTTGAAATTCAATTCATTTTACAGAAATTTTAAAGTACCTCAGACCTTTACTATTTTTTTCAAGAGGAACCTATAGGACGGTACCTACATATTTTTGCATTTTTAATAAAATTTGACCTTTATCGATTACTAAAAAAATTATTACTACATTATATATAACATTTTTTTGTTTTTTAAAAGCTGCAGCTTATGATAAACTTTGT
Source organism: Cinara cedri (assembly GCA_902439185.1). Taxonomy (NCBI): domain Eukaryota; kingdom Metazoa; phylum Arthropoda; class Insecta; order Hemiptera; family Aphididae; genus Cinara; species Cinara cedri. The sequence goes on from CABPRJ010002370.1 coordinate 1,642,334, forward strand.
TATATTTTCGAACATTTTCGTTGGGCCAAAATAATTTTAATCACATAGAATCATAGACGGAAATTAGTTGGTATTATAACTGCAACAACAAAAAATAATAGTTACAGAAAAATAGTTATTTCTGTGTACATTTTCCAGTTTCTTCGATTTTTTTCTCTCAATTGTTAAGAGAAATCAAAAAATGATTGTTCATTATATCAACTAGACATAATTTACTACTAGAAATCACCCTTTAAATTAATGACCGGAGTCCGATTTCTGGTAGAAATACATTGTTACACTCAAAATTAAAAAAAGATCAAATTATATGAGTTTAAACTGTAAATATTGTCTATTATGATATTTAAAGGTGATAACAGAAATATATAAATATTTAATAATAATATGTCACGCAAAAGGAAATTTTTAATTAATAAATAATTAAAATTAAATTAAATTAAATTAAATCAAATTAAATCAGTTGAATATAGATATGTACTCTGAAAGTCATCATTCATCAAGCATTATAGTAATTTTTAATTTGCGTGTTTAGAACTATGTATAAAACTTCCGATTTGTGTGTGTTTTTATTTTATTTGAAATTCAGAAAATTTATTTTAATTTAATAACTATAGTTTAATATAATTTTACATATATTTATTTTTATCTAGAGGTAGTGATTTTGAAGACGACAATAATGAGGAATCGAAATCTGCTCGAAACGACGATAACAAAAAGTAAGATGAGTTTTGTTATGATATTCATATTAGATGTTAATTGATAATAATTGTTTTCGATAAATTTGATCAACTATATTTTAAACACGAACTCGTAGATAACTAAAATAAAAAAAATAAAAAATAAGAAGCGATAACATTCATTTTGTGTCAATTTATTGTATTTCGTGGTACAGGGTGTTCTCGTATAATGATTCGTTCTTTGATACCTATTTTTACTTCTGTACATTTTATAGACATAATCACAGTGAAATAGAGAAACGCAGACGAGATAAAATGAACACTTACATCACCGAATTAGCTAGCATGATACCTATGTGTCACAACATGTCACGGAAGTTGGATAAATTAACAGTGCTTAGAATGGCTGTGCAACACATGAAATCAATACGAGGCACCGTCAATTCGTATACCGAAGGCCATTATAAGCCTCCGTTTTTATCCGATCAAGATTTAAATAAATTGATCACACAAGTAAATTATTTTTCCTTAAAGACCACGATTGAAGCAATGTCTTAATAAAAGTTTCATTACCATATTTTAGGCCGCAGAAGGTTTTGTGTTCGCGGTGAGTTGCGACCACGGTAAAATATTGTATATATCTAAATCTGTAACTCAAGTTCTTAATTATTTACCGGTGAGTATGAAAAATGTTGAACAGTTTAAAACATTCATTATACGTGCTTATTTTACTGATTTTAAATGTAAGTTAAATTATAATATAATATAGGAAGATTTGATTGGAAATAGTGTGTTCGATTATATTCATCCTAAGGACGTGGCTAAAGTAAAAGAACAACTTTCTTGTTCGGACTTTGGTTCCAGAGACAGATATATTGATGCAAAAAGTAAATTTTAGAATTCTTTTATTTATATGAATTTTAGGTTAACATGCAAGTAAAATATTATAATACAATATTTGTTTTTTTGCAACAGCGATGTTACCGGTTTGTGAAGATATGATAAATACATTACCGAAAATGTGTAGTGGAGCTAGGAGATCATTCTTTTGTCGAATGAAGTGTAAAATATATAGTGTAAAAGAAGAAGCAGACACAACTACCGGTTCCAAGTATACACAATCAGGTAATTTTAACTTGATTTCCGAACACACGATCAAGGATAAAATACGTATGTGGTATATTATAGTTTATTAGCTATTCGATTTATTTTCATTGTATACCAATATTTTGGCCACCTTTACGTGCTTGTTAATATTCGTGTTCATACAAATTCACATTATCCTATCCATAATATTATATGAATCAGTAGGTATTGTAATAATATGTTTATTAAATAACCAATGGAGTTATTTTGAATAGATTCGTCGTCAGTCGAAAGTAAATCAAGTTTTAAAAGCTCAGACATGAATGGTTCTTCTAAAAAAAATAGAGGTAAACACTGGCACATATATTTATATTATTAACTAGATGGGGGGGGGGGTCTATAATAATTGCTGTTTACGTACTTGATATACGTATATATTAGATATTTTACTTTGTGTACATTCAACAGTATTTATTTGTACGTTTTTAGATAAACGTTATAGTGTGATCCAGTGTACCGGTTACTTAAAGCCATGGGTCCAGATGAACGATTGCGACGATTTATCTGGAAAGAATTTGGAACAAGGAGATAATAATGATGGCATAGGAGCGGATTCCGATTCACCGACTAATATATCCTGTTTGGTAGCTGTCGGCAGAATTATTAACAACTCGGCTTCTAGCTCACTTCAATCAGACATAGTCAAACCGCCGTGTTTTACTTCCAAACATACGATTGATGGAAAATTTCTGTCTGTAGATCAAAGGTAATAATAGTTTATAATTTAATTTATTTAATTTATAATAATATAAATATTATAGTATTTGTATATGATACAGAGCATAGTAATATTATTTTATGATTATATTATGTTATGTCCCTTTAACATGTCTTGATTCTGTTTCAGAGTCACATACATAGTCGGTTTTTTACCTCAAGAACTTTTAGGCACCAGTATGTACGAATATTTTCACCAAGACGATATTTCTAGACTTGTGGACATTCATAAAGCTACGCTTCAAGAATGTAAGCCGAAAGATACTGAGGTAAATTTCTCGTAAAAATAAAAGTCCATTTTTGTATTTTGGTAATTACTATCAATATTAATTATTGTTTTATTTAGACTTATAAGTTTCGGGCTAAAGATAAAACGTACGTACATTTACGGAGCGAATGGAAAAGTTTTCGAAATCCTTGGACTAAAGACATCGAGTTCATCGTCGCGAAAAATATCTTAACCAGGTAAGACTGTTAAATATTATTTTAGTATTCTCTGACTTAATCTCGCAATTCTAAGGTCGGATTCCAAACCTGATAGCAGCAACAAATCGGAATGTTCTTCGCAAAATCAATCACAAAACCACCACGATGTTGTTATGGAACAAGCATTTTCTAGAAGGAACCAACAGTTGGGTAATAAAGAAATGCAAAATTTGATTACTTCACATTTAGAAGCGAGCAAAATCGGCAGACACATAGTCGATACCGTTTTGGACGAAAAGAAAAAAAGTTGCGATACATCCAGTCCATCATTCAATCAACATAGTATAAAAACAGAGGTAATCATCTCCTAGTTTTTATTTTAATAAAAACAAATATTTTTGGAAAATTATTATGAAGTCTTTTCAATTTTGATTTCCAATGTATAATTGCATTCGTTTAACAATTTTTTATTAATATAATTATAGATTTTTTTTTTTGAAAATTATTTCGGTACATGTCTAAAACATTGTACATGTCAAATCTAATAGGTACATAGTATTTTAGAAGATTAAGAATAATATTTTAAAATACAAGTTTCACAGTAGGAGGTAAAATTCCACAGAATTACATTGCATTAAGTATCACTGATACTATGTATATGATAAATTATTATACACAGAGTGATCAACATAACGTAAGACACTCAGTATCTCGGAAAGATACTGAGAAATAAAGAGCTCTAAAATGTTACATTGATATTTTTTTTGTCTCATTTATTTTAGGGGGTGAAATCACTTACTACTTTTGATTTACAAATGGCAATAATCATTAAAAGTCCCATTTATAGATACAGTATCAGTTTAAATACATTTTGGTGTTGAAATTTTGTCATGAGAAGATATTCCACTTTTGTAGTATGCGTATAGATATAAATAACAGGGGGGCTTAGGAGGACTTAGTCCTTTCTGAGCTATCTTAAGTCTTTCGTAAGATATTTTAATGTTTTGATAACCTTTATTGTAATAAATTATATAATTTATAATGATAATAGTTATATGTATATGATAATAGAAATAATACCTGAATAGGTAAGTTTTCATTGAATTTCCATTTTAACGTTCCAATTAGTGATGGGTGGAATCGACTAGTTTTGATTTATATATATATAAATTATATTTTGACAATATAAGCCGTGCAAATTTTAAATAATTTTACAACGTGCGCCGTTTTTTCCAGACGTTCAACAACAACCACGAGTTGTCGTGTTTGAGGTCGCCGTTCGAAATGCTCAACGTTCCCGGCACGTCATCATCGCACAACAGTGGCTCGTCGTACGCCACAATGATCCAGGACAACAGCGGTAGCGTGAACGTCAACCAGTTGAGCTCGACTAATACCAATAGTAGCGTCAGTAATAATGATCCGAACAACACGCCGTCGCCACTGATCTATTCCAATACCGGACTCACGATATCCGGTGACTCGGACGACCTTCTCGGCGACATAATGGTACCGTCCTCGCAACAGTTGTCCGGCACTGATCCCAACGATGAGGCCGCCATGGCGGTTATCATGAGCCTTCTAGAAGCGGATGCCGGGCTCGGAGGCCCGGTCGACTTTTCGGGACTTCCGTGGCCACTGCCGTAACTCAAAGCCATCGCTGTCAGTAATGGCTATCCCGTGGTCCGTGTACTGTCGTCTCGATTATGTCAGTTCGAAAAACCGTTCTTAAGATTGTCGTCCTTGCGTGGCCTACACCCTTGCCTAATCAGTAATTATTATATCAGTGCTATCGCAATGGTAATGAGGCTCGAATGTTGTGTCAGCTAATTTAGAAATACATAAAAGTCATTTCAGAACTAAACTAAATGAAAAAAGAACCGAAAAGTTAATAAAAAACAAAGTGACATACCACATTTTATTTTGAACATCTTTTGGCTGTACTATTGATGATTACTGGAAATTAATTAATTATAGAATGGGATATTTAGTTTCAAGTTTTAATAATTTAAAAGTTGTGTTTGCTTAAATTTTAAATTTTAAATTTTTTTAACATGAATTCCTATTGTAAACTACAATTAATAATTGGAACTGAAAAATTTTAAATTATCTTAAATCATTTGATGGGCCACGGAGAAAAACAACCAGAGTCAATATTAGATTAGTATAGAGACCGGTCATTATTCCTAGTTTCCGTTCGGACTGTTAAACTTTTTTTACCGTCATAGATATTTTAAAAGCTCTATTTTGTACTTCGGGCTCTTTTCCTTAACTCGATTCAGTTTATTCAGGAACAACAACCCCAATAAGGTGATGTAACTATTACTTTAATTTTGACCTTTGATTGACTATGATCGTTTTTCCCCGCAGCTATTCTTATTATAATCGATTTTTAGATTTAAATTCGTATACGAACGAGATGTATCAAAATAATATGGAAAATATCCAAGCCTTAGCGATTCGTCCCTTATTAGTCATTAACAATAGGTACTCAACTTATTATAGTTATTTGACTATTTTAGTATTTGCTCGTTCGTTCGTTTTATAATTGTCAAAAGTAAAATATATTAAAAAGGTAAAAAAAAATTGAAATAATTAACATTTAAAGTTAAACTAATGATCGAACTTTAAAAATGTAAATTTTCAAGTGTAATAACTGATAATATTATACTCAATAAATACGTTTTAATATATTTATTTGTTTTTTAACTCAATTAAGTATTCATGGGGATTTCATACTTAATCGAATTTAAAACACGCTTTACTAATTTAAAATGAGATACCTAGATGTTTAAAAAGAAGAAAAGGAAAACAACCAAAAATAATTTTCAAATTAGTTCATATTTTGTTGATACAAATTATTAAGAAAAGTTTTTAAAATTTTAATGGTATATATATATATATATATATATATATAAAGGCTGTCCCACGCAGATATACTCCTTGAATATTTCCAGAGATAAAAAAGATATTCAAATTCTGTTTTTTTTTTTTATATTACTCACAGGGAAGAGGATTACAAATATTTATGTTTGAACTAATATTATTTTTTCATTAACAAATTTAAAAAATAACTTTTTATTTTATTATTTTCGGAAAATTTTAAGATAGCCATTCTGTAAAGATTATTTTTCTAAAAATTTCAATGTATCACACATTTAAAACTGATAATTAGTTTCTAAGTAACAGTCATTTTAAATTCTACTAATCCGTGTGAAAACCGATGTTATCGCGTAACTCGGTTAGGTTATTCCCTAAAGGCTCAGATAATTCAAGACAGTAGAATTTAAAATAGTTGTTAATTAGAAACTATTAATCGTACATAAATATGTGGTACATTAAAATTTTCAAAAAATTAATCTTTACAGAATGGCTATCTTAAAGTTTTCCGAGTATAATAAAATAAAGTTATTTTTTTAATAAAAATAAAATTAATTCATATATAAATATTTGTAGTCCTCTTCCCTGTGAGTAATATAAAAAAAAAAAAAAAAACAGAATATGATTATCTTTATTATCTCTGGAGATATTCAAAGGGTAAATCCTCGTGGGACAGCCTGTATATATATATTTTGGGTGATTAGGTATACACTGAACAAAATTATTATGTTTCATTTGTAATCGGATACCTTTTTTAATTTTTGAGATTTGCTTCCTATCAATCTCGCAGACAGTTAAAATTCCAAAATAGGGTAAAAAAAAAAAAATGGAATTGAAGAAAAATACTTGGATAGCGAGAGGATAGCTTTCATTGCCAAATTCATTATATTTTGTACTTATATCTATACTGTTGTGTTTTATTGGACTTTTTGAATTTTCGTTATTTAACGTATCTATATACCCGTGGTTTTAGTATCATCGTTTACCAATGCTAATGAAATATTACAATATATTGTACAATCGTGTCGTCGATACTATTATCATGATTATTTGTGTTAAAACCTAGTGCGGCTACCCAAACAATGTACTCGTCAATTTGTTACTCGCGGGTATCGTAATTCTGTATATTTATACGCGTAATTATATCCATCTTTAGAAATCGAGTATATAGGGTATCGAGGGTATACGAATACTCGTGTATGCATATTATATAGTATATTTTAAACGCATTTTTGTTTTTAAAGTCGTTGAAACGTATTTAGTCGGATTCTGATTCCCCGGACAAATGTCCGCGGTCGTCTGGACGACGCGTTTTGAAGACCAGTAAACCGCGTGGTGGGGATATGCGACGGCATGGGAATGATATTAAATCCCGGCGGACGGACTCTTTGCGGTTTTACGTATTGAGGTATCGTCCGTGCCGCAGTCATACCCGTCGTTTGATTTCGTTTTCATAGTGTGCTTATATATATACGTATGTAATTATATATATGTAGCGATATTGAGATTAATATTTCTCGTGGCGCCGTCACAAAAAATTAAAAAAAAAAAAAACCATGGAATTTACCGGAGTCGTCGTCGAGTTTATCATTTTGGCCAACACAGGTAAACGAAAAAAAAAAAAAAATAAAAAAATAAGTTTAATATATTAATTTATTGTTAAACTCGCGTCGGCATAATCGTTTAAAATAATATTTATTTTGCGGCCTATAAAACATGGCAACTGGATTTTTGGTTCGACCTTTTTTTTTTTTTTAATCATTTTATTACTTTCATAACGTTAATGTTATCAATTGTATTTTAGATTTTAATGTGTATAGTACAAACTCGTATTTCAATTATTATTGTGTTTTAATGACGTCATTACCCATAATTTTATGTCAATGTTATAACGGTAATATAATGATTTTGTTTTCCGAATTTTAAGAGTAACTTACTCGAGACCAAAGAAAAATGTGTACAATAGCTTATTTTTATAGAAACGCATATGTTATTATAATATTAACTATAATGTAATGATGTGTCGTATCGCGTTAGTTTATCGTAAGAAATCGTATTTATTTATTTTTATATGTATTTTAATATATTATATTGTATTGTGTATATTATGTATTTGGTATATTTATGTTTAAACAGTCTGCAGTTGAAGACACGAATAAAATAATTATATTAATTGTATGCTAAGAAAACTAAAATAAAACTAACAAATATTTGAAGGTAGCATAGTTTAAAATATTATTCTGAAATGTTAACTAAGTTTTTCAATTATAAATTCGAAAAAAATGCTATTTTAAAGTACAATACCGATACTATAGTTGATTATTATTTTTCTGTAATAATTAGCCGTTGCGTCAGTTTTTTGACATGTGGTTATCAGTTGAAATTTGTAAAAAAAAATAATAATAATAAACATACGAATCGTTATAAATCTATAAAGGTAGACAAAAACGAAAATAATCATTAATCTGTACCTACGTTTTAAAAAAGAAACTGCAGTAAGTTTTCATTTCTCTGATATTTCGAATAAAAGTTTATTTTTTCAGTATACATTAAAGCGTAGGTATACCTTCACTGACAGATTAGTAGTGTCAAATGGAAAAAAAAAAGTGACGAAAGGTATATAGTATAATGTAATAAGGTATAATGTAGGTATTCATTCATTTAATAGTTCGAGGCATTATTAATTGTGTAATTTTTCTTATTTTTTTTTTAGCCACCTTTGTGCGTTTATATTTTATAATTGTCCGGAGGATAAAATACAAAATAACGGTTTTTGTGTAGTTTTTATATCAAGTACACTTATTTATAATAGAAATACGAGTTGAGGCGTTTGTTAAAAATTGTGGTATCGAAAAGGAAAACGGCTATAATATGAGTTCTAAACTGTACATAGTCGTACAATTTATTTAAATAAATGGATGCAAAAAATAAAACAAAAATGATGGTCATAATTTACACCAAGAGTGCAGTTGTAGGTGGGAAGTTGAGAAAGTAGTATGTAAAGGACGATTTAATTTATAACAGTACCTAAGCATTGATAAATTATTGCTTACGGAAAACGATCCTGAGCGTAGTTAAACACACATTTCGACAATATTCAATTGAACACTGTGCAAGTTAGTGACCGTGCAGAATAAGCAATTATCCGTCCTTTATCGTCTCAAATTTTTGAGTGTTTTTACAAAGCTCCCCCCCCCAAAAAAAATAGCTTGGGAACAGAATGAAAATCACACCCCGTCCAGAAAGGTCTAATACAAGGCATTCAGTGAAAATATCAGGTCTCTACGGCGATTTTTCACTGAATAACAACGAAAAATCTAAATTTAAAATAACAGAAACCGTCATTAATTGCGTACATTTTTACGGGTTTTTGCAAATTATTAAGAAAACTACGAGGAATGTCAAAAACTAACCGCCATTATTATTGTCCATTATAGAAACCGACCCTGATATTGAAGATCGGAGCCAGATTTCTGGTACGAAGTAAAGTCGTTTGCAGACGTGGTAAAATAAAACCAATGTATATAGTATTTCTCGTCAATACGCTCGGAATCTTTAAATCGATATTCGGACCTCGAAATTATAAACACGTCGAGTGTATACCTGATATACGTATAGGGATTAATTAAAAATCTAATAGCATAATAATAATACGAATATGAGTGTCTCCGAAATTTTTACGCAATTAAGCGGTTAAACATTAAGTAAAATATTAAATCACGTGGTCCACTGGACGGCGGTGCTCACGAACACCACCCACACGTCTAACGTGTAATAAATAATACAAAAAAAAAAACAACATATCAATATTAATATTAATACCAACATTAATATAGGTATTACACGCATAAATTGGGTACTGAAAAAAAAAAAATTAAAAATATTTCTAATTTTTCGAAGCGTATGATTTTTTCTCTCGTATTATTCATCGTTCATCGTTGAAAATCGTGAATCCGTACAACGACGACGGCGACAACGACAACATCCTATTGCATTACATTCTGTTATACCTACGTCGCCGTTGCCGCTCAACTACCTATTAAATGGCATACGCGCGTGTATCATACGAAACTGCGAAAGGAGTCTCGGTCGTTGGGTCTCGATACTTATTATATTATTATTATTATTATTATTATTATTGATATTATACCGACACGCACAGTGTTATGCTTTGTGTTCTAAAAAAAAAAAAAAATCTACAATATTTAATACATTACGATAGTGAAACATTTTTTTACGTCGAGAAATCCTACCCATACGTAATAACGTATAACGCAGTCGAGTCGGTGAGCTCCGGTTCTGGGTTGTTCGTTATTTTCGCTCAAACGCCGACACCAAACTGATTATACACCGTATAAATATTACAGTAGTGATCAATCCTCGATTAAGACACTCATTATCTCGAAAAGTATGTGCTTTTTTTCGGGTTTTTTTTTTAGAAAATATATGAAATAAGTAGCTCTAAGTGTCAAATTATCGTTATTTTTTGCGACGCTTATTTTTGGGGGCCACTACTCGCATTTGATTTTCAAATAGCCACCTATTTTGAAAATTCCACAAACAGATGAAGTTTTAGTTTAAATATATTTTGATGCGGACATTTTCGATTTCCGTCAAACCATGCATGTAAAAGGATTTTTGTTTTCATACTAGTTGTACCAGTGTTTAAACAAATATATCCGATTATTTTTAGTGTGTCCAATATAGTAATCCAAGACGGAAGAAACCTTTGAGATGTCTGTGGCCGAATAGGAGAAAATCGCGTATGAGAATTGATGTGAAATGTGGGATACCGGGAACCAATCGGTGTGATTTGACGATGTATAGGACGAAATGGCAGGAATTATGTTTGACTGTATATTTTCAAAATATTCTGGCAATTTTGAGCCATTTGAAATATAGTTTTTATTTGGATAATATTTTTATTTTGGTCCATTAGAAACACTAGAAAATTTAATACGCGAGGTTCATGATCAATTGTACTTAAGGATTAGAAAAATAAAGTTGAACTAAATTAAGGTAGTAATTTTTTTTTTTATAAGCGTTTATTAAATTCAAATTTTGATGATAATAGTAAATATTATGCGAAATTCGCGTACTCTACTATTCGATTTATTTGAATGACAATTTTGTGGCCCGTTAAAATTATCGAAAATTCATTATATTAGTTACAGTATACTGTGTGGTAAAAAAAAAAAAAGGTTTCAATCATTGAAATACATTTTTGTTACAAATTAGTACAATTTTCAATTTTTTGTTTAATGTTTTCATTTTGATTTCGTCGGATGCAGTCGTCGGATTCGTCTCATCTAGACAGCCACCGCCGCCGCAGGCCGATTGTGGACCCCGTTCACGACCGGACAACGGACAGGCGGTCTTCACGGCGTCCAGGAACTGGAGCAGGGCAGTGGAAGTGTATCAGTGCGATGCCGGGTACACACTAGAGGGTGAAACGAAACACACATGCGTCCAGGGACAATGGTCCGGCGAAGTTCCGTCGTGCCGTCGGAACACTGGCGCCGGTAAGTGGATCGTCACCGAGTCAGTGTCGTAACTGTGTATTAGTATGTTGCGCTTTTTATAAAACCTTCAGATTCTTCGGGAATTGTATGTAAATAGTGCGATCCATGTATAAATTGAATGACGTCCGTGAAATAGGGTGCAAATCATATTGTATAACTTTTCAGGAGACCGAAAAACTGAATATTTTACTATAGGTTTGTATAGACTATGGTATTAAACACACACGGTCCCTAATTATATTATAATAGGAGGAGATAGACAAATTTCAGTATCACCAAAATCTATTCGATCCCTGAGTTTCCTACAAAATTGTCGTGTAATGTAAAATTTGACAAAATGTGACTTATACTTTTTTTTACGAACATCGTCCAATTATATTAAGAGGGCTGTTCAAGATTTTTTTCCCGTAAACTCATTTTAACCGCGTCCTACCGACGGTAAAACAATAATATTAAAAACAAACAGTTATACTTCGCACGATAGGTGGACCACTGCTGTAAGTGGGAAGTTGGGAAAGTAGAGGGGAAATTTAATGTATAGATATCTGTACGAAACGATTAATCATTGTTAATGAAAAACGATTCCGAGCGGAGTTTGGTTATCATGTTTTGAAAGGTCGTAATATTTACATTTCGTATTTTTTCCATTTATAATGAATATTTCTAGGAAAATCAAAAAATGAACTTACAATACCACTCTGGTTAGGTTATTGTTCAGAAAAAGCGCTACATTTGAAAACCAGAGCAAAATTTCTGGTAGAAAAGTCGTTCACAGAAAAAATATAAATAAAAATAAATATCACTTGCTTCGCTCAGAATTTAAAATAACCTTCACAAATAGTATAACATAAAAGAAATAAAAAAGAACATCCATGAGCAGCAAAACTCAGTCACTTGAGTATAGTTCTCCCCTTCTCCGTACGTTTTGTATTATAGAAATATTCTTGGTAAAAGTTTTAATTAACCGAATATACTTACTGTAGTAATATAAAATATATACATAAAAAAAAATATATTAATTGAAGTTTAAGAATGGTAAGGGAAGGTGATGAAAGTTGAAACCCCAAGAATGCATAGCCTTGATGCTAACGGTATGCTTATATAAAATGTCTTCCCGCTGGTTTCATTTGGGAGAGTGTGTAGGCCCGTTGGGAGGTTTGAAATTAAAACAAAAACGACTTTCTTCCGAAATAACATCGCGAAGAAATTCATATTGAAATTCATCTCGACTTTTATCATTTATAAACTGCTATAAAACATATCAAATTCCGGATTTCTATGATTTTCTATGTTAGTTTTATAGTTTAGATGTCAAATATTAGAACACACATCAGAAAGTAAAAAAAAAAAATGAAATTCTATATAGAGATCGTAACTATAATATTTATGGTACTAGTAGGGATATATTACTTAGTTATAAAAAAAAACCAGGATAATAATATTATACCTACGGTTATATTAGGGTAAGTCGGCGATCTCCGAACAGTTGGTTTTCATCGTCGTGCGTTTTAAGATTTCTTAAACTTGGCTTCGCGGTCCAAAACACTTATTATTACATTTTTTTTCACCGCTCATTTATGTACAACCACGCGTAAACACGCGTCAACTATTATAATATTATTAAGATCAGTACAAAAAAAAGCGTTCGCGGTCCGTATCCGCATTTGGACATTCCGCGGGGGGATAGATAGAGTAGGCGGTAAAATACAAAACACGATTATCACCCAGTAAGATTACAGTGTTTCGTCCGATAATGACCATGGGAATGCGAATCAAATTCCGTAGACGGTTTTTTTAAATGTTCTGGACCCCCCTGTAAATACGCCCGCTGGTAGAATGGGCGCGGGCGGGCAAATCGTCCGATTCTAACCGCCGATAATGAAAAACACTTGCATGGGAGGGAGAGATAGAGACTGAGAGAGAGTGGCCGAGGTCTACGCAGTCATAATAACAACAATATGATATTGTAATGTTTTGTCAACACAGTTTAAACGACTATATCGTATAAGCCCGCGTTCGAACAACTATATTATTATTATTATCATCATCGTCGTACACATATTGTTATTTTTTTTTTTCTTACCTTTACGGTATAATAATATAACGTAATATTATAAACTTTTTTTTTTTTAAACGCTACGCAGGTCACGACGACAGCAACATCGGTACGGCGGCGCAAGGTTGGTTTTCGTTCAGGTAATGTTATATTATGAACATATCCGTAAGACGCTTGTTTCGTTTTTGAATTACTACGATAGTATCGTAAACGAGATATCGGTTAAACAATCGAATTACATTAAGGTACATAAGTACGCGTTTTAAAACGTCATAAAATATTATTTAGGCGCATATTGAAACTGGACGCGAAACGAAAACTTCTAAACAATGAGAAACGATTGGAAAACAGACAGACAGACATCGAGACACCTCTGCAGCAGGCATTAGGTAAAGCGGTGTAACATTTGAATAAAACAACAACATCGTCTACTCAACGAGTTTTTATACATATGTATATGCATGTTTTTTTATTTGTTTTTATTTTGTGTAGGCCGTAACAAGTTTCAGCTCCCGAAGCACATGATTAGAGACTCGGCTAAAGAATATTCGGCGGGTGATTACGATTTGAGCTGTCTATTTAGAAAACGACACGGGAAAAATTTTCTGAGGGCGCCCAAAATACCGTTTGCTCACGTGGCCAAGTATTCCAAGTGAGAACGAAGCGTTACCGAATACCTAGGAAAAAAACATATTTTTAAATTAATTTTGTATCCGTAATACTCACATAAATTATTGCGTTATCTCTTGCAACGTACGCATTATGCCGAAATAACTTCACTCGGTCTCAGGGAGGGGAGGCGAGTCAAAAAATAATTATTCACTAAATGTATAGTTTATTTTTTTGTGAATACGAAATGAATTTGTATTATAACACTAAAATAGGGGGATGGTAAACTCCTAAAAAAGTAGGTAATCTCTTACGTTGACACAGTGTTGACTCCTACAAAGGATAGTATTAACTTCTACAAAAGATAGTGTTAACTCCTACACTAGATAGTTGTAAAAAGTAAAATCAATCATAAATTACCTAAATCAAAAAGAAAATATTATAATACAATTCAATTTTTCTAGTTATCAAAATAAATAAAAATCAGTTATAAACTATGAAAATAAAAGATAGAGATTTTTATATTTCCAATTTACGAAAATAACGTAGACGTTATCGAAATGTTTGAGAATTTCCGATACGATATTAATATGTTTACTAAATTTTATTTTACATTTAATAATCTTAAATTTGTAAGTTTCTACGAATATTCATCCAAAATGCAACAAAAAAAGTCTCTTATAATTTTCAATTTGAAAACTATTTCTGGTATAAAACGTTGTGCGTGCCAATTTAAAATAATGAAATCGTAAAATCGTACGTTTTTTCTCACTTAAGTAAAACTATCTCAAATAAACATCATTGTAAAACCAATACATACTCAGAATCTAAAATGTAAAAAGATCTGTGTAGGAGATTACATACATCTATTATTCAATCTATCATTAACCATCTATTTTTGGCAGGTAAAAAGGGACTATATAGGAGTTTACCTTATATTTTAAAAACAGGTAAAAAGGTCATTTTTATAGAAGTTTACGAGTAGCCAATAATAGTTACGAAAAAAAAAAAATAATAAATAGATACATAGATAACAGCTTGCGACGTTGATGATCTTATTTTTGAATAGGAAAACGAATCCCGTCGGGCCAAGCAACAAATATTTGGAAGCAATTTACCGTTGTGCCAAAGGACACGTTTTCGAAAATCCTTCACAAAACCGATTGTATTGTAGCAACGGACATTGGGTTGGCAAAAAACCGTCGTGTGTCCCAAAAACGACACCTATGACCGTTAGTAAATATTATATTAACCAGTTACCTCTTAATTTAAGGATATGCATACTAAATAATATCCAGAAATCTAGAAATATTATCACGTTATTTTATAGAAGTTTGGTACTTATCAGAAACAGTTTTGAAAATAAATTTATTTAATTTTAGTTAATGAGTAGGTATATCAAAAAAACTAATAGTTTTAACTAATAATGTTTTTTTTTCTCGGAAAGAACTTTTACATTGAGTAAATATATTATGATTTTTGTTATATCATACCTTAATAGATGTGAATTTTTTGTATTATAGAATTTAACATGGACAATTTTTTGAAATTCTCAATATTTTTATCGAAAAATTGCTTAATATATTTTTTTTTAATACCTCTTTTGGTTCTTTCTCTTATAGTGCTATAAAAATCTATTATTTTGTAAATACAATCATTTTTTGCACACTAAAACAATTAATACAATACATTTTTATTAATTTATTTGTTATCATAATAATTTATACCCATATGTAATGGTAGGTCACTATTTTGTTAATATCTCATAACGTGGCCACATGATCACATACGACACGGTCACATGAATGCCCTGGTTTTTAATTGGCATCACATGATAACATTTGATTCTTACAGGACGGATTTAGGAGAGGTATCATTATATGATACCATACACATACTGGCTTCAATAATATAAAATAATAATAATAATTATTAACGAAGGAATGAAGTCTCCTCCCCAGTCATTATTTTTGGGGGGACGACTTCAGTTCTGCGAACAAATTATAGACGTGCCTTTGCTGCAGGTATCCCTTGTGTATAAAGTACACAATAATAATATTATCCATTGTATGTGACATAGATTTACCAGATGGAATGTTACATCAAGTGCCCGCCGGACAAGAACGTGAGCTTGGCCGAAGGAGAGAAATCAATCGCGTTTGACGTAGAACGACCAGTGACGAACTACGATTGGGATAGGTACTATAACAATAGAATTTTGAAGTAGCCAAAGTTGTTATTTATTATTAAGGATTAACTACAATTCTAAACCATCGACTATCCAAACCTCCAGGTTCGGAACATTGAGTTCTGGTTGGAGTAAAAACTCCTCAAGAATTTTAGTCCCCGGTCTGTACGTGATCACGTACACGGTTCAGGACCAAGAAGATGCGGACATTGCTTCGTGCAGGACAACCGTATGGGTTACTGGTAAGGTGTATACGTGTAATTAAACCTAATCTAATTTATCCAAAAACCGAAAATATTACCGACTTCATTTGAAAATTAAAATACGTTATGGGGGAACATAATATTATAAGGGTAGAAAACCAAGGATATCAGAACATTTAAGAACGCGTGTATCTTACATTTTTTAAAGAAAAAAAAGTAATTATTAATATTTTCTGAGATAATGAGTGTGATTTTATAATAACCACATTATCTACTCACGAAAAAAAAAATAGAATTAAGATTTAAGCGTTTAATTATGTGTAAATACATATTAATTTTTTGAAATAATAAGTCACATTTTGAATTTGTTTGTTCAAAAATAACTCTAGAACTTATCTTTTTTATTTTTTAGAAATTTTCAAGGTAATAGGATTCTATTGATATTTTTTTTCGTATTTTCAAATTAATTTATCTGTACATATTTCTTAATTTCAGAAAAAAAAAAAAAATCTCCTATAAATATGTTCTATCCTACACGTTTGTGTAAATACAACAGTGTTTTTTTTCTCCGATGTTTTCTAGACGACGAACCACCGGTAGTTCAAGACTGTCCTTTGTATCTGGAGGTGGTAGAGGATTTTTCAAAAAATGATACCGTCCCCGTGTCGTGGACTGAACCTCAATTTTCGGATAACGTGGCCGTCACACAAGTGGCGAAAACTATGGTACGTATTATGTATATTGTTGTAAACACCGGGATAAGGGGTAACTTTGAAGTGTTATTTATCCGGAGTTTTTCTATACAATATGTATAGGAACCCGGTCGACTATTGGGCCCGGGACTTCATAACGTTCAATACATGGCTATGGACGCGTCGAGAAACGAAGCTACGTGCAGTTTCAATATTGATGTCAGAGGTAATATGTAACCAATTATATTATTTAGAGATGGGCGATACCCGAGAAAACTGTTATCGAGTATCGAAATCTATGATTTTCGATATACCAGATTTTTGTGTTACGTGTTTTATGGAGGTTTATCGTACATTTTTCTCGACAGATGTCACATTCGTGAACTTCGATACTCAAAGTTTTATCTATGTATATATACTATTCGTGATACATAATCCATGAAAAACGGATTTTATACATGACACGGTCCCTATATTTTAGATACTTTGAAATACTGATGCAATCATTTAAAAGGGAAAATACTGTGCAGTGTCGAGTATCTAGAATCGACATTTTTGGTATCGCCCAACTCCAATATGACTTATATCATGACTTATGTTTTGCTTTGTACGTTATAGATCAAGAAACAGTCGAAGCCAAAGACCGGAAAACAAACAACACATTATAGATCAATAAAGTCATGTAAACTGGCTTTTAAACCATTACTAATATGACCTAACACGTTAGTCTTAAGTATAATCATCGAGATATGAACGGTTTTGTACATTTTATACTAATATAATTATTTAATTTGTATTCATAATCACACACAACATTAATTATGTCTAGTAGTGTGTCCTGGATTTTCAATAGGGCGGGTTGTACAGTAGTCAGTGAACAATAATCATGAATAAATCGTAGAATATTTTTCTATATACCTAACGTGACTACATTGACGTCATTTTAGTTTTTGAGAGAGGGGAAATGTTTGACCAGCCAATAATAAAACTAAAAAAAACCGCTTGCCAACTCATTTGACAGAATTACATTTTGACTTCAATATAATACCTTTCGTTTTATATTTACTTTCATACGTATGAATAACCAATTTTTTTGAGGGACAACAATGATTAACTAATACATATATGTGGAGAGAGTTAACTAAATATATTTCGTATTAGCTACTACATGAAGACTTAGTTTGAATGGATTTTACCTTAATTTATGCCTTATTTTCACCAGTATGTATGGAGTATAAATGTAATGTATCATAAAATCATAAAACATAATGACATGAATCATTTCTGCGGGCTTGTGACCCAAAACTAGTCCAATATCAGCCCATACCTAGCCCGATAACGACCAGCTGAAGATAACAGGGGGTTAATTCCTCCCCTGCTCCCCAAATGATGCTACTGCCTGATAGTGGGAATTCAAAAGCCGAAACAGAAAAAGCTAATTTTTGTTTAATAAATCGAGGTTTTTCTTGTAACTTGGTCGGATGTGTTTTAAGATTATTACTAAATAAATATATATAGTTGTATTTTATAGCTAATGAGGGAGAGTTGTGTCTCCCGAAATCTTATTATTTGTGCATGGAATTGTATTTATAACGAAACTATACTATTGTTTTAAAAATATTATTTAGTCGAAGGTGAACATAATACTAGGGATTTAAAATGAAAAAAACATACGGACATATCTCGCTATACGGGTATGCTACTGTTGTAGGTAAGAAGTTGGGAAGATAGGATATATAGGAGAATTTAATTTATATCTGTACTCAACGATTAATCAATGCTAAAAAAAAACGATTCTGAACAGAGCTTGGTCAATAGTATTGATTTTTAAATAATGTGTGTTTTTATGACACCGATTGTTTAAAAAATATTAAAATATTAAAAATTTAATAAAAACGCTTTACTCAGATTCTAAAAAATAATAATATACAAACAGCGGAAATTAAATTTTATTTTTATTTCTATTATACAAATATTTTGATTAACTATAAATGTCACAAAAACAAAAATGTTAAATAATATAATATTATGATCATTTTGTTAAAAAAATTATTATTTTGTATTATATAAATAATAACAATGTTATGCAAAAAAAAAAAAAAAATAGTAAAAAATGATTAAAAATATATATAGTATACAAATTGTACTAATATAATGATAGATTGCAAGTATAATACTTAAGGTATTTATTGTTTAGGTATTCACGAAATTAACAATATTTTACAATGAGTAATTACGCACTAAACTGCTAAATGCAAAAAGGGTGAAACATGTTAAAATATTAAAATGTTTCAAGAAAGACAAAAACTCTTCAAGCACTTAGAGTTTTATAATCTTATATGCCATTCCATACAGTATTGTAGAAACTTGTAAATATTACATAAAATAACACTATACCATGTTATGAACATTCATTTTTTTTTAGATATATTTATATAAAGTATTTTCGTCTTTCTTGAAAAATTAAAAAAAATTTAACTTGTGATGTTTCTGCATTTAGCTATTCTAATGTATATAATATATATATATAAAAACAAATTAGTCAATAATACTAAATTAATAATAATAACAGCGTTCATGACTAGTCGATTAATGGTTAAAAAAAAATTTTAGTCAATTAATGTGAGTGCGCACAATTGCAAACACATAATATTATATAATGGTTAGATTTGTGTGGGCATAATATTGTTATTAACCAAAAAAATTGATGGACGTGATAATGTGGTAGACGTTCGATAATCGAGGCACCGAATGACGATATGTTTGGGAATTTTCGGCTTTTACAGAAAAAAATAATATTGATATTGTCTTAAAAATCCATACATTTTTGGTACCAGGGAAGAAGGATTTATTTTATTTTTTATTTTTAGCAGTTAAAGCTAAAAGCTCTGGTACGAACTCCTTTATATTATATTATCGAATTCTAAATACCCGAAGAATGATAAGTACATCATAACAGTTAAAAGTCAAGTAATTTTCGGAGTTCATGTGAACAAACGTATTAGTTTTGGATTATTACTCTTGTCGTATGTTTCTGTTTGGAATAGTGTGGTGCGAAAACTATATTTTTTATTCACTCGGTGCCCGTCGATCGAACGGCTGCGTTCGTCATAGAACGTCACACGCATTCGTACGACCCGTACGTGTTCCGGCACGACATGTCGCGGTCCGCGCACCGGTCCTCGGACCGCTGCAGCTCCGGGTCCGAACATTCGTCCACGTCCACGCACGTTTTCCAGTCGCCGTCCAGTTGCAATCCGTCCGGGCACACGCAGAACGCTGAGCCCACCGTGTTTATGCATTGGTGTGAACATCCGGCCGTCCCGTCGCCACACTCGTCTATGTCGTCGCAAGTGTGTCCATCCCCGGACAGCTTGGTTCCAGTCAGACCATAGCACGAACACTTGTATCCGCCCCAAGTGTTGGTGCACGATCCCTGGCACGGTCCGTGCCCATTGCGCAATAGACACTCGTCAATATCTGTGGACACCGGACAAAAATATAAAAAAAACAAACAATATTGACACAGAATATTTAGATCGTTTTTCAAGAACATGACTGAACTACTGATAGGACCGGGACATTTTAATATTTTTGTTTTTTAGAACGTATTAAGCTTTATGGAACAGTTTTGAACGAGCTATGTTTAATAACGTTTAGCTTAAATCTGACGGATTAAAAAAATGTTATTGGAATATATTTTTAAATTTTTTAGTTTTCGGCATTTCGTCGATAGTTCGGCTATGAGCTCATTTTTCTAATTATGTATTGTCATGTAGTGGTCATTGTCCACATCTTCACGTGGATTGTTAAAGACCTATAATTGTATAGTGTCGAGAAATCAAAATAAAATCGTAATGAAATCTGCAATACAAATTTTAAAATATAACTATCTACTTTAAAATTTTACTAAAAAAAAAAAAAACACCACTGGTGGATAATGGAAAATGTAAAAAATAGAAAATCGCGTGTATAATAAATAATAATTAATAATAATAAACCTAACCGAAAAATAATTTTTCTTGTCGTTATCTACAACCCTACAGGTTACAATATATTATACAAAAGTGAAATAATTTTCCCTGTCTAATTTCTAATAATATTTCTTTGACATAAATAATACGTTTTCGATGCCAAACCAATATGAAGAAATTAACTACCCACAGAATATGGAAAAAATAATAATAAATCACGCGTGCAAAATTGAAGTAGATGATACACAATGACTACCCACTGTGTCTAATAAAATGCTCGACGGACGATTTATGGGAAGCCGACGACAACGATAAAAGGTCACCGATTTCTGGAGAAATGCTGAGAAGAGGACACGATAAAAAAAAACCCACGATCATTGTAATATCTCAAGAACAACGGAGCTGAAACTTTTCACGGTGGTTCTACGGACACCTATTGCGTGTATTTACAATAAGCCGGGATTTTCGGGGGGAATTCAACTCTCAAAGGGTTAGTCAACACTAATTGATTGTTGGTCTATTAACTATCGGTTATTATTGGCTATCGGTATTTTTGGTCTTGTTACACTTGTAAAGTGCATTTTGTTCAATATATTATTTCTAGGTTATCGCGATAACAGGAATGAAAAAATAAAACAAGTTGTATTGTTTATGGCGCGTTTAATCGATTACGGGAAACGCCGCCGTGCTGGACACTCATAGTATACACGAGAATAATATAACTATTATTATTACTTGTTTTATAAAAAAAAAAAAAAATAATACTCTTCGAAGTTCTCAGCCCAAATGAAGACAACAGTGAAAAAATCATTATATTTCTCTAGCACACTATAATTTCACTCGCATGTAGCATTAATACTTGTATATTGCTTGTAAGCTAATACCTAATCTAAGTTATTGAAGCTGTACCGGGAATAATAATAATAATAATAATAATACAAAAAAAAATCATTATTATTCTTTCAGTGCCCCGTGTGTGTTCCAGAGACTGTATTGGTAAAAAGTGAGGGGTGCGGTGCGAGTAAGAGTGCGTGAGCGTTTCGCGTGGGACGAACACACGAGCCCATAACGTGCCGGTGAGGCGTCAGTCTCCGTGCGGTCAGTTTATCCGGGGAACCGCGGGTCAGGTCACCCATTAGAGTAACCGATTATTAAATAAATATTTATTAATTATTTTTTTATTTTCTTGCGTTAATTGCCGACCGGGTAACGGTTATAATGAACTCGGCAATTATCGCTAAAATTAATTTGATCGGATTGATTTGACTCGGAAAAAAAAAATAAAAAATAACAGGTCGACCGATCGCAAAAGCGATTTCTACTCGTAGTGTACCTATACACGTACACGCTGTGATTTTTTTTTTCATTTTAAATGTATGGCAAACACATTTCAATCTCGAGGCCTTCAGCCTTATTGTGCGACAGTTTTTATATTCATTTTTCAAACTATATAACACGTATTTATTGTTGTAGAAAAAAAAAACATATATAAACAAATTATATTCATTTTAATGATTTGCCTAATATAATTGAAGTGTTTTAAAAAAAAAGTATCAAAGTAAAAAATAAAGTGAAAAGTATATAGGGTAATTGCATAGAGAGAAAATTATAAAACGTTATAAAATTCACTTAAATTTCGAAAAATAAAGCTGTATAATTTTTAAAAAGTTTTGTTTTTTTTTTTTTTTATCTATCTAATGAGGCAATTTTGCATTGATACATTTTTACATTTTTTATAATGCAATCATAGTATACGTATTTGAAAAAATAAAATATGTGTCACAATGAATTTTGAGGTTATAAGTGCTATGTTTGATATTTGATTTATATTATCATGTTTGTGTAGTTGTGACAACTCTTAGAATTTCTTTAGATTTCTTAAAATTAATGTTTATATAATATTATATGTGGTAATATTTTTAGCATGCTCACCTCATTTTTATGGTTAAATTATGCACAATTTCAAATTCAGAATTTTAGGGTTTTTAAGTGTATCTAGTGAAAGACACTTAGATTTTTTATAATATTTAAGGAGTATTCAACTTTGGTTTTTGAAATAAGAATCTGCATGTTTTAAAAGTCATTCACATAGTTTTTCTGAACATTTTGATGTATAGTAATCGAAATTTGAACGATAAGTTATAATAGCGTTTTACGAATTTTAAGCATTATTTAAAGCTGGAGCGTGTAGAAATGATAATTGCGGTTTTAGCGACACGATCACACAGTTTTCGCCAAATAATATAGCATAGAAACATCACAGAAATTGATAACAACGGAAATTGATTATAACGGAATTATCGCTTTTGGCGTTTTTAATATAATTTTCTGACGAGAAAGACGCACGTTGCAAAGACTACCGCGTGAACTTGTGTTCGGTACAATATGCGAAAAATCAATTCTTCCGAATTCCGAGAGTTGAACGTTGAAGATAATATAACGCATAATATTGTACACTATTACCGTGTAGAAAGTTTCTCGTATTTGTCTTGTCTGAATTTGAATCGAATCCGTAAAAAGAAAAATAAAATCGAGTAGGTATATATTATAAGTTATAACGCTACAATAATTTACATAAATGTATTTAAGTAGACAGGTTGGTAATATTTTACTAGTATTATGTTTTATAGGAGTGTTTACAAAGTTGTTTTAAATAAAAGTCATTTATCTACATAAGTAATCGAAGTATTTTTATTTATTTTTTGTTTACCTTCGCATTTGGTGTCAGCCACCATAAAGCCCGGAGGACAATGACATCTATACGATCCCGGCGTGTTGATGCAAAGCCCTTCACAACCTCCGTTGTTCGTTAAACATTCGTTTACATCTAAGTATAAAAAAATTAAAATATAATATAATATGAATAAATGTAAGATAATAGATTGTATTGACATGTAAGTGAGTAGGTAGTCAACTACGTTGACCATAATAATATTAATACGATTATAATATTATGCTAACCTCTTGTGTAAACGTTAAATAAGTAATCTATTCGTAAATGTGTAAGGCGGTGTAAAACAGTATTACGATGACGTTATATTGTAATAAATTTAAGTATATGTACAGGGAAGATTATTAAACGGACGGAGCAATGAAATCCACGTGTTGGAGTGGAATCGGAAAAAAACTTTTGAGAAGGCTACGAGACTTACTATACTTGCTGCGAAACATCGAATTCATGGGGAAACGACAGACAGACAGAATATTTTCAATGATATTAAATGGTATAACATTGTAAAAAAAAAAAGTAGTCTGAAAGTATAGAAATCTCGTTTTTTCCCTTGTTACCTATCTGACGTGATTTTGCTAACTAATCAGAATTTATTTAGTTTGAATTCGAGTCGGCTGGTGAAGTTAGCCACACTTTGAGTAATGTTTACACAATTAAGAAATTCCATTTTTTATGTCGAGCGCTACTGGTACATTTTTTAAATATCAATGAGGGCAACTGGTCAACATCCCTTATAGTTATCATACCTATTGCAAGTAAAATAAACTCTTATAAAAAACTCTTACACTTACAAAAAATAAAAGTAACTTTTAACATTTAACTAAACTAAGTTATCATTTTCCTGAAAATATGTAACCCAAATTAGTTATTCAAATTAATTTATATTTTAAAAATAAATTAAACTTAACTTAGCTCTTTTTATTTTTTGGTGAGATAACTAAATTTAATCTAGTAACAAAAAAATTGGTTAACAAGCCTAGCTTGATGGAAACTAAAAATTTAAATACCAATTAATTTGTATTTAAACTAAAACCTTATCTATACAATTTTTAATATGGGTTGCAATTTGAATATTAAAAATGGGCAGTGGTTTTACTCCCAAAAAAAAAGAGGGCAAAATATTATTGTAACATACAATTTTAGAGCTGTTTGTTTCTTAAATGTTTTCAAAAACATATTCCGAAAAAGTTAATAGAGATAATGTCTTACGTATATTGATCACCCTATAGAGGAGAAGTTATATTTTATGAGCAAATCGTTTAGATTTAAATTCCGTTCAGAATCGTATATATAGTGGCTATTTTTAATGTAACAAAATATTTTTTTCAAATCTGATATAATAATAAGTACACCACTATAAATAATAGCTATACTGAGGTGAGTCAAGCGAGACGGCGATTGGCCAACTTTCGTAAGTGTATCTCCTTTTTTACCATCGATCAGTAGGTAGTTATAGTTAATAGGAACAATTAATATTTTTACTTCAATATTATCTCCTATACTAGTCGAGAAATTAAATATATATATTTTTTTATAGGATCACTATTAATTTTTTTCACTTTCGTAAAAATGTGTCAAAAATAGGAATGTCCGATGCAAAATTCATTTTTTTTTTTATACTAGATGGCAATACATTTCAAGCGTACAGTTGAATTTATGTTATAGATTCGTAAATCAAAATTGAAATTTGTATTATTTTACATTGTATTATCTATTTACTCATTAGGTTATATTTTATTCGTTTTCCGCAGTTGTAAAAACGGAAAGGTACGAGTTTTTGGAAAAAATAAAGTATTTAATTAAAACATATTTTCCGAGAAACTTTATTTAGTCGTTATAATTACAATTGGTTTTGTTTTTGTCCGAGTGTTCTAGGGCAGTGAATACTTACTGCTGTTGCAAAGGTAAAACTCTTATTTTGCATTTTACCCCGGTTTTTTGGTCGTATTCGATAAGACCATTTTTAGCAAACTTAGGAAAGTTAAATGATTTTTTTATACTAGTTTAATTTAAGTTATCTTAAACAAAAGTAAATGAGCTTAGTTAAAGTTAATTTCTGAATTATCCTTTACTATACATTCATAAACGTACTTTGTGCTTTAATAATATTTAGATTTGTATAGACTTACTAATATAATATACTCTATTCAACGTAAGTTGGTCATTTATGCTGATCCGCCGTGGTCCGTGATTGGTTGGCGGTGTTTGACGATCGTCGTTGTTTGTCGTAGTAGGCAGCAGGCTGCCACCGCGACCGTGCATACAGAGGGGGTCTTTTCGAGGGATTTTCGTCGAGTGAGTGGATCAACATACGATGATTAGAGTATAGTAATATAGTAAGTCTATAAAAGTCTAAATATTATTGAAACGCAAAGTAAGTTTATGTGTATATAGTAAAGGACAATTTAGAAATTAGCTTATTTGCTGTTTGTTTAGGATAACTTAATGTCAAATAGTACAAAAGTCGTTTAACTATTTTAAATTTGCCAGTCTTATATTATAAGGTTCGTGTGAGTATCCCATATCTCTGCTTAGGCCTTTTCCCATAATTTTTCACGAACAAATCTTAACGAAAGAAGTTAAGCTAAAATCATCTATTGAAAGACTACCCGGGCTATTTTTTTAATTAGTTAGGTTCAAAGCTATCAACAAAATAACTTATTTACTTAACTATTGAATATACTCGTTTACAGCTTTGGCTTTTAGATATTTTTTCGAAAATAAGATAATTTTTTTGTTCGATATTTTCAAATAAGCAGTTGCTACCATACAAAAGAGATATCTTCGTACACAACGACGGCAGTGAATTATTAAATGTCTGTAATTAGGTAGCGATAACATATTGGCACAAAACACTATACTAATATCAAACTGAATCACAATGAAACACGTGGCACATAATTTGTATAACTACTGAAGTTTATTACGCAATATGGTAATAACATTGTCATATCGTTGTTGTTGTATTATCAAATATCATATTTTCATTGCATGTTGTGTTGTGTTTGTGACACCGCTCATTCGATTTATCGCAGGCTCCGTCACGAAATGTTAATTTGTACCGCAGTACAACACTATAGGTAATAATAATTCGGGCCGAATATGCGATTGTATAGATTTTTAATATTTTACTGGTGTGTAGCCGTGGTAACCGTAAAAATGTTTAAAAACGCGTTATAATTTAGTAGATTTTTTTTTTATGTTGAGTGTATAGCGAAGAATAACTTATTAATTTTATCAAGGTGATGTGTTTTTTATTTGTAAAACACTTTTTCAACTAATATAAAAATTCTCCGATTTTTTTACACGGTATCTCAAATTGGTTTGCGGGGTTTCTGCCCGATGCACAGGGGTCCAAAAAATTAAAAACCGGCATTTCTTGATAAAACGTATAATTTGGTGTCACTTAAATAATTTTAAAATCGAATTTTATTTTAAAACATCTTTGAGCCAATTAGAGCCTCATAAACATCAAAAATGTAAAATTTTTCTGTGTTGATTATGTGGGTAATCAAATTGTATGACATTTTTTTTTTATAAGAAAGACGTTTTTTATATTCCCAAGTTGATATTTTTAATACATTTTTTTTATAAGCCTTTTTACATGGAAAAACCTGAAAATTGCTCTTTTTTTTACCTATATAGAACGTTTTATTTGGTTTGAAATGCTAACTGGTCGTCATAAATATATAAAGTATAACATTTTTTATTTGTTAAAATAAAAATGTTGCTAACGTTTAAATTTATCGAAAGACAAATGTTTATCGTTGGCAAAAGACCGATATTTTGTATTAAAAAGTTTAACACTAATTATTGATTTATTGTAAACAATCAACAAGATTAGATAAGAAATCGAAAAAAAATATTAACTTGTTGATATAAAAACTTTTTTTTTATAAAATATACACATAATTTGTTGACTCGTATGATCAACTTAGAAATATTTTATATTTTAGATTCTAAGTGTAGCACAAAATTTATTGATATATATCATAATATATTAGATTTTTTTTTTTATTAAATGAATACTTTTTCTACCAGATACACCTTTTTCTGAAAGTAAATTCTCTTGGGATAGTACTTAAGGGAGGTCGTTTTTCAATTTTCTTAGGAGTTTCGTCATCAAATGTGAAAACTGAAAATAAAACTGAGGGAAAAAGGGAAAATGTACGAAATACATTAGTAAAATATTATGACTTTTCTGGATAACTTTTATACTAGCACTTTTGCTCCAAGTTACAATGATAGCACTTTTTCTAAAATCTGACTAGAGAGGTACTATAAAGATGCAACTTTTTGATTTTCCTAAGAGTTTTCTCAGCAAATGTGAAAACCCGAGGAAAAACACGGAAAAACCAGGAAAAACATAGGAAAACGGGAAAAACAATACAATATTAAATACATATTATTAAAGAAAATATATAATGCCTATTTAATTATTTTACCATAATATTACATAAATATTGTTGAAGAAGTATCATTATCACCTGAATTCTGATCAGAATCGTTTTTTCGTTAGCAATGGTTTATTGTTGGTTGCAGATATATACATTAAATTTCTTTCTGTAGCCTACTTTCCCAACTTCCTATTTACAAAAATGGCTGCACCCACGTGCGAAGTATGACCGTTTTTTAAATATTTATTGGGCTCTAAATGGCTCAAAAATGTTTTAAATAGAATTTGATTTTAAATTATTCATGTGGCATCAATTTATGAGCTATTAAATCAATAGTTGATGTCGAACGCTAATGTGGACTCTTGTTTTTTAATTTAAGTTTCTTTATTCCATTTATTTTTTATTTATACTTAATTACTCATGTACTTAATTTCTTTAAAACTTTCTTTTTGTATACGTAATATAGAAAAAGGCCTCGCTCGTTAAATAAATAAAATAAAATAAACTCTCTACCTAGAAAAAAGTTACACAGAGGGCTTATCTTTCGTCCACTAATTACACATAATGAACACAGTAACAACAACGACATCAAATACCAAAATTTAGTGTTGAGTTAGTGTTGGCGAAGGGTAAATTTTTCAAATACATTTTTGAATCCATTTTTCAATGAGATGTTGGATTTTCAGTACCAGCATTCCAATTTCCATGGCACCAAAATTTAGTACTAAATTAGTACAGAAAATAATTAAATTAAATAACTTTATTTACCTATTTTACTTGTGGTACATTCTTTAAAGTACACTGAGTTATAAATATGGTGTAAGACTATTATAAATTTATATTGTATTCGATTTATTCGATTGTTGCATCAAAATAAAGAGATTTATTTTTTCTACATTTTGCCATTAAAAAAAATTATTTTCCAAAAGTTTCTTTCTGATTGTTTCACCAAGGCCTTTAAATTATGTGTGAGTTTAAAATTATGTATCTACTATTAGAAAATAAAATTGATCTATTTTAAAAATCAAAACGTACCGTAAGTGTAATTTCTCGATGTATATTTCACCAAGGTTGGAACCAAAGAATTGTTTCTTAAAATGATATCGATCGGCGACGCATTATATTGTATTTCGGGTATAGATCCTTTTTTTATGATCTCGTTGCTCTCTATTGTATCATTGATCGATACTAATTGGAGGACGTCCCGATCATTTCCAAGTTTTCGATGTTTTTTACCGGTTTTTAGATCTTTTCTTTTTTTCCCATTTTTACTGTTTTGTTTTTTATTACCTTTCTTTTTCTCTTTTCGGGTTTTTTTTTCTCTTTTCTTTGTCGCCGGTTGTTCCAGCTTCTGCAGTCCTCTACCGTTCAACCAATCTTCGTAATTTTTCCACGGCCACCAAACGTTGTTCTCGGCTCTTTCGACGATTTCCAATTTTTTGTTATCATTATCCTCTGGGACTTTGACTTTTTCTTTGCCCGGTAAATCTGGACTAGTCCAACTATGTTTATATATAAAAACGAAACAATATTAATTATTATCGCGTAAATTTATGAAAACTAAATATAACAAATAAATAACTTACTCGAACAGTGGTCTCTGTCGGTTAGTGATTTTCTCTACGTTTGTAACATTTTGCAGATTATAGTCCAGACTGTATTGTTGCCCACTCAATTGCCTGGTTTGAAAATATGTACTGTCATTGGCGACCACTGTCCATACTGAAACAGCACACAATTGATAATATATACTTAGGTCCATTGCGAGAATATTTTTAATACATTTATTTTTAAAATAATGACTATTAAATAAAAAAAAAAAGTCTTATTCTCATTGATACATGTGCCTCAGTGTTGAAACCCCAGCCCTTATTAGTTATTAGCATTACTCCGGTCAGGTTGAATCATTATCATATATAAACCGTACATCCTAATCGGGGGCGTCATGTAGAGGGAATGGGATCAGGGGTTGCAGAAAATTTTGAAAACTTGGCGCCTATGCATGCGATATCGGCGTTACACGAATTTTGAATGATTTTTAGAATAATATCGCGGATAAAACAATCAATGTGTGTTATCGCTGGGACGGGGGATATGCCACGAGGCGATAATCCAACGACCGATCGTTATGGCAATGAGATCTGTAGTATAGACTTACACGTCTAGACGGAACATTCAGCATGAAAACGCGTTCCGGTGGATAAAGCTTCATTCCGAAGACTAGATTGTGTCAAATACACAATTATGTTATAAGATGATAAACGGTGTGTTTTTATCGGCTATCCTCGAAATGTAAAGTTGTTCTCACTCACACCTCAGACTATATATTTAAATGTATCCCTCATGATTCGTTCGGACCGACCATACACCCCAGTCCTCCGGATGAATGTTCCGTCTTGATGTATAGGTATATGGGTATTATAATACGATATAGTTATCGTTAATCAATATTATAACAATATTCCGTTTTGAAGAATGCCGTGAACGGTATTTTTCCGTTTCGAATGAATATACGTGTATAAAATAATAATAATAATAATATGCACCTGTAATACGACAATAGCGACGCCGTTCTGTAAATATACGGCCGGCGCATGGTGGTAACCATATGATATGATTGTATTATTATGGTCATTTGTCACCGGTCTTTCATATGGTATATTATACGACATTATTGTTTACAGTGCGCGGTTCTCGGGATTCAACGCCCATCCGCGCGGACGGAAAACAACACCTGGCTGCTCCAAAATGGGTATACGGTATACCTACTTGGCAAATAAATCTTAAACGCGTCGCCCGAAACAATAGAGAAAATGGTAATACATCACCCACAATTTGACTTATTGTATTGTACAAAATAATACACGCTAACCGAATAATAATTGTCGGAAATGAAAACGTTTAATAATAATAATATATTGTAGTGTAATACGTCCGCGCGCGTGAATTATGGTATAAAACCCGAAATCTCCATCAAGTCGTAACACTAATATAATGTATCACACTTCGTATGAGTGAAAAAAAAAAAATAAATAAAAAATTGTAGGTTTACAATCCTACGCCAACAGACGCGGGCTGATCGGAAACCGAAATAAGTAATAATTGAAACCGAAATAAGTAATAATTGAAACCTCTGAGGGGGGGGGGAAATTATCAAAATAAAAAAAAAACTTTATAGAAAAGATATTGTTGCCGCATTATGGTAATCCGAAGCTGATGTCGATTCGGTTCAGTTTTTAGCGCCTGCGCGGTCGTAAACTCTGCGGATTTATTGACCGGTTTATATATTTAGGACTGTACCATTATTATTACGTTACATCCCGGTATCGATTCGGGTGAAGGTACAATATAATATTATAATATTTAATATTATCGTCTTTGTCGGTTTTTTTTTTTTTTTTGACGTTAAATTAAATATACACACACGCAGACACGTCGTCGGCCGCGCGCGTTTACAATAATATGATAATTGTATAATATTAAATAGATTTGTAAAAAAATAAAAAATACTATATTGATACCGCGCCGGTTGCGTTTGATCAAACACAACACGGAGGCACGCCGATCGGTGAAAATAACATGTTTAGTCCGGGTGTATTTTCGGAATTAACAACAAAATCGAATATTTTACGAAATATGATAATAATAATATTATTATTATAATATCGACAGTCGAACCGCGTTCATATTGAATATGTTAATACTTTCCGGTATAACATACTCGTATTATTATTTTAAACGAAGTCGGTGTTATTTTAAGGTAGGTTGGTAAGCAGGTAGGCAAGCACTATGATTGAAATACCGCACGTTATTGTATTTCGTTTCCTCTTGTCTAAACGTATGGTAAGGGGATTTCAGGGGATATCAAAATATCGTCTATTCTATGTCTTTTTAGTCGTATACATCGCGTAGACTGTGTTATTACAATAGTGCACCGAACATATAGGTACGTAGCAAATTTTTACACAGGTAAACTATGTAATTAAGTAAAACAGATTTTGCTTGGAAAGTTTTCTAAAAAAGTTCCTATTTTTTTTTTCTTTAGTCATTTAACGTTTAAATAACCAAACCGTATCGATTGTTATAAAGGATTTTCAAATATTTTTTGCGCGACAAAAAATATGTATTGTTAGACTAATTTATGTCGGCATTTTTTTTTATACCTCTAACAAAAAATCTTATGCATCGAAAACGAAAATTATTCAGTTGAAAAAAAAAATTGATTTAGCCGATATATAATTCGGATCCATGTATTATTGTATGGATTCTGAAAAGTTATCGAAAATTTCTTAAATGTCATGTTAATAACAAAATATCAAAAAACCAAGTGCTCTGTGGCCCCCTTTAATATTAAGATAGAATACCAAAATTTGGACATATTTTTTTTCAGTTATTCAGAAAAATTTTCGGGGTTAGAACAATTTTTTTGTAGTTAGTCTACACTTATAAGAATTGTTTAAAAATAACACGTTTTAACGATTATTTTTCACTTAATAACACCAAAAAACCAAAACCGAAAATAACAGGAATTTTCTTCATTATAAAGAAACTTACAATGGAAATTAAAATGATCTAAATACTAGAAATAAACCCTAAAGTTGATGATCGGAGCAAAATTTCTGTAGTAATATAGTACTTTACAGACAGAAAATAATTACAATTTTAAAAACACACGAGTAGCAGAGCTCTGTCACTTGAGTCTAGAACCAAATTTTCCCCCATTTAACTTGCTTCTACAATATTTTATGTTTTTTTTTAGAATAATAATTGATATAAATTAGATTTAACTACCAGAGTTTTATTAAAATTTTACATTAACTAGATTGTGACCAGACCATTGCGCGATACAATAATTTAAAACGTGCAATTCAAAATGCATTTCATTAATAAACCAATGACTAAAATCTTAAATTGTAGCCAATTATAATCAAATTTGTTAGGATTTGTTTTAATACAATATTTAAAACAAGTTAGTATTTGTTTTAAATTATCTATTATGATTTCTGACTAATATTAAGTTAATAGCGCAACTATAGTATAGACCAACTTTGGAAGTACTAAAATTATAGACCCATCATTTACACTGCACTTATAGTAAGCAACTATACATTTCATTTCAAATTCTTTGGACAGAACGATAACTTTCTAACTTTATTTTTATACCCACATGCATTGTTCGCAGTGTTTTAATTTTTCTAGTAGGGGGGTATTACTAAAATTACTAGTAATGACCTTTTTTTTTTGCTTATCTACTCTCTTAGAGCCAGTCAAATTATATACCTCGATTTAATACTAATTGTTCGTAGGTAATCTGTTTTATTAAAATAGGTTAAATAGTTCTTGAGATTTTTGCTTACATACGAGTATAAATAGGTTGAAAGTTTAAACTTACAAACTTCCAACTTCCAACCCTCTGAATGCACATTTTCAATAAAAACTATAATATTTACATATTAAACACATTTAACTAAGTTATTTACTTTTATACATGCCAAAAACATCATTTTGCGAACTGAGTAGATTTGGTTAACTTTAGTTTTAGAGTGAAAGCATCTATTATAAAACTTAAAGAGGACAATATTGTGAAGTGTACGACAATTTTTTTTTCGTTATTCCAATTATAAATGGCCGTTAAATCGATTTGAAACTATGATTATTTAAACATTTTTAAATTACAGTAATTTTCTAAAAAAATGAACTAAAAAAAACCGCATTTTCGTGCACTCTGAAATGTTGTCCTCTTTTAGTCTTATAATAAGTACTTTTATTCTAAAACTAAAATTAGTTCTACTAGGTCTGCATGAGGAAGTTGTTGCCGAGTTGTGTTCAGTGGTGGATTTATGAGGGAGTCCAGGGGGTCCGGGTCCTCCCCAGATACCGATATAATTTCAATAAAAAAGAGGCATCTTTAAGAGATCTTAAGGCATCTTTAGAGATACCTTTTAAATACATATTATAATTTTGGATACCTCCCAAAAAAAATGTTGAAAATCCGTCACTGTGTGCGTTAATAAGACAGATATGTACGTAAATGCACGTAGATATGATACACTCATCTTAATCTTTATGTTCTACACATAGAAACAAATTAATCATGGTGAGCGGTGCGTTTATTTTATTAATTTATTATACTGTATGATATAGTCAATATAATCTATTTAAAATAATAATAAAAAAAATGAAAATTAATATCGGATTAAATAGGTACGAATAGATTAATAATAATTATGAATTACAAGTATAATAAACCGGCTGCCAGTAAACTATAGTACAACGAGAACACGTATTTTTTAATTTTTGTTATAGTTAATAATTTAATATTAAATTAATCTTATTAACGAAAATATTTAAATTAAGTTCAATATTATTATAGTGCTTACCGTAAATATTTGAAGCGACTGTATAAATAGTTAATACTTGAAGAAAATTATAATTGCCCAGTATAAAACACGTCATAGTAAATTGTTGTTTCGAATTCTGATGATAATAATATTGCTGAAATAATTTATAAGAACAACGGATCACCCGAAATTATTGAAAAAATAAAAAAAAACTTCCTATTACAAAGGGTAGAGGTGTACTGAAGATAACCGCAGGAAGGAGTGCCTGTCATACGGAAATATCATCCAAGTAGTCTCATTCATTTAGTCATATGCGTATGGTATTATTGTGCAGTCCCCTCTAAAATACACATCTCGTTCCGTGTAGTACGTACGTTAGAATTTTACGACTGTTTTAGATTTATATTTTGTTTGTTTTTGATTTTTTTTTTTATTATTTTTATTATTATTATTATTTTTAATACGATGACATTTCCTCTTTCAGTCATTCGTACACTTGTATGAATGATTTTTGAATTTTAATATTATTTATTCTTAGGTATTATTATAGTATCTGTATAGGATTTAATATTATTTTTATTGTTCGAACGTTTAGAAATACAAAACGTAGGTACCTACGTGTATATCAATTCACGGGACAGCTATATAGTTTTTATTCTAACAAAGCGTACGATGCGTTTATATTTGATTTCATAAAATTCGCCTTCGTATGTATAAAAAAAAGACAAAGAAACAAACACCTATTAAATTAATTATTGTATTCAAATCGATTAATTTACTTATATTTATTTACTTATCGACGAAATCAAAATATTTTATCGTTTGACGAAAATAAATTGCATGCCTATAGGCGTTAGGTGTATACGATTTCCTTATCACACGTATATTCACGTATTTTCACATATTTTCACTACGTATTTACGTGAATGACACTAAAGTACGCGAACACGGATAGTAAATTCACGTATATTATAATTATACTTGAGTATGAATTTTTCATTCACCTGTACATCGATCCCGTTTTCACGTACTTCTTAACTCACGTTTTTAATCAAGACCAATAATTATAATATATTAAATTAATAATGTAATAGATATTATATTTTAGATCTAAAACAATGATGGTGCAAATGAAAATGTATTTTGAATATTAATACATAATATTATGGATTTGTTTAAAATTAATTATGTATTTTCCAAGTTATTTAACTGTTTACATACATTTATTATGCAATTTTTTTGTTAGTTAAATATACTATTATAAACGATTTATTAAAATACGAAATGCGCTCTTATTATATGCATATTTAATAATTCTAGAGCATTTCATAATGTAGGGTAAATGTTATTCACCTGAAGATTACTGTATGATCATAGACTTATAAAGGATTGGGCTAATAGCAGAGAGGGAGAGAGAGACAGAGAGAGAGGTCCGGGGACTAAAATCGTTAGAAAAAGATAGCATACAGTTTAGATATTATTATTATCATATATTAATAAGTCTATAAGTATACGCTAATTTTAAATTTATAATTTACTTTTATATTATCCTGATAATATTATCATAACACGATTTTTAATAATGCAACACAAAAACAAATTATTAACGCAAATAGTACTGTCGTCAGTAATATAATCACTGCAGACGACACCAAATAATATATTATATTAAGGATTATGATATTATCAATTATTGTGCAAAATATATTTTATTTAAGAACAGTCCGCGTTAAGTTGCGAGTACACAGGATCCGTTCAGTTCAGTTTTCTAATCTTATCCCGTCCACGGGATAAGTGACTGAACGAAATTTTCTGATTTGATGTACGATCAAAGTAAAAATCGAAATGAGATTAAACTGAACTGAACGGATTCGATGTGCTCGTTCTTTATACTTATTACATAACAATACGTACACAAGAAAAATAGTTATTTTAACACGATTATTCAATATTAAGATAATTTGCTTTGAAACGAGTCATTATAACTTGTATATAGTGTTAATATAATATTAATTAAAACAAAAGTCGAAAAATCGGTAATAATTACTACAGCAGCTAATGTAGTAATATAGTATGTTTGATGGCACAAACATTCGAGATGTAATTCGAGATGTGATTGATTTAGCTATCCAGGCGACTATATCGACTATTCGGATGATATAATTGGATATAACAAAAAATTCAATACCATATAATTATTATTATTACAACGGGCGCCACGTTTTGTTTCTAGGTGTAGTTCTCTATTTAAAATCTACAAACTTTAAAAATGATGCGGTAACTTCACACTATACGCAAGACCGAATTGAGTATATCATCGTGTTGGCCCCGGGGCCTAAATTAACAAAAACACATGTACAGATTATACACGCATTACAATTTATTAATTACAATTTATATTTATCTCGTGATTAACTACTTTTAATAAATTTTATTTGTACCCTGTGTTTCCAAAGAGAATTGACCTATTATCAAACTCAAAGGCAAGATGTGTTTAACGGATGTTTTTTTTTTTAGATATTTTAATATTCAAGATAGATAGGTATGAGTCTATGCGAAATATTCCAAATTAAAAATGTTCATATCTCGATAAAAACAATTAAACATATATATATACAAAAACTAAAACAATGTATAACCTAGCTAATGTTCTTATCTCCTTTAAGTTTGACAATTATTCACTCTAATATATTATAACGAACATATTATCTACATATAAAGCAAAAAAATAAGTACGTAATATTAAAAAGACGAACATACTTCGTAAGATATGTGGGCCACTGTTGTAGGTAAGAAGTTGTGAAGGAAGATTTAGTCATGTCATATAAAAATTGTATGTATATCTGTAAGCAATAATTAATCTTTGCTAACAATAAACGATTTTGAGTAGAGTTCGGCTATACATGTTTTAAAAGGTCTTCATATTTACGATTTTTGTCAAAATTTGATACTAAAATTCTTTTAAAAAAATATTTTACATTATACTCAATTTACTTTTTGTTCACAAAATACGACCCATAATGAACCTTCTGTTAAATTTTCAAGCATTTTTGTTTGATCTAACAATTTTATCTACAGAGGACCTATTGAATACAAATGATGTTAAATAGTCACAAAATTAAAATGCCTATAATCAGCTCAAAAGTGGTTAAAATGTTTTTTAAAAAAAATATAAGTTTCCTGTCCAAATTTCAAGTCTCTACGAATATTTTTAACTGAATCACATCAAAAAACAAAAATTGAAAATAATATGTATTTCGTTAATTTTCCCGTTTTTCCTACGTTTCTTCTCGGGTTTTCTCGATTATTATAAAAACCACCTAAGGTGGTTTTTTCTCCAAGTACAATTTCCTTTCAGAGAAGGGTATACACACTTGAAATTTGGAGCAAAATTTCTGGTATAAAAGTTGTTTACAGAGAAAAAAAAAATAAACGTCATTTTAAAACCAATACATTCTTCGCTTCGTTCAAAATAAAAAAAAAAAAACATTAGTGAGCAGCAGACTTCCATCACAAGAGCTAAACTTTCACCCACTTATTTAGTATTATAGACATACAAGGTCTGACCAATAAGTAATGAGACTGTTTTTTTTTTTGCTACGCTTGTGGTAACACTGCGAATCTGAAACTTCGTTCGGTTAATCTCTCATCCCTCCTCTATCGATACATGTGCTCGCGATTTTCGTACAATAATTAGTTTTCCAGTTGTGTTATGTTTTCGACAACGTGTTTGTAAGGCGTGTCACAAATATGAAACAACGTAATATAAATTTTGCGTTAAACTCGGCGATTCCGTTATGGAAACGTACGATAAATTGGTGAAAGTGTTCGGTGATGAAGCCCTGAGTCGTTCTCAGGTATTTCGATGGCATACAAATTTTAAAAATGGTCGTGAAAGCGTCGGGGATGAACCGCGAAGTGGGAGATCGGTTGAAGCTCGAACTGACAACAATGTTCAGCGTGTGCGCACTCTCGTGCATCAAGATCGGCGTTNAAAGCTGTGTGCAAAGATGGTACCTTCATCATGACAATGCTCCATGCCATCGTGCCTTCAGTGTGTCGCGACTTTTGACCTCTAAGAACATCGCAGTGTTGCCACAAGCGCCCTATTCGCCGGATATGTCACCCTGCGACTTCTTTTTGTTCCCTCAAACAAAATTGGCCGTGAAAGGAACGCATTTTGAGTCCATAACTGACATCCAGAACGCCGTGACGAGGGTACTTCAGGACATTCCAGTCGAAGCCTTCCAGAAATGTTATGAGAGCTGGAAAAAACGTTGGAACCAGTGTATAGGGGTGGGAGGGGAGTTCTTTGAAGTGGATCACATCGATGTATCCTAATATTTAAATATACGTATTTTATTGAATTAGTCTCATTACTTATTGGTTAGACCTCGTATATACTGTGTAAAACAATACGTCATAACCAAATACTACAAACATTATAATACAGTACAAACACTTCCAAAAGATTGAAATTTAAGCATAAAAATAATTGGCGCTGAGATGGAAAGTTAAAACCTCCAAAAGACACATCCTTAATATCTACATCGTGCAAATACAAAACTTCATTCCTTGGCTTTATATGGAACAAATAAACATTATCTTCCCATGCTGAAATCGTTGTTAAATTCTACACAATTCTCATCATTTCAATGCACCTGTTGAAAAACTTTAATTTCAAAGTTTAAGCTCATATGGTCCAGAGGGAGCCATTCTAAGTGTACTAAAGTATTGGAAAAAAGTATACCTGTATAATAATATATTTAACAGACAATTTAGGCTGCATTAGTCTCAATTTTCGTGGAAATTTATACTAAAATTATAAATATAACACTGAAGCGTATTGTGTACAAAACAAGTTTTATTAAAATTTTTCTATCGATTCATATTATAAACAATCAATACTGTAACCAATAAACCTATACACAACGAGTTTTTTTAATATTTTTTATTAGTTTATTTTTATAAAGATATACCTAAGTAGGAACATAATATCAATAAAGCCTATAGTTTTAGATAGAGTTATTAACTATTGCAAACTGTGTTTTGTTTCTTTTTCAGTAGGTATTTAAAAAAAAAAAAATCGACAATATTATATGTTATCTACTTACATTATAATATGTTTATAAAATAATATCTTATAACCGAAAACCTTTTAAAAAAAAAAAAAATAATAACGGAATTTAATGTTGATCTTAGTGTAGGTAGGTATTTTTTTACGATGTCTTTTTACGATTTCTTCCGAAACGATTGTAGGAATGGGTTTTTTGTATAATTTATTCAAAGTGGATATCGGATCAAAGATTTTAACAATATTTGAAATGTATACCTGTTTATTATATCATAATAATATTATAACTCATCGATACCTGTGGAACACGCCTCCTCGGTTTCTGAAATAGAACGTAAGGGGCTGTCGATATTTATACCTAATCCTATCCACTTAGATGGAGCACTTGATTGGTTATTCCTACCACACTGGCCAGCCTTATGGACCAAGTCGTTGGATTGATATATAAATAAAGGTGTCTAAGTATATCTTACAGGTCTAAGAAACTTAAGATCTGTATTCGTCACTTAACACAATTAAACATAATTTAAGAACGATTGAATTCATTCCAAGTTCAACTAATAAATATTAGAATAATATAAATACACGTGATCTGATTATCCTTGATTTCTTTGGGTAATTATGGCAATACCAGATGAAACAGAGCACGAGTGGTGTGTGGTGATTTTTAATAAGAGTTAAATTTTAATATAATATTAGAGTTACACTCGCTACGATAATATTAAACCTGATTATTGTTGGGACTCGATTATATGGTTTCGACTTGATTGGTGTAAATATACATACATATAGGTGCGTTCGTATTTCGTGTTCCAGTTTTATGCCTAGCTAAGCAAAACGTGAAACGATGTACGAAAGGTGATGTGACGAGTCAGAGAAACTGTATACTTCTCTACCATTTTTAAATATTTTTGAAGTGTTTTTTAACGTTTTTAAGTATTTTTTTTTCAGATTTATATGCCATAAAATCCAAGCCCTAATTATGAGGTTACTCATTAACGGTTTTTTAAATTGTATTGGGCTACATTTATAAGTTTATAACAAATATTAAATATTGTTTATGAAAAAATATTATTGAATCTTTAGTTATGGAGTTCAGATAGTAAAAATGTCTGTGATGTTTTCGTAGTTAACTTGTAAGTATACCTACAAAAGATGTGAAATTTTTAACAGTTCACTTCCAAGATAATTTATTAAAAATAATTTCCAAATTATTCACATCTGTGTAATAAAAGACTTTATTTGTAGCATTTTTCCAGATTCTAGAATAGTTTGTTCTCTAAAATTAAAAAAAAATCTCACAACAAATGACGATGTATTGATTTTATTTTTGTTGATTTTTAGATTGTCTATTTAGAAATAAAGATAATTTTGCTTTCACTGTTTTCAGTTATCACACTAAATAATCGAATTTAATATTACTGTATTATTTAGCAATAATGATACCTAATACTACTTCACTTTTAAACTTCCCAGTTATTATTTGTGAGTCTTTGTGTTTGGATTTGTTCTTTTTATTGTACTTATTTTAGTTTATCTTCTTTTTATTAGGGACGGAATTTGTATAAAAAAAGTTTACTGGGACGGAACTCAGATACAGTCATTCTAACCAATATCATATCATAATCGTATTATTAAACATTATTTATCGGTAAAATTGTCAAGGTCAAAACTATAAAAATACAAGTACTTAAAACTAGAAATTAATTAAATTGAATTTGAATTTGTCCCATCTGTTTTAAAAAAGGTCTAAAGCCATGATCATATAGAAAAAAAAAAGACTTATAGTATAGTATAATCCTAGTAGTTTATCTTGCCCTACGTAAAATATCTTTTGATTGAAATAATTTATCATTGCTATTAGTATATTATTAATGTATCCTGTATTATCTTTCTATAACCTCCTGCCTACAACAGTAGTATATCCAGGAGGAGATAGGCCTATCGAGAAATCGGGAATTTTCCGAATCTTGTTAGTGATGTGTACGGATATTATTGAAGAAACTAAAATTAATGTATAAGGTTGATAACCTAAAAACAAGGAAAAGGTCATCAGTATTTTTTTCATGTAGGGGTCCCTTTCTAATGGCCAAAATTGCTTTAGCCGCCACCGGGTATACCTCATGGTATGAAGTATTATTTAGAAATTGATTTATTAAGTAGTTTTTTTTTATGTAATGTTTAAACAATATTTTAATTTTCACCGGTTTAGAATATTAGGTATAAAAAAGAGAAAATCTTTCCTTTTTTTTTTTTTGCACGGTCTTTGTGCACGGTACTATTTACTATACTAAGAAATTAAATACGACGTCTTCATAATATATAATTACAAAATTGTTTTGGAATAAGTAATACTGTAACAGTTGTTACATCAAA
This sequence comes from Cinara cedri, assembly GCA_902439185.1. NCBI lineage: Eukaryota > Metazoa > Arthropoda > Insecta > Hemiptera > Aphididae > Cinara > Cinara cedri. Next base: position 1,684,343 of record CABPRJ010002370.1, read on the forward strand.
TATATTTTATTTACTTCGACTGTACTCAGCAATCACTAATATTCTACTTGATTGTAACCAAGTTGTGTTTCCAAAATTAAATATTATTATTATTATGTACACGATAATAATACCTAATAGTAATAATAATAATAACAATAATCATAATAATAATAATAACAATAATAACAATAATAATAATAATAACAATAATAATATTATAATTATATTATAATTATATTATTGCATAGTATTATTATTTGCATAAGATAATTTTTATTTTTTTTTACTAATGATATAATCCTCATTGGTTACGTCTTTCAAAATTTAATCAATTATACCCAATCATTATAATCGATGCTAGAAAAATAAATCGCTTAACAATGAACGATAAATTAGCCAAAAAAAAAAGTGCTGAACGCAATTACTATTATTGATTTGCAATTATTGAGTACGAAAAAAGCATACAGAGTGATTTGTTTTTATCATGATTCAGCGAATATCTATGCAACGAATCGCACAAAAAAACAAAATTGTACCTTTATTCCATACAGCATAATAACAAGTATTATATAGACAAAAATTCGAATACAGAATATTTTTCTAAAACATGATGATTTTATATTATGCATAGCTTTTAGAAGTTTATGAGTTATAAAAATTTAAAGTTTAAACCATGAAGGAGTAGAGGAGAGTGGTTATTAGAAATGGTTATGGAATGTATTGATCTTATAAGGATTAGGGGTAAACACGTGAACATATTGTTTAAATAAAGCGATAAGTAAACGATAAGTAAGTTTAAACAATGTCTGTGTTGGTAAAAGCACAGAATTGATGTTCATTTAAAATCGTTCGAGGAAATACACAAAAAGGCATCTTGTACTTACTTATCAAATAAATTGCACTTCTTTGGCTAGTCTGTTGATGTTTTTTTTAAATAATTTTTGCACTTTAAAATTACAATTTTCTTCAGTTAGTCTAACTGTTTTTTTTTTGTTTAAGCATAGGTAATAATTTTTAAACACATACAATATAATAATGTATAGTGTAACAAACGTGTTTATGCTTTTAATTAAGAGAAAATAACGGTTTTAATATAAGTAAGAAAATTCTCGTCGATATCAACTATGTATTTTAATACATAATTATTAATCCGAACAAATGAACACTGATTTGTTAGTAAACAAAATCGAGTCAATGTGAATCGCATAAACAATAATTATAATAATATATTCATATAAGTTTACCCAGTTGTTCCGATGTAAATATATACAATATATTTATACAAAAATGACACCTTAATTACTATACTAATTTTCATTGACTACCGGATAAAATAGTTTTTGTGGTAATAAATTCTATTAGTTCTACAATTATTATTTTATAATTTTATACTGTGTATATACATATGCAGTTGTATCGCATTTAAGCAGTGGCTAAAGAGGGAAGTGTGGAGAGGGGTGGATTTGCTCATTTTTATTTATTTTATTTACAATAATTCCTCCTTTAATTTAAGTCATCGTAGTCCGAGGATACGCTTTAGTTATTGTTGTTGAGAAATTATGAATGTAACTTTGAAAACGCTAATTAGTTTTATTGAAAACAGTATTTATGAAGCAGACATATGCGCAGGGTAATATTTGAGAGAGAGTGCGCAGTTTATTTATAAGCCTTATTAGTATAATATGTGTTTGAAAAAATTTGTGCGAGATCAGTAAATATTTTGGAAATCTTGTCTATATGATGGCTTTTCTGAAAGTTTAGTTAATCATCGGGTAAGAATTACTTGGTTAAGAACAAATTGTTTAAAAGTAAAATACATATAGAACTTTAAAATTAATAATATAAATAATATATGTAATGTAAAATCAATATATATGTATATAATTTAAAGGACCATCTTAACAGTCCTCCGTCTTTCTCTATATATTGATTTTTCTCTATCACCGGTTTTTTTTAGCTTATTACGACTCCTGCACACGCATAACACGCCCATTGTTCATAATCTTCTGTTTTCTTCTATTACGTTTACTATTTAATTCTTCTTTGGAATAAACCCTAGGTATTCTACCTCTTTCTTGAACTTCTCTTTTTCAACTTTTTCTCGTTTTTAGTGACCAATGTTAGTAGGGATTACGAAAAGAATCAAAACAACATGATATAATTGCTTTTTAAATTCTTTGGATTTGGATGGGCTATTTTCAATAGTCAAATATAGTAATATAATTTTTGAGACTATATTTTTATTTGCACAAATTATAAAATAAAGGGGGTGATTATATTATTTGTATTATTTGTACGATGAAATTACACAGATACGTCAGTATAGTGAAGTACTAGAAGTAGGCCAATCATTTATGAAAAAAAAAATACATGTAACATATATTTTAAAACTAAAAAACATCTGTTGAGATTGTACCTAATAATTATTACAGTATTTAAAAAAATACACCTTTAAGTTCTTTCTAAATATATAATACAATTAAGTTACATGATATTTTATGGTATAACAAATATTTGATTTTTGCATGAATTTATTATACGGCATTAACAAAATCATTTTTCCTGTATAGTAATCAAATACATAATTGTATAATGTTTTGTTCTCGCTCGTAATTGTATTGGGTACATGCATAATATGATATTTAAATTTGAATTACAGGGTTCTTCCATATTAATATTGTTTAAATTGCATTTAGTTAAATATTATTATTGGGTTTTTTAAAATAGTCACCTATAATCTACAAAAAATAATTATAGGTTTTTTAATAAATGATGCAATTTATATTGTCATCATTTATTAAATAATAATAAATTATGAAAATTATTTTTTTATTTCATCAGTCTTAAAAAGCGGTAACCAAATAAGGAGTGATTCGATGTTGATGTAATTAATTCCATTACATTTATATTTCCTCAATGAAAACAAAGAAAAAAAAAAGAAATACTTAATAATTTTAAACATGTATTCTCAGAAAATTTTGAAAAAAATTTTAAATTTAGTATATTAAAACAAACCATCGTAGTTGCACACATGATGTTCTAACCTTTAAGTTTAATAAAAAGTCAATTTACTATAATATTGACTCTATAAGTACAAAAGTGGTCCTATTGATCGCATATTCATTATGCCATGTTTTTTTTAAGATGGAGACAACACATGCTAGTGTCACGTTCTCTTAAGTATGTATATTGGTAATAAGTATATAGTATAGTATGTATAATTAATTATTTTAAGGGGTTGAAATACATCAATTTTTGTTTGTTTTAGAAGAATAAACGGTAGAAAACTAAAAATAGGTACTTCCCAATGTCCAATTTTATTTTTAAAGTATCAACAAATACGATCATAAATTTGCTACGTTATTTATGAAGTTGATTTTCAACTGTAACTTTTGAAGTCTTCAAAATTGGGATATTCTTTTTGAAAATTACGTAAAAAAAACTACGCTATTCCAGTTTATGTGGTCCACATTAAATTTGAACCTATTTATTTTGGATAAATCATCAAATTTTAAAGAAAAATCAACTTCCTGAATAATCTCGACAAACCCATACTTACTGCAAAAATTTAAATCGGACATTGGGAAGTATGGTCTAATTGTCCACCGCTTATCCGTCTAAAACGTTATGTTCGTGCGTAAAACCGGGTTTACCTCTTCTCCTTAAATAAATATCGAGCAGTTGATTAGTAGAAAATTCTTATCGCTAAGGTGGTTATTAAAAGGTAAAAATAATTTTCAAATTTACCAAAATTGGAAACCGTTTACAACAAAAATAAAAAAGAATAATGGGGACGGGTGCAACCACTGCTTTTTCAACAATAAATATATCATTTTGTAGTAAAATAATTAAATTAAATAGGCTTTATATATTTTCTTTAATAGTATCTGTTTAACGTTGTACTGATTTTCACAGTGTTTATAAGTTTTTTCCGGTTTTCTCATATTTTATCATGGTTTTTCACATTTGCTTTGAAAACCGTGGGGAAAATCAAAAACTGACCTCTTTAAAGTACTTATCCATGCATAATTTCTTTCAGAAACGGTGCTACAAGTAGAAGTCCTTCTGATAGAAAATTTGCGCACAGATAAAAAAAAAAAAAAAATTAATCATCTTTGTAAAACTTTAAGTTCCTTCGATCCACTCAGAATCTAAAAGTATTTTGAATTGAATTAATTAAATTTATCAAAAAATATTTAATTGTTTATGTGACGTTAAACAACGAAAACGGGTCCGTGTTGTAAAGGTGAACCACCCAACCTCAAAAATATATTTATTTCGATGACCCATAAGGAAAAAAAAAATACACATATTATTAGTAATTGATTATTATGCACCTACTTATTATATAATATTATTTTAACGATAGTTTCTTTTACTACAGGTAGTAAGAACGAGTGTTCAGTGTATTAGTGAAATATGTATAGGTTATTCCTATTTACCTTGGAATTCGATCATTAATATGTATAAGTATTAAGTATTAAAATTCACAACACCCAAAAATTTACTCCGTGAAAGAGTGAATGGAGTAGGTAGCCGTAGCTATGTTTGTGAGTGTAGGTTAGTATATTCCATGTTACCAGTACTATACAGTATGTTTTTCTGACAACACAAAATATTTCGGTTGGAAAAAAAGTATAAGGTTACAAGTTTGCAAATTTCAAACTAATTTTTACCAAAATTTTAGGTAACACAGTGCATGCATGGGAAATAAAACATACATTTCCTAAAATTAAAAACATATATTCTTAGTACTAGATTAAAATTGTAGATGCTGTTTTTTTCGAGCAACATTTGATTGATTTACATTTTTGCCACTTAAAAAATTACTTAAGAAATTGATATACAATTATCTAAAGTTGATTAAAAATGATCGTTTGGTTTATGTAATTTTAGGATTATAATTCGTCCTCGTTAAATAGCTAGTAGTCAAAATTTGTCACTATTAAAGTTATTAGTTAAATTAATTTAAAAGTTCATAATTTTAATTGAAATAAGATATGACTGTGTAATGCGTGTATACCGGACAATTTTTGAGGTAGATAAAAATTGTGCGAGTCAATGTTGCAAAAAAAAAAAAATTCTATTCAAATTTAATATTAAAAATAGGTATTTATATTTCAAAAAAAAATACTTTTTAAAATATTTTTAGTACAGATATAGATAATTTATTATTATATTATTTTAAAATGTATTTGGAATACGCATTTGATTACTAATACAGATACTTTTGAAAAGTATTAAAAATCACTTTCAAATATTTTTGTTTATAAAAGAGAATAGAGTCGTTAATGTTCGGGTTTTTCTCTTGTATAACACTGGTTATAACATTTACTGTAGTATACGTTAAAATGTTAAATCCAACTATTACTAATTAACTTTCAACGTGGTGTAAATCGGTACACTTAAAATAGTTACGAAAAATATTTGTTTTAAAATGTTTAAATACAAATGTATTTTTAAAATATTTCAAATACAATATGGTAATTCCCGTAGAAGTACCTATATACAATACGTATTCGAACAGCGTAAAAGTATTTAAATGTTTTCACTTAAATATCTAGGCATTGCTTTACGAGTCTGGTTTTATCACGCTCCGCGAGGGACAGCGATTTTAAAATTGACTTAACGTGTGTATTTTGTACCAGAGACCTTTATATATATATATATAAAAAAAAAAGTCCGTCCAGATGAAATATTTCGTGTTATTACTAGGGTGAAACACACTGTATGTAAAACAGAAAAAAAAAAACAAATAAATGTTTATACCTACTACTATAATACATAATAGTATTATTAGTTATGTGTATTGCGAAAATCGCCGCTAGCGATGGGATTAAACGTGTTTTCCGTCGAGATGTAAATATAATAATTATAGTTTGTCCCGTGGTGTACATTTATACGATTTATATGATAATTATATCATATTGTTGTAATGATGTTATGTACGTACATTATAAAATGAAAACCAAAACTGGAACCTTCTCAGCGCTAAAAACGAAATTATGAAGGCGCCCATCAATAGTGATACCTAATAATAATTATCGCCGGACGGCTATACTAATTATGGAAGCACGATAATTACATCATATTATTATATTAGTGTTATGATGATGTTTTGAGTGAAGAGGAGGGGGAAATGATTCAACAAACCCGCCGGTTTATAAGCTTAAAGATTGATCGCGTTTGTAACGCATTATTTGTCGGCCGTCCGAGTTTGCAGGTTTTTCGTACTCACCAGCCCACTTAAATAAATATTTTAAGTACTTGTACCTAAATAATTTCACGAAACCAACGGACACGCGGCCGCGGCGATGGTTGAAAGTAATCTAAATGTAAGTAATTACAATATTATTACCTAGCGGCATTACTGGAACGAATCGAATCGATTAGTAATTATTTCAAACTAAATTGCGCTTTTTTTTTTTTGTACGTATTATCTTTTGTTAGGAAATTTTTTTACGAACGATACGTCTTTTTTGGTTGGTTAGGTTGGTTTTCATTTCATAAATATCAGACGGAATCTGTTCAAAATATACTTAATTATATTACACATTGTCGGGGGGGGGGTGAAATATAATCATTTTCACAATCATATAGAACAGTATACTGATACTAAACGGTGTTTGAAATATTTAAGGAGTGCAATATTTTGTATTTCCAATATTTATTATTTTAGATTTTCAGTGTAATAGTTTTACTACGGTGTGAGTGTTTTTTTTTTACTACCTGTGAACAAGTCCCCAGTGTTCGCTCTTTTTTTTATCTGTTTTTACTTGATTAATGGTTTTTTTTTTCTAATTTATTTTTGACAGATTTAAATGTTTTTAGGTTTTTACAAACATATACGGTGGTGGTATAATGGATTTTTCATGGCGGGGGGGGGGCGAGTACGAGACTGATTTTTGAACAATATTAATATAAGTTACATTATTTTTTCGTAACGCATATTGTAATATAGGTATCGTTTCATAATATTTTTTGTTATTAATATTTAAGGGAAAACAAATCATAAGAGGTACATATTCCCCTTACAACTTCCTCCCGTTGGACCGCCTCTGAATTTCTAACCTACAAAATTAACTATACAACGTAATGTTTCAAAAATAAATAGTCGTATGTGTACTTTTGTTTTAAAACGTGTGACATATCGTGACAACTATACGTGATATTTTTATAATAATGCAGTATATTGCACTGTTTGACGATGTCGAATCAAATATTGGTGAGTATATCATATAAAAACGCAGTAAACATACCAATATTTGTGTGAAAATAATACTATACGGGTGGTTATATAGTTTTGACGTTAATAACTTGTTTGGCATGTTTTTTCAAACAATTTTTATTTCAATATACGGCACCAAAGAAATCGGCGATTAATGCGCACTTTTTTATTCTATGTGTACACCTATAGTAGACAGTTTCGAAATGTATTCGGCCGAATCGTATCGTACAATATAATTCAATTACTATTATTATACTTTTATTATATGGTATCAATGTAAAAACGCGGAACAATAATAATATAATAGGTTTTTTTCAAATACCTACATTTTAATCGTCGTCGATAGATATTTTTAATGTACTCGTTTAATGCGTTGTGATGAAATTCGAAACGATGATGTAAAAAACCATTTAAAAATAACGCGCGTTTATTATTTTTTCTTTAATTGCGAGTGTAATTATTATTATTATATAATGTAAAGAAGAAAACATGAACAAAATGAGTAGAAATAATATGGAATTGACAAATAAAATATGATTGAAAAATGTTCAGCATTTAATGCTGCCGTGGACAAATATCTTATGTTGAATGCAGGCAGGTTGCATCAGTTCACGATTGCAAATATTTTTCTATCACATTGCATTTTTCGTATTATTTCTAATTATTGCCATATTATGATGCATTTTGTTTATTATTTAAGTAGTAGTTTAATATAAAAAAAAGTTGTTGTGTAAACAATTTTGTAAAACAGTGCGACAAACAAATTAATGTGTTACCGTAAAGATTCTAACCTAACCACGCACACTAAATCGGTATTAAGCGTTTAGAAGTTATAGTGAAAACCCACATAGATACATATGTGCATAAAACCTAAACACATACATTTAGGTAAATAAATAGATATGCATCATAGACACTCGAGTATTTTGAATATAATATTTTGATTTCTAAAAGAAAAATAAATTTTAAATCAATAATATACACATTATTATCGAAACGATATAAGAAAAGTTTGTAAAAAAAAAAAACAAAAACCACTAATTTTTATAATTTATTTATTTATTTATGTATCTATATTAAACGGGTTTAAACCCTGTAGCAAAATATAAATAATACGTACAATTTCTGCGTAACTTGATAATTTGATATTTTATATATATGGATACAAAAAAAAAAAAAAAAAAAAAAAAAAAAAAACAGTATAATAAAAGTATAAATTATTAAATTAACAATAAATAGTAACAGAAGTAGTCAAGATATGTTAATAATTCAAAAAACATTAATTTAAACAAGTAAATTTAAGGCAATATAAACATTATGTTTGAAAGCATTGCGTGACATAGAAAAAAAATCTACATGGTCCGTTTATGGGCTGGTAATAATGTAAATATCATTATAATAGCTTATGTCTTGTTGCACCACACGCTACTTCCTTCAGGGGTTAAATTCTCCCGCATTGACTTCATACTTTGGAATCTCATCGGTTTAATAATATTTTATCCTGAAATTATATAATATACTTCGGTTAAAAGTTACAAAGAAACATAAATTCTTATTTATTGAATGGGAATTGGCTTTTTCGGCTTTAGTTTTGAAACTCTCATTGTAGGATACAGGTGAAACAAAATATAAGACTGCAACTTGTTCATAAACCATGATTATTAATTACAACAATCAATCCTGTCACATTGGTAATTTTTGGCCACGTTACCGTAGTATATTAATATGTATATGGATAAATATTTTCGATAATTTATATTAATAAGTTGTTTCAGACTCCCGTGGTCCAAAATGGATCGAATTTGGATGCCACAAAAGGGGAATCGATGACGCTGATATTTTCACCGGGCAAAGACAGTGTTGGAACACTGGCAAAGGCTTTAAAACTTTTCAAGGTATAAAGTACAGTTTCAAATTACATATATTGTTTATTATGAATTAAACTAAATAACATATAACCAATGCACACTTTGAAGAAAAGCTATTTAAAAATCCATAGGTTAAGTTACACTAATTTGTTCAAGACATATCTTTTTGTTTAATTTGTCGCATTTAAAAGTACAACTATCGGATAAAAGATAAAAAGCTACGCAGTTAACGAACCAATATACTTATTACTAATAATATGATAAAACGGGCTAAACAAAAAAATATTTCAACGTCTAAATATGTTATAAAAAATAACCCATAGTTGGTTATGGTAAATCAATCAGCTAAAGTTCCATCTATGGGTAACATATATTTTTAACATCCTATAAATATCATTAGAGAATTAGAAAGAGTTATTGATTCACAAAAGTTTGCCAAACCCCAAACATCATACAATTTTATACCCCCGTAAAATTGTTTTCTTGTCCCTTGTTAAACGCGACTCCGATGGTAGGTAATTCGGTAATTGAATCTATTTTTTTGCTGTGAAATTTAACCGGTGTTGCCCACTGAAATCAACTGAAAAACTGAAAGGTGGTATAAGACACATAGACGTGCTTCGTAATTTTGTGCATTATTAACCGATTTTACGTTTACACAGGAACACAATGTGAACCTTCTGCATATCGAATCCCGGTCGTCGGACCGTATGTCGAACCAGTACGAGTTTTTCGTCGAATGTGCTCCCGGAGGTGACATCGAAAAGGTGATCGAAATACTGAAGAACACGATGACGTACTGTTCGGTCGTGTCCAGGAACGGAATTCACATCGGCGAAGAAGAAGATAGTAAGTGCCCGTCTATCAGGCCAGCAATCTGCGTCCGGTTCGCTACAAATAGGTTAGGTTAGGGTAGACGATTAAGATTGCCGGTCTGCTCCGAAAATGGATTTCGTTAAATTGATATCTAGGCACGATGGCACATCGAAAACAATTATTTTCGTTTTAACAGTAGCCTCTTAAAAAGACTAATATAAGAGATGTATATTTTCAGAATCTACCAGTTTTCGACAAACATAAATACTACTGAATTTGATTTTAAACGTGTTTTCGTTTAAAATAAACATCTCAAAAATTAAAATCACTCCAGATATATTTTTGTTTCAAGAAATCTGTTGTTATTAATGAAAATGGTTTTTTTTCGGCTATCCTTTATTTTAGCGGTTGAAAAAAGTATTTTTTTCTTTCTAAATTTCATATTGGTGGCTTCGAGACACCAAACGATCGAACTGTTGTAGTTATAATAGATAATGGAAATATGGAAATCGTTGAACTCGTTCAAATTGTTATTATTGTTAATTTTTTTTAGAATTCATACCATGGTTCCCGTTGAGGATCAGGGACCTGGACAAGTACGCCAATCAGGTCATGTCTTACGGCGCAGAGCTTAATGCCGACCATCCCGGGTTCACGGATCCCGTGTACAGGGCTAGGCGGAAGTATCTAACCGAGTCGGCGATCACATACAGACAGTTGAGTATACCTAATTAATTAGTGCCGTCACCTGCTAGACCTGTTGACATTTGTTTTTCCCGGTTGGATTAATGCAGCGGAGAAAAGTTACCACACGTCAATTACACCGAGGAAGAAGTGAAAACGTGGGGCACCGTGTTCAGGGAACTGACCAAACTGTACCCGACGCACGCGTGTAAAGAATTTAATCACGTGTTTCCGCTATTGATCGAAAATTGCGGTTACGGAGAGAACAACATACCGCAGTTAGAGGACATTTCCAATTTTCTTAAGGGTAAATAGCATACCTACTTACGTTACCAGTGACGGCTCAAGTATTTTCATATCGGGTATGGGGATATGGGAGGGGGATATGGATAACTAACTAATTATAGATAACTAATAATTCTAATGATATTAAAGTTATCAATAATAGTAGATAATCGTTTTGTAATATTCCTTCTAATTCTTATCGTCACAGACAGTACCGGATTCACTCTGAGGCCGGTGTGCGGGCTCCTGTCGTCCAGGGACTTTTTGGCGGGACTGGCTTTCAGGGTGTTCCATTCCACCCAGTACATCAGACATCACAGCAAACCGCTGTACACTCCCGAACCGGACATCTGTCACGAGCTCCTGGGTCACGTGCCGTTGTTCGCCAACCCGGCATTCGCGCAATTTTCGCAAGAAATCGGACTGGCGTCGCTCGGCGCGCCCGAGGATTACATAAAAAAATTGGCCACGGTAAATTCATACGGACGCAATAACAATATAACAGTGACGATTATTGTGTTTCGTCGCGTTGAAATACTTTCGTGAACTATAAGTTATAATAATATGATGCAGTCACGCGCACCGATTTCCCCCTGAACATTGCCGAAAAAATCGTAACACCGTTTAAATTCGATAATAGTTTTGATATTCTATACGATAATAGAAAAAGTTGAGATATTTATCCGAATAAGAAATATGCAATACAGAGCGCAACATCATTGAACGCAGTTATAAACGGAGTTCGGAAATTATAGCATTAAAAAAGTGAAAATTGAACACTTTAACATGCGTTTTAAAAACACCAAACAGAACTGGACATATAGAAATATGGTAAAATTACCAAACAAATTATATGATTCTTTGTCTAAAATTTTGCTTTTAACGAAGACATGGCGTGTTTTATTAGAGTTATAATTCAGTTTCACGACAAAATATTTGTATTTCCTTTAAAAATATGTTTATGTTTAGTACTTCGAACAGTTTCTTCATATAAGAACCCCCCCCCCCCTCCGTTTAATTATAGATTCGAAAAGAAAATATTTTTTTAGAACTGTTAATATGCAATAACAATAATATCGGATTTGTCGTTTATGAGTTATAATAACTAGGGCTTCAATTCAAATGTATTAATCACCATCAAAATATATTTAAAAAAATAAACGGACATGCTTCGCACGATGGGTGGGCCACTACTGTAGGTGAGAAGTTGGGAAGGTAGAGAGGAAATATTTATGTCTGTACGCAACGATTAATTATTGGTAACGAAAATCGATTGTGAGCGGAGTTCGGTTATACATATTTTGAAAGGTGGAATATTTACGATTTAAAAATAAAACATTTCGTTAATCTTTCAGGTTTTCCTACTTTTCCGATTGATTATGGAAACCACTTGGGAAATCAAAAAACGACCTACTTAAAGTACCACCCCATAAAAAATGTATCAAAAGTGTACAGTATACACCGTATACTCTTTTAATGTATAAAGACTATGGGTAAAAACACTTGAAATATGTATAAAATAAAATTGAACGGTTTAAATAAACAGCAATTAAATTCACTAAAAATTCTTCGAGAAAATCGTTGGTCCTTGGTAAATTAATAAACTAACACATCGTTGAATTATGCAATACATTTGTTTCGCACTATAACATGTCTAATACATACTAAAGAGACTATGCAAATGCTATAACATCCGAGTCCCGGTTATAATATTTCATCAGTTTTGCCAATATATTACATGCGGCACGGAAAAACTGCAAACTGTCCAGTTTCTTTCGGGTATCGGTTCCACACGTCGTCGTCGTTTGAACGATCGTCCAGCGGGCCTATAAAATCACGACCTAATCGCGAAACGCGTCAAGCACACAATAACAAACTCGTGCGTATTATTATTGATAAAAACCCGTAACATCGGTAGGTGCCAATAACAATAACGGTGTCTGTTATAGATATCGTAACGACATCGGTGGTTTTTATTTTTTATATATTTTTTTTTTTATACCGTACACTCAACTATTTTTGTCGTTACCGTAAGTAGTAACAAAAACAACAACAAAAAAAGCCAGACGGGACGAACGGGATTTAGTTTAAATACTGGTCGGAAACAAAAATCGATTCTGAAGTTACACTTACTTAAGTCGGTATTCGTATCTTTAGTGACTAAAGGATATCATATGAGCCCACATAATAGGGAAATTGAAATTTCATAATCCGCTGTGATATCGTCTTTGCAGATCTCTACGTGGTACAAATAAATTTTGTCTATGACCTCTGCAGCGTATCTCGTCATTTGTCATCAGTTTTTTTTTTTTAAACGAATTTCTAGAAATACTATCGGGAATCTGGGAAAATGTCTAAAATGAATTATCATGGGACGGGAAATTTGCATTTCGGCGTGAAAGTTGTAAAGCGTTTAAGCCATAAGGTCGCTGGGAGTCCAAAGGGATTCTATAGTCGGAGTCTTGTGTGGGATTCTAATAATTGCTGATAGGATTCCCTGTACGTGTCCAATAGGAATTTCTTGTGGGAATTTCCTGGGCAATCCCGAGGTGAGGTTAAGTAAGGTTTCTAAACTTTAGAAAATGAAAGATCTTTTTGATACCGACCGATAAAGCGGTCGCAGACAAGAGTAGCAAAAACAAATACGGTTTTTTAAAACCAATACGTGATATTGTTACGTTGCAGTGTTATTGGTTCACCGTCGAGTTCGGGCTGTGCCGCCAGGACGGCGAGCTGAAAGCGTACGGCGCGGGGCTGCTGTCGTCGATCGGCGAGCTCGAGTACTCGCTGTCCGGCAAACCGGCGCTCAAGGAATTCGATCCCGAGGTGACGGGCAACGAAGAGTATCCGATCACTGAATACCAGCCCACGTATTTCGTGGCCGAGAGTTTCGACGACATCAAAGAGAAGCTGATGTGAGCGCGTCATACTTACCGAATACGTGTTTTCTATTTCGTTGTGTGTGTTTTGCATGTGTAACTCATTCGTCGTCTCGCGTTTTTTCCGCAGCAAATTCGCCAAGACAATACCGAAAAAATTCGGAGTCCGGTACAACCCGTACACGCAGAGCGTACAAGTGTTGGACTCGAAAATGCAGCTCCAAGAACTGGCCAACAACATCAGCAGCGATCTGCAGATACTGCGGTACTCTATGAACAAGATGGATTGAATACGACCGACCCCGCGGCCCACAGAACCCCGTCCGAAATCGCCAGCCCGTTCCCGTCGCGCGCCGCAACGTAAACGCGTCACGATGCCGTAGCGATTGTTACCGTTGTCGTCATTATCATCGTCGTTAGACCGGTGTTATTATTGTTATTATACCTAGTTGTTATTATTATTGTTATCACTATTATTTGTATTGTATACATCAGTAATAAATATATATATATATATGCAAATAAATTGTGTTATTGCGACCGGGAAAATGTGCGTTAACGCCGCCGCGCAGACAACGTGAACCCGGGCCCGGTTACGCAACGGCACCGCGAAACGCAAATGCCGCCGCAGTCAATCGGGTCCGATTTCCACCTGTCCATAACGCGCGTTATTATATTATTGCGCAACGCCGCCGTCGCCGGGCGTGCGTTGGCCCGGGCGTCAAAACCGCCCTTGACTAATTTTGTTTAATGAAACCGAACGACCGGAGCGACGGCGACGGTGCCGCGCAACGTTTTTCCGCGACACCGAAAAAACATTCTTTCACGCAACCAAAACCCAGTTTTAACGAAATTATACGTTACAGCCGTGCACGGTACGCGCGACGATTTGCGTGTACACGGTCTGTGTGCGTACGCATTGTACACGGGCCCGGGGCGCGCGCACGCGGTTTTGTCCGTTACTGATTTTCGGTTTAGTTTCTGGACAACGTGCACGCAAAAATATACCGGTTATATAGAACAACAGAACTCTGTCAAATATATACAATGTATACATATATATGTACGGTTATATACGCGTGATATTTTCGTTTGTCGTACCCGTTTGCGCGGTATTATTCGGATACACGTTGCGAAACGTTATACAATATTGCACGCGCTCATTATGATGCAAACATGCGCATGTACCTCCTACCGTACGTACATATTAATAAAGTATACAACTAGTATTATCTTATATATATATTATAATATGTATATAAATATATTTTTTTTCTATATATATATATATATATATATATAAATATAATTATATATATTTCACGTGTCAATAATAACAATAATAATAATAATAATAAACAAAACAAAAACAAGACGTATTTTATATACGAAAAAAAAAAAAAAAGAAAAGAAAAAAAAAATTAATATTAACGAGTAAATAAACGAAAAAAAAAAAAATATAATTATAATATATTATATAACATTAATATGTTAAAACACTGGGTATCGTGGCAAACGTAGACGAATATTACAACGAGTTTTACTTGATTTGTTTCGGATGTGCTTCCGTTCGGTTGCGCGATTTACTATTATTGTGCGGTCGGCGCGGTATTGCGGTGTCCCCTCAGCTCGCTTCACTCGGCCGTGCCGCCGGTGCCGCCGCCGTAGTCGGCTATCTCCACCTTGCTGAACATTTCGTCGAGCGGCACGCCCTCGAGCCTCGGCGCGGCGGCCACGGGCGCCGGCGCGTCCACGATCGTCTTGTAGTACTTGCTCAGCCCTTCGGGCTGTTCGCCGTCGTTTCTCTTCACCAGAAATCCCGCGTGGCTGGCTCCATGACCGCCGCCGTGGCCACCGCCGCCGTGGCCGCCGCCGCCGTGTCCACCGCCGCCGCCGCCGCCGCCGCCGTCAACGCCGTGATGGTGCAGGTGCGCGTGGTGTCCCGAATGCTTGTGGCCGTGCGACGCCTGCGCGTGGTGGGCGTGCGTGTGCTGTGACTTGCCGTGGTGTTCGTGCCCGTGCCCGAAGTTGCCGTGGTGTCCGTGCGAGTGTTCGGCCTGACCGTGGTGCTTGTGATTGTGGTCAGCGTGGCCGCCGTGAGCGTGCGAGTGCTTGGCGTGACCGAGATGCTTGTGCGTGTGCCCGGCCGAGCCGTGATGCTTGTGCGCGTGCTGTCCGCTGAGCGTGTGCTTGTGCCCGTGTTCGGCGTGCGCCACGTGGTTGTGCGCGTGGTCCGAGTGACCTTGGTGGTGGTGACCGTGCTCGTGCTGCCCGTGGTGCTTGTGCGAGTGTTCAGCCGCGCCGACGTGCTTGTGCGAATGCGCTCCCGAACCGACGTGCTTGTGCCCGTGCTCGGCTTTGCCGTAGTGTGAGTGCTTGTGCTCGCCCGTGCCGTGGTGCTTGTGGTCGTGGCCCGCGTGTCCGGTGTGCTTGTGGTCGTGGTGCCCGTGGCCGGCGTGTTTGTGATCGTGTTCGGCGTGACCCACGTGCTTATGGATGTGCTCCACCTTGCCCTCGTGCACGTGTCTGTGTATCACTTCGCCCTTGTGGATGTGTTCGCCGCCGCCGCCGCCACCGCCGCCACCGCCGCCGCCGTGTCCGCCGCCTCCGCCACCGCCGTGTCCGTGTCCACCATAACCGCTGTGCGTGTTATGGCCACCACCTCCGGAATGAAGATAGGGCGACGATAGTTCTGCGCCCGTCGTGAAGTCCCCATGTCCCAGATAACTATAATAACATTAAAATACATACGTCACCGAATTATTTTCATGACGCGTGCGTTAGTTACGGGTGACCTCGGTTCTGTACTGGTCACACAGGACCGAAAATGGAATGGGGCTGTATCGGACAGCTTTCCCCCTTAAACTTATTTCAGGCAGCAGCAAAATGGACTTTTTTTCACTATTACAGTTGGTCGAACGGGGGAACAAAAACTTTTTCGCCAATTCGACCGGCCGAATGGACCACGATCGGAAGTTCCAAAATGCATGGCATTCAAAGGCGAAATTACCCGGGGAAAAGAGGGGGCATATTGCACGGTCAAATAACTGTATACATGTTCCCGGTTGACCGTTCGCTTATGAATATTATAACTTTTAAAGGTTGATATGTTCAAAAATGTTTTGATATTTCTCATGGGTTTCTTTTTCGAGTCGGCCGAATTGTCAATGTTGAACGCCTCAACCCCCCCTCCCATCTAAATTATAAATCTCTTCGTTACGCCATCGGGGTTAGGGTATGAAAGTCTGAACAGTTTTTCCCCTCCTCAATCTCCGAACAATCGTGATAACCAATCGCTACGAAGTCCGGCTTAAATTCCCGAAATCGTCTCTTCTGGAACATCGGAACATCGGTTAATGCATTTCGGGGAGATTTCAACTTGCCTCCAAAAGTTACGACGTTAGTGATTGATACCCGAGATGAAAAACAATCGTTTTGATCGGTATCGGATAGATTTCCGTTTCAAAGTATACAGGCGGGTGAAATTACACGATTTTGCGTAAATACCGACGGTTGAACACATTTTAAAACTAACAAATTATTACAACGTAACAAATGTTACAAACAAATTCACCTTTCTTCGCCAAAGGAATCGTCGAAACAGAATAGCGCTAATAGTGTAAAGATGAACGCCCCGACAAGCTGAAACAGAACATCACAATCGATAATCAATAAATTAAATACTGTACAATAACGATTAACAACTTAATAATTATAACAATGTGGCCTACTAAAATGTAATCGAATTAACATTAACGACGTATTATTTTAAAAATGTAACGACGGTCGAGTGTTAATTGCTATTATCGAACTAGGGTTTTTTTTTTTCTATTACTAATATTATTCGAACGGTCTCTCGTCAAATCGTAATTAACTATACGAAATCGTTCCACAATGAAATCATATCGGGTGGGGGGGGAAACAATTTACAAAATACAACCGTATTGTTCACTCGGTGCGTTTGCAACGTACACCGAACCTCGTCGTATTGGTCATTGTTATTAATTCGGACGGATTGTTTGATGGAATACCGTGTTATTTATAGTCTCGACCAAAATTGGCCGAAAGTGAAACGTGTTCCGTAATATCGTTTATGTTAATGACATTAATATTTAATTCGAAATTCCGGCCACGTCTTCTCGATCGACCGGAACGGATTTCGACGATATTCTAATAACTGCGATGGATACGTAACTATTCGATAAGAAAACCGACCGATGCAGTCCCGAGGTACATTTTTTTACGAATATTTTGTTATTATTTTGGTTTTTAGCGAATTCTTGTTAATTATCGTTTTCATAACGACATTTCAGTAACTTTGAAAAATTCGCATTTGTTCAAGAAAAACCCAAAAAATCGTTATGTTCAAAATTTAATTGGGAATTTCAATGGGAAAAACAAAAAGACCAGCGTTAATAAATAATAAATAAAATAGACGCTAATAAGGACGTTGAATATTTCGGCAAACTGCGCGTCCGCTTGAAAATATAATTTTCGAAAATCATTTCCAAAACAAAATTGAATACTTCAAAAATAATGTTTTATATCAAATACAAAAAAAAAACAAAAAAAAAAAATAAATGTAAAAATAGTAATTGTACTTCATATACGTATTTGTTAACATTTATTTTTATTGAGTATTTAATCTAAAACGCTTTTTTGGGGGTTTTTTTTTTTTTTTACCATATTTTAATACAATTACGCTAAATTTGATGAATACGTAAATCTTCGTTAATTAGTATTTTCGCGGTTCGTACTGTACAGATTTACGCCAAAAGAGACTTTAACGACACGGTCAAAGACGGCGTTTTTTTTAAGAATAGTGGACAGACATCAGTCTTAATCGATCGAAAATAACAGTAGGGTGGTTTTTTTCGCGAATGAACAAGCGAGAATTTAGTTTGGGAATAAAAAAAAAAAAAAAATGCCAGCAATATTACAATGCGTATCACTATAAAGTAGTACGTGCGAACGGAAAAAAAAAAAACGGAGAAATTGAAAAATACATACGCGCAATAATACTATACATTGAAATTATAATATTATAATACTATGTAACTATTGTGTTTTATATATTTTTTTTTTTGTTGTGTTCTTGTTACTGACCATCTCCTATGGCTGGACGACACTTGTTTTGCGGTCAGAGAAGTACCATCAATGAATACTACGGGCGGGTTATAAAAAATTAAAAAAAAAAAATACCGACGGAAAACTGCTTCAAAAACGGAATACGGGTTATTATCGAATGTAGGTACGCTTGTGCACGTCGTCGTTGTCGGAGGACCGCGATCCGTTACGAGTTTGATATTTTTCGCGTGTGCGCGTTAAACGGGACCGTCGGAAAACGCGAAAACGACGTGTACGATTATGTAAAAAAAAAAAAAAAAAGAACTTATAAAAAACGAAAACGATATCGACACAAACACTCGACGCGAACGGCGGCGGGTCGCAGTAAATAGACGGTGGCGTATGGTAGCGCGTGCCGTTTTATGTGGCCGGAGTTTTGTTCCGGTTCGTTTAAGGGGGTCCTCTAGAGGGGATGATTTGCCGGACGCCTTACGTCACCGTTCTCGCGGCCGCAGGTAGGAGAAGGAGACGCAGTGTGTACGTTTATTTCGCGCTCGATTTTTTTTTTTTTTTATTATAATATTTATATATATTTTTTTATTTTTTATTTTTTTCCTACGGAAGATTATACCGAAGCGACGCGGTCGTTTTGATTGTGCGATAACTCGTCACCGCGCCGCCGCCGAGTAAATGATAATAATATTCCCGGGGGCAATCGGGACGCGATAATATCGGCGCCCATGCCGTACACCCGTCATCGCGGTCGGAGTTTTGTTTTTTTCCCCGGAGACCCGATTTTTCAACGTTACGAAATCGGATCGAACGCGTCGCAGCCGTTATAAGGTCGCTATAAGGTCCGCGAGTTAATCGGTATAGGTATCGCGACGAACAATCGATCTGTATTATTATTATAATAATTGCATTTGTTGGTTGTTTGGGACTTCTGCAATTCTGGCGTGCACCTTCAGGGCGGGCTTCAGATTTTCACGGTGGTAGATCTGTAGCCGTTTTAAACGCTGCCCAGGGTGCACTACGAGGAAGCGGTCTACCGTTGTACCCCGTGGTCACTTGACACCACGTGGTTCCTTGACACCACGTCGTTGTTCGACACGAATATAATAATAATTTTCGTTCGGTATATTATGCTATAGATACGGGCGCGATACGGCCTAATACGAAACGTCCAAGGAGGATACGAGATAAGGACGAACCGGGAAACAGAAAACCGTACCGAGCTGTTACAATAACAAGCCTGAGGCGTATACTATAACAGGCTTAGTTATAGTACGTAGGTCATGTACGTTGATGAGAAGGGCCCACATTGGCCACAACGTGGAAATTGAACACAAAACGACTAAGACGAAGGCCCGTGGGCATGAAGAGATAATATGATCGCTTATTATAAAATAGAGGACAAATACCGAATGAGAGGGAGTTAAGAAGATAATCGGTGATTGTGGCGTAGGGTTTAAACAGCCCGTAAAACGTCAACAGTAGAAGAAGTTGATGGGTCAGTAGACGAGATTCTGCAGCCCGCGACAACCGGCAACGTCGTTCATCAGTTTGATAATACGACGATTAACAATAACAATAATAATAACATTTTGGAAGTAACGGAATCAATTAGTATCGATATCATACAATAAAAATATCTAAAAAAGAAAAACCAAAGTAAAATAAAACGATATTTTCATTGTACTTCTAAGTTATTTGTTGTGTATTTCCTAAGGCATTCGCGATAATGGGGTTCAAACCCATTTCAAATCGTCACCGCGTTAATTTAATCCGAATATCTGTTCGAAATTCACACCACCGTACGAGTGTGGTGTAATGTAGATTTCACGAGATGATGTGCAAAATGATTCATGATCATTTATCTTAATAATGGCCTTGCAGGTAGCACGGTAACCGTCGGTAAGAGTCTCAATAGTAAAATCATCATCGTTTGGTAACAAAATATGTCAACGGAGCTGTCATCTAGATCAAATAAATATTCGTTATTCCTGTCTTTCCCGACACTGACCAAGTCTAATATGGATCGTAACTGAATATTATAATACGGCATGCCATCGCTAATATTCAAAACACTGGATAAAGTCGGTGGCGTATCCAGGCAGCTGAGGAGGCTGCCGCCACCCCCAAGTTTCGAGAGATTTCAAATTATTATTTTAAATATAGCTTTTTTAAAATAATTTATTTGCGCTATGTCGTAATATAATATGTAACTGATCAGCCTCCCCCACGCCGAAAAAATTCCTGGATACGCCCCTGAATATAATATTAAAGCGATTTGTGTTACGTTTTAATAGGTATTACTAATGTGTAAAAATATAATATTGAATATGTTTTTTTATTTTATTTTTTATGACAATGACTTTGACCTATATAATAAAATAACGTTTGAAATAAAAAAAAAAAAATGTATTATTACTACGTGTAAGATTTTTTTTTTCTTGTATTATTATTTAAACTCGTATTTGTATAGATTTTTACTGTTGTTTTTTTTTCACTCTTGATTTTTCTTTTTTAACACGATAATAATAATAATAATATTACTTATAAATACAATTGTGTATTTTGTTCGGCTGGCTAACCTAGTCACAATTTGTTCTATTTGGTTTTTTTTGCAATTGATTTAATACTCTCCGAATTCTTTCCACGGTTAATTAAACCCGATCTATAAGAAAACCAATACGCGCGTAGACGCCAGTAGGTCGTTGCTGCAGAAGTCGTTGAACTGTTGTTAATTTATAATTTGTTGAATTATTATAGTTTTTATTTTACATTAAATGATAATTTAACTTTGTTCGGAAAACACAATACAAAATAATTACTATTATCTAATAATATAATTTTAAAAAAATTGTCTTTGACCAAGACGCGAGTGAAGTCAAACGATTGGTCGATCAATACTTGCGATGGTGGATATAAATGGGTGGAGGATGAAGTGGCGATCTTCTCAATTTCTGGTACCTATATTAAACAATTAAAATTTGTTCCCAGCTTCAGATCTCTCGCTGGTCAACATGCAGTTTTCATTATATTTTTTATAAAATCAGATAGGTTGTGCGAGGTACTTATTGATTTTATTAGATTCCGCTATCGAGTATTACGATAAAGTACAGATATACATTAAATTCCCCTCTGTATTCTACCTTCCCAACTTCTCACCTACAACAGTGGCCCGCCCGTCGTGCGAAGTATGTGTTTTTTTTTATGTTTGACAACAGATCACTATATTCTAGTATTAAACTAATAGCGCAAAGTTGTCCAGGCTGACCGTTTGTAAGACGCAGACAGCACGTACGGTTATCACGTAAGTTACCTTATCATACAACTCAACATACGTTCTGACGGTGTCAATAATATGTTGTCGGATTCGAATCTGACGATCGCAGATCGAATTTGTCGCTCTTTTCGTTTTATTACACCACTTTATCCTAAACGCGTGGTGGTTTTTTCATTTACTATAGATAGCTACCATCGGGATTTCGGCTTAGAGGTTTACACTAAGCGTATACCTTCCGGTCTGGACAAACAGTGGAAAAACACGTACCCATGAATGTACACATTTGATAAGCGATCAAAGACACGACCGGTGGATTCCATTGGCGTCTGCGGTCCGTTGAAAATATGCGACGCGAATACGCCGCTAGGGGATTCGATAATGTACAAACCGTAACTGTAATAATGTAATACACATATATCAGACTCGATGTGTTGTCCCGACGTCTATACGGAACAATATAGTATTGTCGAGACGTTTTTTTTTTAGTTTTTTTTTTTTTTCTTTGTTTATTTCAACGATCATCCGGGAAATCACACCATTTCGTGTAGATAACATATTATGTTATTAACGTACATATACTTTCTCCACACACACACACACACACACACACACATAAATACAGAGACAGAGAAATACTCGTATCGGAAAACTCTGTATTGACCTCGCGAATTTCTTTGATTTTTGTTACAAAATAACGATCGTAATATAATTATATTTGCTTCACCGTTTGCGTTGCAGCGTAGTTATCGTTTCTTTAGAAAAACACACACACACACACACACACACACACACACACAGACACACACATACACACGCGCTCGTGCATAGACCGGACTCGAGAAAAACGACTTCTTTCGCCGTGACAAATTTTACAGTTTTACACTCGCGCGTTATAATAAAAATAATATTATGTCTCTCTGTATACGATATAATATATTATATATACAAATATAATAATAATAATAATAATAATAATATAATAAAGTAATGTGCATTATATATATTATTATGTTTCGTATCACCGCCGCAGCGGGTGAATTTAATGTGATAACGATATTATGACAGTGTGTATCGCCATCGGTACCTACCTATAGGCACCGAAATACAATAATATTATTATACAACGCATTTTTTGGTCGTAGAGATAATGTGTTTTACAAATAAAACAGTAATAATATTTGTATTTGGTATGGGCACGTGTTGCGGGAGAGTTTTGTTATATTATACACCCGTTTTACCTATATGCCTGGTAGGTAGGTAACTATATAATTTATAATTACGAAATATCCATTTGTCTGACCTCCGTGCGGGTTTTTTTTGTCGGGGGGACTCAAAAAAAAAAAAAAAAAAAAAAAAAACAAAAAAACAATAGCTACGTCGATCCGATCTTAGCGCAAATATTGCACTAGACGCGTTTTGTCACGCCGTCGAACAAGACAGTGGTGCGCGTATAAATATTATCGATTTCACGCCAGATTATTGATGGTTTATAATAATATATTATATTAGGTACAGGTACGTTTGCAGGTATATTATGTCCACTTGTCAAGGGCACACATTATCGTGTTATAATTATTATTGTTATTGTCGATTTAAATAATGGCTGTACTGCAGTATGTTACGACTGTTTTATGCGACCGTTTTACCCAAACGTCCGAACCGTTTTGTGTCAAAAAAATTGGTCGGCACATAGACCTACAAAGTAATTGACTGGTAGCAGAGATATATAGATAGACAGAGAGAGAGTGAGAGAGAGATTCGTGGACGAATATTAAAGATATAGCATACAAGTTATGATCATTTTTATCCATTAATAGTGAGAAAAAAGAGACGTTCAACGACAAAGACAACAACATTGTTGAAAAAATATAGTATAAGGTTTGTGTCCAGTTTAAATATACCTAGGTGCACAGTACACATACGAGTGTTACCATGCCTATGGGTACGTAGTCAGTTGGACTACCTGTCATTACTCTCGTTGATGCTTAGGTTGGGTCTTACATCAAAAATATACAAACAATTTTAATTTTACCACCGCAAATTTTTTGTTTTGTTGTTCGTAACCACTGAATCGAATACCTAATAATTTTCCGTTAAATCATTAATTATTACCAAGGTATTTTCGTTTTTTTTTTTTTCAGTGTTAGGCATCGAGTAGACCAGTAGAATATAACAAAAATATGACGTGTAACCGTGGATTACACAATGCTGTGTTACATGGAGACCGATAATCCCCCCTCCTCCCGAAAAAAATGTATTTAAATTATTGTTTAGGTAACGTAGATACGGAATTGAACAAAATTGAGATTGAAAAAATTAACAAATAGTGAAGAAATTCGGTTTTTTAATATTCTTTGAGCGATTTTGCACACCGATTTATCTACCCTTACTCAAATGTTACTAAAATACTCAAATCAATTTCTGATTCTGGTGTTCAATATTCTTAAAGAGTTTTCGTCATTATCTCAATCACGTCCACTTATCTTGACCCTGAACTACTTCAATGTTTCTCTCTTTCTACTCCCATTCTAACAAGGTTTTTTTCTGAAACGTTTACCCATCTTTTTTTGGGCCAAATCCGATGTGTATTGTTCGTTGGTTTCCGGATTCAGAACTGCTCTGCGTGTATCATTCTCACTTTTCGCAATACACTTGCAAGTCCATTGATACATTTTCATCGTATGTAGCTTATGACAGCTGGGTATGATGCCATACCCATTTTTTTTTGTACATTTTTATTAAATATCCTTTTCTCCTACACGCTACTTTCATGTGGTTATAAATTGGTTCACACATTGGCCTCCGTTTTCTATTTACCATTTTCTAGGGATTTATTTCAAAATACTATACAAATCTATTTATCTGAAAGATTCAACAAAATTTTGATTTTATTTTTAATGATATTTTCTCCCTTCAGAATCGATTATTTGATTGCGCAAAACGCTTGACTATGTTTAGTGAAAGACTATGTCACGCAAGAATTTCGGTGAATCAACGGTGGAAATCGTTTTCGAGTCCCGACTAAATTTCAACACGGATGTGTAACGTATGAGGGGAAAAATAACTCTTAAAAAATTGTTTGACACGACGAAATCGTAGTTTGGGAAACAGGAAAATTACAAATGTCCTTGGCTCGAGACGGCGAGACAATCAATTGGCTTTATTGCCAAGTAAATTTTAATCAATCATTCACATGGTAGTGCAATTACTAATAATATGACTATTTAAAATCCAAACTATTTTCAGAGTGAATTTTCGTCATATTTACTTTTAATTTCGATGCATCATATTTTTTTTTTATAGGCTTTTCAAGACGAAAATAATAAAAAAATACGGCGTTTCAAAATATATATAGCTATTGCCGAATTTCGTTCAGAATCGTTATTCGTTAGCAATACATTATCATTGTTTGCTGATGTAAATTTAATAATTTTATGTATCCTACCTTTTCAAATTGTTTTTTAAAATTTACTTTAAGGCGTTGAAAAGATTTACAAAAATGTAATAGAACTGATGTTCAGATGTATGAATAAAGATCCTACAATATTGCAGACAGTGATATTTATAGCGGAACTTTATAATATTTTGTGTGATTTTGAAGGGTTTTTTTTACAGTTCTTTTTCCGGAGCGCGCCTCCATTCTTCGTATTAACGGCGCAAAAAAAAAAAAAAAAAAAATTAAAATCGAAACGAGTAGTTTTGTCGCATGCCAATTCTTAAGTCTCAGACTACCCATTAAATTGTCAAGCAATGGCGTTTCTAATAATATGTTTTTAGCGTATAATATGAAACACCCTATGCCTCACAGGGGGTATTTTAAATCTTTATAACGGTTTAAAATGTTTACGGGCAAACTGATATCAATTATATAAAAATTACATTTGAATTACCAAAACAAAATTTAAAAACCGGACGGACATACTTTGCATCACGTGTGGGCCACTGTTGCAGATGAGAAATTGAGAAAGTATAGTGTATAGAGATGAATTTAATTTATATCTGTACGCAACGATGAATCATTGATAATAAATACGCGGGTCGTGGATTTAAAAAGATTGCTCACCAGTAACCTATTGGAACACCACCGTTATCGAAGAAAGGTCGGGGAAAGAAGCCACGGCGATGTTTATTTTGAAATTTCGAAAATTTCGAAACTCAGAAAATTTAATTTTCATATACTTTCAGTAAAAAAATAAACAAATACAATTTACAGACTGAAAGTAAAATAGGTTTTATTTGAAAAAAAAAAACAAGTACAATTTTAAATTTTATTTTACAAAAAGTCCAATCGGATTCAATACTTCGTTACAAACAATTATACAATTTACAATATATGATTTATTTTTGTTATTTACCGATTATTAGCAGATAGAATGAGGACGCGTTCTCGAAATACACCGTTAAGGTTTTGACGGAGAGGTACCGGAAATGTTCAAAACATTTTGTGTACGAAAAACACATCGCCTCTCATATTAAAAATGTAAAGTAATAACGTAAGCGGCACTCGATTGCACACGGGACTGGTGGCGGATTTTCGACATTTTTCCGGGAGGGATTCCGAAAAATCATAAGCACTTCAAAAGTATCCGTTGATAGATACGCCTCTTTTTTCAGGCAATGTTTTATCGAAATTATGTCGGAGTCTCGGGTGGAGGACGGTTCAAATCCCATGGAATCCCCCCCTCCTTCCTGAAAATCCGCCACCGTACGGAACTACCTATATAGTGTTTTTTGTTTGAAATACGTTTAGAAACAGAGAACTTGTCCTGTTCGTAGCTTCCTGACTCGTTTGTCGCTATCGGAAAACACTATACGATTAGTATATACAGGGCGATTCTTTTATTGCTAATACGTAACGGCGATGCGTGAACGTTTCCGGTGTCAACGTTTACTTTTCGACTTTACATTTTCAAATGGTAACCAGCGTATTACACGCACGTCGGAAAAAAAGAATATACATATATTTTTTATAAGTGCGAAATATTGAAAAAATCGTCTGAAAAAAAATAAACAAACTAAACAATTGTACTCATAATCCGCGGGCACATAAGGACATTATAATATCGTACGCTCGTCCGTGATAAAAGAACCGCCCTGTACACCTGTTGCCGTTTGACGGTTCGGTGTCACAGGATCCTGCGGTTTGGCGGAAAAGGTTTCGAGCGTTCGTGGTACGGTACGACCGGGTCCAGAGTGTAGTACACGTTTCTGACGATTTGCGGCGAGTCAACCGCCGAAACGGACATGACGCCTTCCGGCCGAGAGTAGTTGTGGTCGCCGGCGGCCGCCGGGAACGCGTTCGCTCGCGGCGGCGGCGGCGGTGGAGGCGACGGCACGGTGATCGGGAACGGGTCGTCGAACTCGGCCACGTTCTCCCGCACGCGGTATCCGTTTTGCGGCCCGATCGCGACGGGCAACTTGCGGTATTTGTACTGCTGCGAGCCGTCGTGCAGCAGTACCGGGACGACGGTCGCGGGGGCGGCCGCCGCGGAATGCCAGCCGGCCCCGAACCTCCCCGGCGGCTTTAGAGCGACCGCGTACTGCTGCTGCTGCTTCAGTTGTTGCTTCTGATGGTGGTCCCGCCACAGGTCACCGCCTGCAAAGTGCCCGTGCATAGGTTCCCGGACGTGCCATATTCGGTCGCCAATGCGGCCCGTGTGCGGTCCGCGCACTTGACGGCGCGACTCGCTGCCGAGCTCCACGACGGGCGCCGGTGGCCGCGGGTATTTTCGCACCATGTACGTTAACCCGCGGTCCGGGGGCCCGTAGCCGCGGTCGAAGTGCCCGTAGCCGCGGCCGTGCCCCGTGTCCTCGCGCCTGGCTTCCACTTCGTCTTCGATATCGTCGTCGGGCTCCATCGTCTTGTATCCGTAACCGGCCATGGCCGTGGCCGGACGGATGCCGTACCCCGGGCCTACGTTACGGACGTTACGGCCGTCAACGCCGCCGTCGTCGTCGTCGTCGTCTCCCTCCGTCGACTTTTCTCCGTGCCAGTACGACGTTTCGTTGTTGCCGACGCTGAAGTCGTGCGGGTGCTTGGCCGACCCGCCGTCGGTATTATTCGGCTCTACACCGTAGAGCGCCGTCATCGCGGCCGGCTCGCCGAGTACCGCAGGCGTAGCCGACAACGTCTTGGGCTGGTCCGGCTGCTGCACATCGGGAAGTTTGTAAACGGGTTTTTCGATAATCTTGTAGATCGTTTTCGTGTGATGCAGCTTTCTGATGTGCACGGGAACCGTTATGATGACCCGATCGTTTCTAGAAAAACAAAACGCGAACAAAAATAATAATAATGATACCGTTCGAGTATATTTTGAGTATATTATTGTGAAATATTTCAGCGGACTTTTCGGCCACTCTGAGCAAATGAGAAACGATGAGATTTTAAGTGGTATAAAAAGTCCAGACGATGCGTGATTCAAGTGTCGGAAGATGGACACTGCCGGCGGGAAGAAATATTATGGGCCGAAGAAAAATTTGCGTAAAAATATTATCATAGGAACAGAAGATTTAAGTCGTGAAGATTGGATGAAGAAATGGTGACGGATGGTATGGAGGTGTGGAGTAAAATAATAAAAGTGGCCGAGGTGAAATAAAGGCGTAGGAGAAGAATATGTATACAAATAATTTGTTTCTTTGGTGAAATCGAATTTTTAGTAAATATCGTTTTAACAAGTCGGAACAATAAGTTTAGCTTTCATATCAAGAAAACCAACGTGAACTGTTTTCAATTCTCAAAATATGCTCTACAGGAAATAGTCACGTCTCTTGGAGTGATCCGATTACGATCAATTATTTTTCTCTTTTGAAAAGAAAAAAGTTTCCTTTAGGGCTTTGCGATTTTATTGAGTAAGCAAAAACTACGGTTTTACAAATTGAAGAAAATTCGTCTATATTTTAATAATAGAGTATGGAAGTATAATTGTCTAAATTCCCCCCGTAAGAAAAAAAATATATCTGTATAGTCAGCAGATAATTTAGGACATTGACTTTTTCGTCATATCGGCCCCGATATTCACCGCCACTGTGTCGATATGAAAGTTCAATCGTTGTCGTTAAACAAAACCATCGAAAAACCGAATAGTTTATTATTCGTTATTTATTAGCTATTACCATTTTGGGTGCTAATCTGACCTATTTCATATTCCAATGGTGCGGATGTGGGTTTCGAGAAAATGTAAACCGTTCGGGTTTGTTTAAAATATGTTAACCGAATGAGTATGCTCGGAGTTGTTGTTCAATGTGTTTTTTTGTTTTTTTTGTTTTTACGTTCGATCATTCGTATGAGCAATATTTATCGATAGAACGGCTGATCAACTACTCGAAAAAGCGATTTTTCGATTAACCGCGATTCGTTTTCCGTTCTTCCTATTGTGAAAAAAAAAAAATAAAAATAATAATAATGATTTAAATATTCGATAATAAAACAGTAACAGCTGTACAATTTTATAAGAAAAGTGTAAAGTAACGGGAACCAATGTTTTCGGGAGACTCTCTACGCGGACCTCCACGCGACGTCCGCCGGGCAACTCCGATCGGCCGGATTTTCGCCGACCTAACCTAACCCGACCGAAATCGAAAAATAAAATAAAATTATCCTTCCGGAATCGGGCGCGAACCGCACACGCGCGCAATTCGTTCGCCATTTTAATCGAGTTTTTTTTCTCCTTTCTTTCTTTCTCTCGGTCTGTATTATTAAGAAATATTACCGTCGCGAAGCGTATGATATCAAAACGGTTTTTTTTTTTTTTTTTTATGTAACGGCGCGCGATGGAAAATCCGTTATATAATAATTATTTACACGTTATTATGGTGTTACGGCTACTGTGTTACCGGCCGGTGTGTTGCACGTCTTGTTTGTGTGTGTGTGTGTGTGTGTGTGTGTGTATTCGAAAAATAATAGCCGGCACCGGGCGGCCCCTCGCGCCTGTACATACAACTGTATCGTTATTTCGTTATGCAACTTGACGTGTTATTTGTATTCCGCGCGGAAAAAAAAACTGTCAGATCGAGAGGGGGGGGGGAGAAATATCGCCCCCTCCCCCTCCCCCCCGATCGTGTAACGAGAACCGCGCGATGTCGCGTTAAACGGGCACGAGGCGCAATGCATTGCGCGAGGAAACTGCACGCGCCTCCCTGCGCTGTCCGTGTTGAAGAAGAAGAAAAAAAAAAATGATAAAAAAACGAAAAAAAACCAAACAGATGGATATACTTCGCCGCACGACGTATGGTAGACCACTGTTGTAGGCGAGAAGTTTGCAAGGTACGACGATATAGAGGGGAATCGAATTTATATCACCGACGCGACGATAAACCGCTGCAAATGAAAAACGATTCGGAATGCAGTTTTTTTTTTACACGTGTACCCACAAGTAAATTTTCCCGTTTGTCCTACGGTTTCCCCGGGTTTTTCCAATCATTATGGAAACCGCTTGAAAAATCAAAAAAAAAAAACACCTCCCTAAAATACCACCCGGATAAAATTACCTTTCAAAAAATGTACAACACTTGAAGAACGAAGCAAGATTTCTGGTAGAAAAATTGTTCACAGATAAAAATAAAAAAAAAATAAACATTGTAAAACCTACACATTACTCGCTTTGCTTCGCATCTAAAAAACGTTTGTACACGAACTCCGGGAGGAGGAATGATGCAAGGAGATGCAATAGCAGTTCTCACTCGTGACACTCAGAACGTAAAACGTATTTGAAATCAGAGTTATAGAAATTATAGGAAAATCGCTGGTTTACGATAAATAGATCGCTCTGTAAACGATAACATCGCAGTGGCATATGTCTTTTGTAGCGGTTAACAGGCAACGAAAAAAAAAAAAAGTGTTTTCAGAGTACCCAGCGGTACGCATCTAATTTGGCTCCAATAGACTTAAAACAGATATTTTTAAATCGAACAAAGGCGACGATATTTATCGTGTTTTCACAAAGGGATGATTTTTCGTGTTTATTTTCATTAATACATATTACCTTACGGTTAAAAGAGAAAAAAAAAAAATCAACAAATTCCACTGTAAACACAATATAGTAATGGACGATTTTGTTGTCATTAATAATTAACGCCATTAAAAGCTTGTCTATGCAAACATAATGGATCAATGGGTCGTCGGTGGAATAATTTCTGTGTTGAGTCTATTAAAACCAGTGTGCACCGTTGAAACTTCAAAAATGCATTTTTTCTAAATCGCTCGTTAGACAAACAGAAACGGCCAACTGTGGCGTCTCAAAAGGATTCCATACCTGTATGTGCTCACACGTTCGTAAGGCGTAACAAAGTTTTGCGTTCAGCAGTATCAATTATTTCGTACTACTGTTAGTTACATAAGAGTGAATCGAAACTATTACCATACTTAATGGAGGGAACATTGTCTGTGTACGTCGGTTGTTTTTCTCGACATCTTACTTTTCAAGCGGGGTATAATCATTTTCAAATTGCGACATTTCACACCCGCTCGTAATCATGGCAAAGTTAAAATTATCGAAACGAACCTCGGTAAACACACAGATAATGTCCTCGACATTAGGTTTATTTTCCACGTGTAGTCCGCGGCGCCGTAGAGAAGTCACGTTCTGCTGAACGATTTTCAAAAATGGACTACCACTCGCCTTTCTCGCCCCGTGTGCCCTTCACATATTATCACGACGTTACCTACCCATGTACGATTTTGATTTCCATCACGCACTCGACGATCAATATCCAGCATATTAACGCGGACATCTCCTGTACGAATAAAAAAAAAAAAAAAAAAAAAAACAATAACAAATAAATAAAACGATAGAATAACGGCAAAGTACAATACGCGTCGACAACGCGAAACGAACGGCAAATAGTTTGACAATAACAGTAATAATCGAGTTGATGGATTTACTTTGTTAGAAGTGTGTTTCGACGTATCCCGCAGTCGGCGAACGGGCAATTATCGTTTGATTATTATTATTCAACTGCGCCGCAATTGTAATTACACACACCGAACACTCAATGTTTACGTTATGTCCGATAACTCCGACGGACGTAGGACTTACGACGGCGAATATCGTGGGCGTACGACCGCATCACTGTCAACGAAATGAAGCAACGGTCGCCGTATACCCACCGCCCGGACAGCTGCACAATACGGCCGACGAGTTTTCTTTCGTTTTCCACGAGGCGCCTTCCGGAAATGTAAAATTTCTCCGGTGTCGTTAAACGACCGACGGACATCGCAATAATATAATCATAACAATAAGTCACCGTCTGTGCATGTCACCGTCTTTTACTGTTATTCGATTGTTTTATTGTTTTTTTTATTTTTTTTTTTATATTTTCTTTCCCTTTTCGTTATTATTTAGGCGTCGGTCCGGTATTTTTTTGCAGTATTTCACATTCCGGGGACCAATCGCGTCTGTCCATCGCGCAATAATTCCCGAGTCGACTGTGACGAAATCGGTACGGTCCATAGCGAAAACGCTCCCATCAAATTAAACGCTTTTTTTTATTTTTTTTTACTTTACGATTCATCTCCGAATACCGCGACGTAAACTCGCCGCGGACGTGGTCGTCGTCCGCGTCAATTAACTAACCGCGAGCCAAAAGAAAATTCAATACAAATGAAATCGCACTCCGACGACCACGGTTTTCCACGAACTGCGCAGACTACCCTTATACCCACGTGAAATTCATTTATTTCTCTTTATCTGTTTTTGGCTAACACGCAAGCAGCATAGCGATCCAGATCAATATCAGACGAATTCCGAAAACAGATTTGGATATGGCCTGAAATGTATACACGATGACTTCGGCCAGGTCACTTGTTCGAATAGGCCAGCCTAACTTACGAAAATTCGATTTGAAAATATGGAATTTTATAAAAATGTGTAGTAAAAAATTTAAAAAAACTAAAATTGAATTATAAATTGATTGATCTCGTGTACATTTTACAACGAATACAAATCTGTTTTCAGCATTTTTATCGTTGCACTACATTGGTCGGACAGAAAATCGATCTAAAATTGTATGCTTCACGTGCGCAGCTGGACAAAGAAAGATAAGGGAATTCCCGTACCATTTCGAATTCCTTGTAAAGCGAAAATTCGTTTGTAAGTCTCACTATCTGTTACACATGTTCGTGCCACGGGAGAAAAGTTTACAACCCGCGGTATATTTAAAACGCGTGCGAATTTGTTGTACTTTGTTTTGGAAGCCATGAGTCAATACTTTACGAAGGATTTGCTAAAAATGAATTGAAAAAGATAATATTGTTGTTATAAGCCTTCACCTCATTCCCAAAACCTGCGCCGATTTCACTTTTCAACCAGAAAATTCCGTTCGATTGGGTGGTGACAATCATCTCGGTTACCAGACTATGACGAACCTTTTTTCCTCCTCCCATTTGTAATAGGATTCGGTAATCGGATAGGATTTTACATACGATAGTAATTATTGGGATTTATAGTTTGTATCCGAAAATTATTCGATTATGTTTGCATTTTATTTTTAACTAGTCCGAGTTAGGTTAATCCGTTATAAAATAGGTTAGGTTTTTGAAACGAATGCAAATAATATAAAACGAACCATTTGTTTGTGTTTGGTATTTATAACATACGTTTCGCGACCTCGTACGAGTATTATACCTAGGTATATACATATGTAATAAGAACGACACAATTTAATACATTTGTCTAGTAGAAGTTATTGTGTCGGCTGCGACGAGGACAAATATATTTGAAGGCGGTCTAGAAGAGCCTGTATACGTATAGGAATCATTGTGCTATTACGTACATAATAGTATTATTGTTGTTTGTACGGCCGTTTATTGATAAATACTCGAATGTTATAAAAGATATGAAATTTAAATTAATCGAAATAAGACCAAACACCGTCTTCAAAACCAGTGATGTAATATATCTAGCACAGTATCAAGATACTTTTTCTATTATGTATTATGTATCGGTATCTTAGATACAAAATATTGTGTATCTTAATGAAAGTATTTAAATGACTTTTTAAGATCAATTCTTGCTTTTTGGGTTCAACAAAATACAAAAATTAAACGTTAAATTCTAAAATCTAATTTTTTTTTAATAAAAATATCAGTAATTTATTGTTGTTATGTATTATTTTTTGATATCTTTATTATTATAAATTATTATGTATGAGTGTATAACTATTGTATATTGACGAGTGGATACTAAAATTATGTACCTACTACTTGTTTTTTTATAACTTTGATATAATTCTATATGTTTAATGAATTAAATATTTATAAAAAAAAATATCTGTTTAATTAAATTTATCTTAGGATACTCTTAAGATATTTCTATCTGTATCTGTATCTGTATACTAATTTAAAGTATCTTATTACAGCACTGTTCAAAACGCGTGACTCCGGGTAACCTCGGGTGCCAGAAACGCAATGAAAAGTACCGAGCTCCTGAATGATCAATTTACTGTTTAGGCGTGTTATTGTCTACAGGTTAACCATTTATCCCAATAGTTTGTAGATCCGTTTTGTTGGAACACGAAATTTTTTAGAAACCTTTAAAACTGGCCTTTAGTTTTTAATCATAATTATATTGCGGGTGACACGGGTCGAAAACTTTCACATTTAAAGCCACTCAAAATAAATTACCTAGCTTGGATTTAACGCGACAAAAAAAATCAAAAATAACTGTTTTAAAGTACCTTCCCAGTCAAATTTCCTTTCAAAAAAAGTGTTATCATTGTAAATCGGAACAAGATTTATGGTAGAAAAGTTGTACACAGATAAAAAAAAAAATAAAAAAAATAAACATCTTTGTAAAACTATAAGCTTTTTTGCTCCACTTAGAATCTAAAATGTTAACTCAGTTTAAAGTAGGTTAATTTTCCTCGTTCAATTTTTACGTTCAATATTCAATGTTATATTTCGAAATCAATTAAATCAGACTATCGAAACCGATTAAATTTAAATGCACATTCGAATGAAGCACGTTTATTTGAATTATTTGCATTTTGAATTGATTCGTCATTGATATTATCAATTATGAAGAGATAATTAGACCACAAGAGACCAGGAAACGTTAAAGATTATGAGACAAGTATATTATACATAGAATGCTTATGATTGTTCAAAGCATTTCACCAAAAATGGAAAACTATTACACGCTGACATGCAATATTTTGAACGGAAACGTGCAAACGAATGTTATGCTAGTTTGTTCGGAACTCAATATGCCCGTGCAAATAGAAGACAACTCTAATTTTTGGCGAAATTCATTTTTTAATGATTTTCTATAGAGACAATTATTTTCGTATTTTCTGTGCAATTACGAGACAGAATCTATGTGTATGGAACGTTATAACAAAATGTTGGAAAAAAAACACAAGAAAACTCAAAAGTATTTTCAACAGAATTTTAATCAAAGGACCAAGACAATTCCACACACTGTGGGTTAAAATAAACAGTTTTCATCTTGAAGAAAAATTAATAATCAAATCAAATAGAACTGAATATTTTCGATCCCGGTCTAATCTATCTAAATCGATTTTAAAATGTATTATTTTATTATTTTTTTATTTTACTATGTACAATATATACATAATGTTTTTAAAAAAAATTTGTTTTTGTTTCTAGTTTTAAAAAAAAGGAAGTTTGAGAATGTCCCTTTGAGACATTGTGGTATTATAGTGAAAACATCTATTTTTTTTTTATGTTATATGAGTAGTGGTCTAGGCGCGTCCTTGAAGTGTGGGCGGTTAGGGGGGCGGTCGCCCCCCTGCCATAAACCGTGTGATGTTCTTTTTTGTCATTCGAAATATCCATAATTCTTAAGTACAAATAAATAAAAATGTAACTTGTTCCATGATTATTCCGGATCATGGAAATACTTTGATTGAAACAAGAATGAAACACTTTTCATCTATAAATTTCAATAAATATTTTCTTAAGAGAGAGATAGAAGTTAGGAAAACTGAGTGGGAACAATCAATATAAAAAAATAAAATAAGTTTTTCGGAATCAATATTGGAAATGATTAATTTTAATTCATTTTTAGATTCTGAGTGTAGCAAAGAATGTACCTACTGAATTTACAATGATGTTTTTTTTTTTATAGTGTAGTAACAATTTCTACCGAAAATATTTATTTAATATGTAAGTTTAGCACCTTTTTTGAAAGAAAATATTGCCATATTGACTAGTTGGTACTTTAGAAAGGTCTTTTTTGATTTTTCAAGCAGTTTTCATAATACCAGGAAACCCCAGGATAAAACGTAAGAAAAACGGGAAAATTTACAAAAATAATGCTTTTATTATTTTCAATTTTGTTTTTTTTGTTGTAATTAAGTTAAAAATAGTTGTAGAGACTCGAAATTTGGACAGAAAACTTATATCCGCCTTTTCTTGATATGGTAAAATTTTTGAGCAATTTGTATAGAAATTTTAATTTTGCGAGTTTTGTACGTAATTTTTTTCAGTAGATACTCTGTGAATAACATTGTTAGACCAAACAGAAATGCTTGAGAATTTAACTTGAGGTCCATTAAAGTCGTACTTTGTGGTAAAAAAAAAGTTTTGAGCAGAGGCTAATTGAATTATCACTTTTAAATATTCATCGAAATGACAACATTAATATAGAAAATATTGTTGATCACACCGCTTGCATAACGCTACTTAAAAAAAACTATTTTGGACTTGGTCATCTAACTTTTATTATTATTATTATTATAACTTTTGTTATTCCTATTATCATTATTTTAGGTATTATTTATTTAATAAGAAAAAAATAAATTTAACTTTTAAATTGTACTGTTTGACTGCATGTGTGCAATTTATCTGCAGTCTTCTAAGCTAATATAAGTTGAAATGACATTAGACATAAAGATTTAAAGTTTTTGTTGACCAAAGTGACTCTTTATCAAGAGTAAAAATTGTTCGCCTCCCATGGAATTGATCCGAAGACGCCCCTGAGCAATACCATTAACTTAGTTGCGCTCAAAATCGGTTTTTGTCGGCAATGTTTAAATTTGATTAGGTACAGATATACATTAAATTTCCCTCAATATCCTAACTTCCCAACTTCTCATCTATAACAGTGGTCTATCAATTATGCGACGTATGTCCGTTTTTTTTCTTATCAACCATTAATATAAAATTTAATTACTCCCCTCCCCCCCCCCCCCCGCAGTCAATGAC
Source organism: Cinara cedri (assembly GCA_902439185.1). Taxonomy (NCBI): domain Eukaryota; kingdom Metazoa; phylum Arthropoda; class Insecta; order Hemiptera; family Aphididae; genus Cinara; species Cinara cedri. The sequence goes on from CABPRJ010002370.1 coordinate 1,721,604, forward strand.
CGGAGACGCCCCTGTAGAGGTCGGATTTGTATGATTTTAACATAATTGTTTCTAGTATATGTAGTTAAATGGGAGTAAGATATCTTCACGATTCATAAAACATAGAATTTAGAGGAAATCATTTATTTTGCTTAAAAAGACATAATTTAAGGTTTAGAGAATATTTAATACGTTAGGAAATATTTGAAATTTTGAGAATATTTTATAAATATTTTTATTTTTGATCCTATTATTTGTATGGACGTATATTAGCGTTTTGATAATATTGATCAACAACTACAATTTATTTTACAAGCGAGTTATGTTTATATATTTTTGGGTTTCTAACAAAAATTAATCACTAGATATTTCTTATCGATGGCGATAGCACGTCATTAAAAACAAAATAACGTCAGCTGTTACGAGCTGTTACAATTTTAAAATAAATTTAAAATATTGTAAACCAATACAATAAAATACAATTTAATTTAATCTGAATACTCAAAATACATTTTTTTTTTCAGAATATTAAAATATTATTTTGCCTTTCTAAGGGCATAAACATCTGGTATTTTTAAAGAATATTAAGAGAATATTATTGATTACTTTAAACGACATAAAAAAAATAATATTTCAAGGGAATTTAAATTCGACCTTTATAATATATGTCAAATTTAGATATTTTCAAAAAAAAAAAAGTGTTGCCCAAAGGGTTAAAAATGTTTTAACAGCAAGGCTTTATACTGAACATCTTCGTTACAACAGTTGACATTTTTAAAACAACTAACAAATGATATTTTTGCCGACCACGCGGGTGAAAAAAAGTCATTATTGAACCTAACCTGCTTGCACATTTCTGTTCCCAATTTCCGATCACTTGCAAATCGAAAAATTCACTGGAATAGAAAAAGAAACCAAAACGGGGAACAATTTAACTTAAGTTTAAATTTAAGACATTAGAATTTGAGAATCTATAAAAGGGATCTGTCATTGAGGATTTTATTTGTTTGACTTTTTGGATTCCGGAAGACGTGGTGAATCCGGATCCTGTGAAACGATGATGATGCTATTTCCAGTTATTTTTATAAGATCAACAGCTCGTAGACTGCTGTCATTTGAAAGCAACTCACTATTCGTCCCGCATTGTTGCCTAATTTTTTTAGTTCACAGTATAATTCATGTTTCAATTATCTGCGTAAACTTTAGGGGGATCTTCACCTACTGTTTGTCCCTTCCCTTATTTTTATTGGGAAACGGTTGTGTTGGCGTGCGTGTTCTATCATACTGGTTCGTCTACTGTTCAAAATTTTTAGTGACATCGAGCTGTATTACACCAATATCCGAAGACAGTATTTTCGCGGGAAATCGTTGCGGATCAGACGGGATTATTGCAGGTCTTGCGACACCATCGCTCGGGCGGTATACGCACAGACACACCGCGCGGAGCTGTTGACTGTTACGGCATCAAATTGGCCATATTTTCGTCTTTAAACGGTATAACGGTCCGGCCGACAGGGTTTAACGTTAAAATTGTATCGGACATTATTATAATATGTAATAGTGTCGGTGGCGGCGGTTACGTTCAACGGACCATACCCCATCTGTATATTATTATGGCGATAGGCAATCGCCTCGTGTTGTGCAATTGTCGTTGCCGGCACCTGTTTATAGTGTTATAGTAGGCTGCTGCAGATTGACGCCTCTCGGGTGAAAGTGAAAAAAAAAAAAAAAAAAAGAAAAAAAGGTATCTACCTATAATTTGCTTCTCCGCAGTGTTTTTCTTTTGGATTTTCCGGTATTCGTGTCAAGGTTATCCTGGTCGGACAGCGCCGCCGCTCGAGTGTACTATATAATAAGTATAGATACTATATTTAATACGTGTTTAAAAAAAATTTCTGGTGAAAAACTTGTTCAAAGACAGAAAAAAAAAATCGACCACTCTGTATGATTATAATAGTAAACCCCGTATTAAAATGTCACGTTCGACCAAAAAATTTAATTTACAAAATATCTAGGTACTAAATAAAAACTAAAAAAGCTCGAAAAATCAAATGCTTATAAATAACTCAAAAATGTCCAGTATGCTTTGAAAATAGTTTTCTGTGATTTTCGGTTTTCTACGATTATTTTCAACCAATTCACAACAATAATAAAGTCGAAAATAATGAAACCGGAATTGCTTAAACTTTTCCGATTTTATTTCCGTTTTTTTTTTTTTTTTAAAGAAAAATATACGTAAAGATTTATGATATCCGACGGGTAATCAAACCTATTAAATACATCGACTAGATCTCAAATGTAACGAAAAAAGTCTTTTATCGTTTTTCGGCTGTAATAAGATTTTCGGCAGAAAAGTTATGAACAGCAGTGGTGGAACGGGGACCAAATTAAGGCCGGGAAATTAATAAAAAAATAGGCCACCCAATAAAATACGTACCAACCAAATAAACATTTTTTCGCGTTTTAATTTGAACCAGTGACGTAGCCAAAAATTTGAATTGAGAGGAGTTAAATACTATTTTACTCGAGTCATTGGTAAAGAATAAGTTTCGAGGGAGTTTCAATCACCCTTAAAAATTTAGAAAAGAGATTTCATCTATTTGTATATATTTTAATGTTATACTTAAAACGAAATAGTAACAAAATACCACTTAATGGGTGCTGAAATAAGAATATGCCTATAATATGTGTCTTGTTGCACATTTTCATTAAATTTCTAAATAATACGAGAAGGTATGAAAAATAATGTATACACATATCAGACCACCGGGCTATAATTTGATCCGGGCCATCTGGGAAATTTCCATTTTCAGACCGACCACTTTGCCCCTGGATAATAGACACAAAACAATACTAATAATAACAATAATAAAAAACAATAATCACATTTTATAGTGAAACCAATGCATTCTTCACTATGCACAGAATCTAAAATCAAATAAAAAAGGGAATGCGTGACAAACGGTTCCTACCTTATTATTTGATTTTCTATGAAACCACAGGTACATGGTGAAATAATCATGTATCTGGTAAAAAAAAAAAAAAAAAAAATGTGTCAACGACCACAACGTCTTAGATAACGCAGTCGAAAGTTTGCAAAAACGAAATGTTATATTACATTGTCGTATGTTTTGCGTGGAGTGACAATATTAATACAGTTGCGGCTAACGATTTTCAAGAGCTAATTGTTTACTCGCGCATACAGCAATGTGGGATTTAACACGGATTAATGATAAGTTTTGTAAGCATATTTAGTGCACTTTAAATTAATTTTTTTTTTTCGAATTTATTGAAATTTTGGTTATTAAAGTAACGATTCGATTTTACGTCGAAAAAAAAATATAAATTACGCATGATAACTGATTTACCTATAATTATCTGAATATTGAAGTATGATTGTCGATTAAAAAATACCCGTAGACTACTGTAATTATATTAAAAAAAAAAAAAAAGTTGAGTTTCTGTAATTTGTCATCTAGACATTCGCTATGTAAAATGATTGTTAATTGTTATATAATATTTCGGATCAGTAGTAGTCATATAATAATTTTCTGATGGGGAGGGACGATGCTGTTTTTCAAAATTTTTTATTTAAAAAAATATTATTATCTATATTTCGATTTTTTTTCATTGTTGATAAATATAAGTTAATGGTTAACAAACCAAATTTTTTTTCGAACTTCCCTTAAAATAGACAGATTTTTTCACGTCACTCACGGTTGAATAATACAAAATAAGGTGGGTTGAAAGTTATTATCGTATTCACGTATTTACCTCATATTAGAGATATTGTGTATATATATATATATATATATAGTGAGATATTTCCATCCCTTCCATTTTACCGTCTCTACATCGGACGTATCAAAACTTTTGTTTAGAGTTTGGCCACGTTTTACGTATAAGTCTAAACGAAAAACGACGAACAGCAATCAAAAATAAAAATGCGTATAGTTGTAAATTTACCTTAAAATCTACCTATTGTCTTAGATAATACAAATTGTTGTGTTATAATGCGACTAGATAGCTCTTAGTTGTGTATTATATTATCGTAATTACATTGTGTTAAAAAATATTTTAGGGTATTTTGCCAGTTTCGGATATTGTTTTATAAATATAATTAGAATTTTTCATAGCTTGGATCTATCTTAATCTATATCTCTATCTTATATCTTTTTAATCCATCTTGTATTTGAGCGGATATATTTGGTTGATAAGATATTACGAGTGAGTTAAAAATAGATATGCTCTTGTTACGATACCACCCTGTCGTTTTTTGAAGTGTTGGGGAATGTGTCATTCACTCACTATTTTTTTTTTTTTTTTTTTTTAGTTTACGAGCTTATCGTAGGCTGGTATATAATCCCGGTAATTTTGATTTTTTACTTTAGGCTTTAAAGACGTTGGCCGATTTACCGATGGTTGTCGGATTATTGGGACATGATTTTGTACTCTCGATCTGTTATATAATTATAAGTAATTTGACTTCTTCAATGCATTTAGGATAAAATGAAATAGTGTGTCCAATCGAAACTAAACTGATTCTATATAAAGATTAATGGTAAATAGGTTTTAATAAAAAAAAAAAAAAAAAAAAAAAAAAAAATGTTTTACGCCGGTCGTAAAAATAATAATATTATTTAATCTTTAGTACGTATCTCTCCTCCAGCGAGCTAATAGCAGGGCAACAACAATATAATCTATTATTAAAAAAAAAAAAAAAATAATAATAATAATAATAATACAAATATTTTGAACGAATTCAAAAGTGCATTTATCATTGTTCACAAACGATAATAGTTCTGCAGTGGTTAATAGCGGTATAAAAACATTAGATTTATAATATTTAGAACAAAATACGAATTACATTCGACCTGAGACGATGAAGCGTATTTATTTGTTATGTTGGTATACGACCACGATAGTTATAATATATACGGCTAAGGTAAGGTTAGGCTAAAGTAAACATATTACATTCATTATAAAAATAATCTTATGATTAAATATCGTGTTACAGAGTCCACTGGATATGATACAGCCGTTAAAACGCGAATTCCGTTTCTCAAAGTTCGAATTTATTATACCGAATAAAATTTACGGAAGGGTTTTGGAATCATCGATTAATCAATATCGTACTACGCAATCGTTGTCCTCTCATTTTGTTTATAACGTCGAACAAAAAAAAATCAATGTAAGTACACAGCTATGAATATTATATACAATATTGTTCAAAACGTCTTTTGACATTGTACGCGAATTTATCCTATTTTTATTTTCCAGTGTTCGTCAATATCGGATTTAGTGTTACCGATTCACCATCTCAAAGAGCATCTCGATGAATTTTTTTTCGAACTCTTTTCGCTTTCGAGAATATATTGTTTGAAATTAAAATTCTTAAAAAAAAATTACACATTACAAACTTTTTTTTTTTTTGACGAAAATGTACGACTTATAATGAATGTCCGTCTAATTCGCAAGCGTTATTATTTAGTCTAAGAATTTATCCCCATAGTACCTACCAAATAAAAATGTCGTAAAAAACCACGAAACACAAAATGCCTATAAGCACAAAAAAAAAAAACGAATAGAAATTCAGAAAACGTAAATATAATTTTTCTGAATTTCTATTCGTGGAAAAATTTTCAAAGCATTTTTATTTTATGCTTCTAGGTATTTTATGCTTCTGGGTTTTTACGTCATTTTTATTTATGAGGTATTGAGGAATAAAATTGTTCTCTATGAAAATTCTTAACTGAATTACAACAAAAAATAATAAAAAGCATTATTTTCTTAAATTTGTCCGCTCTTTCACGTTTTTTTTTTTTTGGTTTTCTAAATTATTAAAAACACTACAAAGAAAATTAAAAAACGACTATATTAGTCACTAACTAGATAAACAAATACAACAAAAAAGTTCTTATTATGTTTTTATACGTATTTTTACTCGTTTTTTATTTTTTGAGAAAATATTGCAAAATATTTGTAGTTTTTAAACGGTCTAAATTACTCTAAATGTACCTTCTATGGTAATATATGACCTAACCAAGCCGCTCGTAACGTTTTTAATTTTATGGAAGGAGGGGTATCATGCAAATTCCGGATGCTACGTACAAACATATAGGAAAAAAAAGTACAAAAAGTTGAATGGGGGGGGGGGCTGGGGATACGTATTTGAATTTTCGGATTTAGGTATTGGATGGGGTCGGATCAATTACCAATTTCTATCCGCGCAGGATACTAATTTGAACACCACTGATTATTTTATAAAAACTACCTTTGTTCTACATTTCACCTTTCTACCTATGCGAGAAGTACATAATAAATAATTTTGCTGAAGAGTGAGTGATTACTGATTTAGTTATTCAGTAACAAATATGCTGGATTTAAAATTTTCTCTTTTGAAAAGTTTTTTTATTGAGTGTTCAATTGTTTATAGTGTCCCAAGCAATTTAAACTTTATTTTTAGTCAAACCAGGTAAATTGTTTAGAAAGTACCGTAGGTATGTGTAGCAACACAAACATTGGCATGCTTGCTAAAACTTGGCCTGGTGCACCGTCGTGCGCTCGAATTTCTAAGTTTTCACACGGGTTTGTTACACAAAAAAAAAAAAAAACGAAATATTTCATGTCACATATTATTTCGAAATACCTTAAACTCTGCAACATACATTTTGCATGCATTTTTTTTTCCAGGCAACAATTACGATTTTGAGATGTAAGGAATTTTATGTGGATTGCGAAAATGCTGTATCTTACAATGTTCGAAATATGTGCGCGAAATTTGAGTATTTAACACATTTCTTTGATACAAAGGATTTCAATAGGGACCTCAAGTGCCCCATGAATGTAAGTACTCGTTAGATCTGTACACGATAGCAAAACAATTAAACTATATTATATTCTGGGCTATTTGTCATAATACAACGCATATACTCGTGTACGTGTTTGCCTAGTAATAAAATTTACAATATTAATTAATATTAAGATAAATTAAAGGTAGACTTGGGATAATTCAAGAAACACTGTGGCGACTGTAATCACTATTGGACGTGTCCAAAATCACGTTCAAAATCATTCGGTTGAGAAACCAAGTGTTTTATAACCAAATATTATTCGACTTGCGTGTGATGATTACAGGGCGAATACAATCTTAGAAACATTACGGTTTCGGCGAACAAGATCATGTCGATCGTCAGTTATCCCACGGAAAAATGGTGGGAACGTTATTGGAAATTCAAAGCCATCTTTTATATCAATAATTACTCAGAAGTATTGTGCAACTATACTATGGATTTTTATTTTTTACAATTTCGAAATCGTAATTAAACCAATAAAAATGAAAGGCGAACGCCTAGCGAAACTATAGTGACAACATGATACAAGCATATATTACGTACCTAATATCAATGCTCATACCGCAACTATAATATTATTGTTGACTCTTTTATTTTACCCGCATACACCACCTATTGTACCTATAATTTTATTGAATATTTGCACGTTTAAAAGTTTGTTATTTATACGCATTACAACATTTGTACGTTTTGCTTTTATTTATCAAGAATAATATACATACTACGTAGTAAACTGTTTTCAATTTTTTTTTACATTTTATTCTTAGTAATGACTGTTACCGCGGGGTTTAGTTAATCGACATGTATATATGCCTATATTTTTTTTTTAGACAGCTTGACGATAGTCAGTGGAGATAATATTGTAACGCTGTCATTTTAATCCTCATTTGTATTGTAATTTCATAAAATGTATTTTTACGATATTTAAACATATTATGCGTGTTTTATTTTTCTATGTCCCATCGGAGAATGTCTTAATTTATATCTTTCTCAATGAATGTTTACGGTACTCTACCCACGGTAAGAATCACTGTTAACCATAGATATCTTAGACGAATAAATTCACAGTTATTATAGTATGCGAATTTATTCCATGATAATCTTTTTTTTCAGCCTTATCATAAGTAATATGATATTATTTTGTATACGAATTGGGCGGTTTCGAGCGTAATAGGTATGTGATATGTGACGAGACTAGAAAAAAAACGTAGTTTTCTTAAGGATGTGAGGAAAATTTAAGTTTACTTGTGATAAGAGTCATGGCGCATCAACAAATTTATTTATGAACTTGTTTAAACATTTTTAGTTTGCAAACACTTCCCTATCGGCAAAAATAATCGACCCAAGGTAATGTTAAACATTATAATAGTTAGGCTGAGGATGTTCAATACTTAAAATGTCAATACCCAGAACTCGGAAGCACTGCATGCTGTTGCCAAGGAACAATTAATAATTTTCAGAAGCACAGTGAGATGACACCCAAATGTAATGCGCTTTACAAAACCTAGTAATTTTAGTGTTCTACTGCATGTCGACTCGATTGTACGGGTAGAAATCAATCGTAGATGTTAGGGTAAGTACTATTATTTCAGCACACATAGATATAAGTTCTATAATATATCGTCTAAATAGAACGAAAGCAGCCTTTTTTTTAAATAAGAAGTACAAGGAAAAAAATATAGCAACCTTAATATTGTAGAGAAAGTTACCAGGTATACCATCAGGGCCTACTGATTTGACATATTTTAACTAAGAATAATCGGTTGTATTTCTTGTTAACTTATACTTCCATAAATAAAACTCAAGGAACTTGTTTTGTATTTTTGCAAGAGTGATTTTTATAGATTAGTAGTATTTTCGCTTGGAAAATATTATCTTTAGTATGACAAGAACGGACATGAGTTTCCCGATGAAGTTGAACTAGAACGGTTGACAACAGAAGTAGTTAACAACTTGGAAGGTATTCCCGTCGTCGATGTTGAAATGGCACTGGAGGTATTGGAATTGTGGTGTATTCGAGCGTAGAGGTGGAAAACTTAAATTGCGGAAATTGACGAAATTGCAACGACTTATGTGGCCGTTTAAGTCGGAACATTATTATATTCGTACATGTGTTTATTTGTACGAAATTGTACTTTATAGAAATTGAACGGTTAGATAAACAAACCGGATTTCAAGTATAAATAACTTTATTTTTCTATACGGCTATCGATGTCATCATAAATTCGTAAATGTTTAATATTCTGATATTATTATGATGATATAATCGCGATAATTTGAATAGAATTATGTTGGTCGTGAGCATTTATGTGATATACAAACAATATAATAGCTAATCGTTTTTATTATTTTTTTTTTTTTTTTTCGTTTTTCCCTAAAAAATACACGCGATAAACTGTACGTTTTAAAATATCCAACTAGAAAATATATCATTATGATATGTAATTTCTACAAAATACGATTTAAACATTATTCCGTGTACCTGTACGGGCATGTGCGTACTTAGATAGGCCTTGAACATAATGTTATTACATTATTAAATATTATCGTCAGAACGCATCATCCTTCACCGTAAAACCACTGGACAACATAATAACGACAGATTATTCACGAATAAATTACTTCGATAAATTATAACAATAACAATAATAATATTTGTTCCGTGTTCAATGGACATAATATTATTCGTAATATATAATATTACAGGTATATATTAGTAATCGGTGGATCGGAACCCATACAATTATTGCGAAAGCCGAAATATTTTTACCTGTTTAGGACCCAAATATTACCCGCCCAAGGCGAGTGTCTGGACTCCTCAAAAATGTTCCGCAAAACGTAGTAAATTTATCGAGTAAAAAAAAAAAACACACCAAATTGATTTTCATAAACAATTTGACCCCCACTACTCAGAAATATATTTACAGTTACCGCCTTGCACTTGGTGTTTAATGTAACGTAATAAATCATGATTAGAGTTCGAAAACGTCAAAAAAAAAAACCTATGTGGATTTATTCTTAGTTAAGTTATTGTAACGTGCCAAATTAAAGGTCTCCACCAGTACGAAATCGACACACGTACACGACACCACCAACTATTATAAATCCGGCAATAATTAGGTATCAATTGAACATGTTACGTAGGACCGATATCGTGGTTCGCAGTGTCCGTCAATATCTTGACCGACATCGGCCGATCCGTGCCATTTATCAACCTAACCCGTTTTGAGTGACCACTGAATAGCATGGCACAACTATAAAGGGGGTGGATGGAGAATAAACTTTTCGGTGCACCAACAAGATCCAAAATGCAAGAAAAAAAGTTCTTTAGTCGGTTTGCGACTGGAGCGAGAATTCTGGTAGAAAAGTTATTTATTAGCAGAAAAAAAAAAAAAACCACACACACGCATCATACGAAAACCAATACATCCCTCGATTAAAATCTAAAATTTTTAACGCCTACGAATATTCTAAATCACTATATTCGCTGAAGATATTTATTAAAAATAAATACAAATAATTAAAAAAAAACTGTATACCTCAATTTATAATATGGTGAACTCGAATTGTAGTTACTTTTTTAAAATTATGAATGAAAATTCGATTTCATGTATAGGCACAATATTTGAATATAATACTCGAATTAGTTATTATATAATATTATTATTTAAAATAATATTAAATAAAATCTAATTACTATTTTGCACTGTACGTATACAAATAAACACGTAAGTTCGGCGGCGTAAAGGTTTACTATGTAAACCCGGTTCCCATCGCCACGATTAAAAACGTTATTCATTGTTAATAATTCTATTAAAAGGAAAAACGGATTTATAAATGGGCCGGATTATTTTAATAACCGAACGGTGCAGATCGAAAGCTTTTAAAATAATATTGCGTGCGTATTATTATAGTCGATCGGATTCATTTGAGTGTCTGGGTTCCGTTCGGCACACAGTTGTTTTTGTTTGTCGAAGTCTTGCCCCCGTATAATATTAATCGCGATTGAACTGCGTTCACGATTGATAAACGGGTATTTTTTCTTTAAAAACAACATTTGTTTTATTTCAACGAAAATATCAAAACAAAACGAATACGTTTGATAACGAAAAAAAAATAAAAATAGTTTTATAAACTTAATTCGGTTGAAATTGAAAATAATACCGAATAATAATAATAATAATAATAATAAAAAAAACAAAATAGAATGGATCAATTATTCTGATAAACTGTTATATTTTTCAATTAGCTGATACGTTCCTTGCGGTTTGTAAGCTCATTGAAATAAAATTAATAGAAACGTGATATATGATTGTACATTTATGATTAACGTTATTCGAAACTGATTACTATATCGCTTAACGTAATTTGATATCGATTTGGTTTTTTTTTTTTTTTAAATAATATACAAAATACAAAAGTATGGAGTGTTTTTGTTTTTTCAAAAAAAAAAATATTTTATTAAAATATCACTATCTACAATCTTTAACATTCAATAAAATCGGGCGTAGACTCCAGGATCAAATAGTCATCGAAATTTTTTCTCAATGAGTTTATTATCGTAAATAATTGTATAGGTATTTTTATATTAACATACCCGTATTTTAATAAATTAAATTTAAAATTGTTTACATAGAATAGGTATGTTCAATATATTTTTTAATATTATTAATAAAACCTGTAGATTATTTGGATATACATTACTTCTAGCGCCATCTTGTAGCTCTTTCTTAATGTGTAGAGTCAAATGTAATATTCTGTTTTCACTTCTAGAGTGCATTGTATATTTGCATTGTAAATTTCGCAATGTAAATCTGAAAAGGAAAATAATATTTACGAAGTACATTTCCGATACGTTCATCACAACGTGGCCAAACATGATATAGATGAACGCTACATATAAAGATTTTTTTTATATTGGTATCGGCTTTTTATGTAAACAGGTAAAAAAAAGCGCTTTTAAGGGCTAAAAATCGAAATGTTCGATTCTATGTTGTTCATAGTGAATTTCATTATCATTAAAAATTGTCTATTTATTCAGGGGTATTTAACCCTGGCGCGTATCTTCCATACCAAGACTGTGGTTCGTTTGATTGTTTTATTAAATTTTCAAACTATTTTAAGTTTTTAATATTAGTTTCAAATGGATGTAAATTAATTTTAATTCATTGAAAAAGAAGACAAACATTATTGAAGAATATAATCATAACCATAAGGCAAAAGAAAGTGGCAGGATTATTTAATCTGTATTATTACATCCTATAGTTGGACAAAATCATAATACAAAGTTGCTAAATATATGTCGTTTAGTATAGATTTGGGGTTTACTACAGACGAAAATTGATCAGTGTTAAACACCACAGAATACGAAAAACAAAGTCGTAAACAAAACCTTAAAATTTAAAGTTTTATAGATTGATGATTATTGGAACTTTTAATTTGTTTAATATTTCACAATCAAAATTGTTTCAAACAAATTATTTCCGTATACGTTTAGACGTTAATTGGAAATTAAGTTCAAAAATTCAAAATGTACAAAAAAAGTTGAAAAGGTTTTGTTTTTTTGTTCTTTGAACAATTTCAAAGTTTTAGAAAATTTCGTTTACGACCTTTTGCCTTTCTACCATCGATATATTATCGCCGTGCTGCAGCACTGGAAGAATTAAAAGTCAACACGTCCAGATACTTCATTCCGGTTGGTGACCGCTGGCTTCATATTTTAAAATGAACAATAATACAACAGTAATAATAGTATTCCATTATTAGTAACAATTTTTTTACGAGAGTAGTTATGTCGGTTGACTGCTATTCGAAATATACTCCTGTAGGTATCCAGTGAAATGTATTATTTACATTTGTATTACATTTGTATACAGCGTATCTCTTGGCATTTAAAAGAATTCGCGCACAAGCGATCATCACACATGTGTCGGTATGTTATACTGGTATAATATAATACTGCGCGTGTGAGTACGCGCCTCCGGTTCTATACACGAAAACGTATATTTCAGTTAACGCATTTATTAACGTCTACGAACCATGTTCTACAGTTGTGATACCTATCTACCGTACACCCGGAGTTCCGTATTTTAAATATTAAACATTCTAAAATACCGTAGAACAAAACCGCAATTCTACAAAAACTCCGCAAAAAAAAAAAAAAAACACGGTTATTGCACGAAAAATTGATCGAAACTTTTAAAAAGCATTAAAAATAATAAAATTTCTATGCTATTGGGAATGTTGACAATTTTAGGAAATTATAAACATGTCTGTTACGGCAAGGAAACGATTACTATAGGACATTGGGTAGGTACATATGATTATATTCTAATTAACCAGAATAGTTTTTCATGTCACCATCTCCAGTGATTATCTGAGAAGATTTTGAATAAAATTGGTTTTGGTTTTATTTTTCAGTCAAACCGTATAATGATCTTATTTAATATATTCAAAACGCTACTGTTTTTCCATACACCATGTGAATTTTTGAAATTTTCAAACTCTCTCTTCAATAAAAATTTAGGTGACCATTTGAAAATCAAAATCGGCAGTCGTTTCAATCCCGAAAACTGACTTATTTCTTAAATTTTCAAAAACATGTTTATTATTTTTTAAATGTTATTATCAGGTGAAATACCGAGTGTTTCAAGTTAAAATAAACAATGTGTATACAATCCATAATCTGTCCAAAAACGTGCATCATATATATTCTGATTATTCAATTATTATTACGTTATTCCTATTATTATTATGTTGCATGAATCATATTCGATAATGCGTTGTTTTAAACCAATGGGGGAGGAAATCGAATGCCTTCTAAAGGTTCAAATCCTAACTCAATAGTATCATAATACGTTCAAAACGTATAATATTTTCATGCTGAAAATATAACGAAAATTGAGTTCATTAAAATTGTGTGATTTTTTTTTTTTATTTCCGTTACAAACGTATCCTTATAAAATTGTATTTTAAAAGAAGGCGTAAGAAATGTTATCCGAATGTAATCCGGTAATACGGAAATGTAATTTTATCGCAATGATGTGTTTCTGTCTTTTGTTTTGTTAGTTTTTTCCTTTGTTTTTAATATTGTTGAGGCAAAGACGAAATACATATTATTTACAGCTATAATTTCCATCGTATATTCTCATTTAACGACTTGAAAGCCATTAAAAATATATCCCCAGGGATATGCTATTAAATGAACTCGATTTTTTTTTTTTTTTTTTGATATATATATATAATTTGATATTTTATTTTAGTAGTCTGTGTATTTATAACAGTAAACACTTTTCATCGTTTTAATTTATTACAATATTGCAATATGCGTATATTTTAATTTATTTGCGCCTAAAAAAACGTCCGCAAGTTAATTGATATTTCACTGAACACTTTTTTAGTTCATCTTAACGTTGAAATTCTTTTTTCTCCAGAATGAGAGTATAATTTAGATTGCTAATATATGTTCTTGTTTGATTTCGATAAAGTTCGCCAAATCAAATTTGCACGATTTATTTGTATTCACATCATGCAATTTAGTAATTTAGCCTCAACTACAGAAACGGCCGATCTCTTAAGCAATTTTTTTCCAACCATATGATATTTTTTAATTACATCTAGTAATTCTAAGAGTTATGCAAGCTACACAAAAAGTTTTCATGCGCCGTTAAAAATATTAAATTTATAAATACAATTAAACTTCTTTTTCTTTTTTTCTCATCCACGCCTTGTCACCTAATAATTTGGTCATCCTACAGTTCTATTTTTACAATGATCTGTCACGCCACTTCGATCATCTTCATTACACTTAATAAACTACGTCTATTTCATAATCGGCTACCTCCTTACCTACTATTTGATTTTTTTCTCATGCCCTACGCTACCCTTATGGCTTTTTTCTCGTAACCAAAAATTACATTAATCCGAACGCTTTTATTTTACATTGTGTCATATTTTATATGCTTTCAAGTTTTTGTATATTTAGGTTTGGGTTCTATTTATTATTATTATTTTTAATATATGTCGGGGAAATAATAGCTATTTGTATCCGTGTGGGATGAAATTATCTTAGAACTGGGATTACCGTGGGCTTTTGTCTTCTAAATCATGGTTTTTCGTCACTTATTTAATTAAAACGGTATAGCAAATGTTTCAATGTTTCTCCATCGTACACGGATTAATATTTATTCTTGATTAAAAAAAAAAAAATAAAAATAATAATAATATTAAAAATAAGGCAAGGCTTTTAATTCCCATCGAAAACAGGGGTCGTGTCAACAAAACGGAAAAATAATTTTTCACTACTTGCCGACTATCATATAATAAAGTACAAGTGGTTTGACATAAGATTCAGAAAACAAATTAAAAGTAACAACAATAACGAAAACTTCAATATTTTAAAGTATAATGTTCTACATATTGATGAATTTAATATCCTTTTCTTTTTCTGATCTTCAATCTTTTTTATGATTGGCTGCAGCTCTCAACGCTTCTATGTCAAAACTAAAATCCTTCAACTCTCGATAGTTTTTCATTTAATTACACCACCTTTATTATTCATTGCCGTTGCCCAATATGTGATCAATCCTAATGTTATCCTTTTTATTTTTTTTTAATTTCCTAAATTTTTCGTTTTTCTTTATTTTTTTTTTAATATTTTTTCAATTGTTACACTTTCACACTACGAATTTTCGAAAATCATACGAGAGAACCATACCATAACATTGTTTGATTTTTTGTCTATTACATTGTATTTTGGAAAATTATTTAATTTTAAATTCAGAAGTCTAAAACTGGTTTTCCAAAACTACGGGATAACGATAAAATAAGGTAGGTATACTATCTCGCCGTGTAAAAATATATTATTACAGTAATACAATTTTGCGCAGTAGGTATAATTAAAAAAGCTTACCTTTTTAGATGACCGAAAACTGAGCTGTGACGTTTTATGTTAATTATAATGATAATATGGTGTGCGCAGTAACTTATAATTATGCTAAATACAATGTTAAATGTTCGGTTAAGGTGTAATTATTATCGAGCAGATTCCGCAAGATAGTTTTTTAATCGCGGGAAAAGCTAACAATTATAATTATAATCGGTCCAGATAAAATTGTTTGCATATTATATGTTTTGTTGTTCTTTAGAATATTGTTATCATAATAATATGTTTTATCACTGAGTAAATATTTTAGGTTTCTAAAATTACGACGAGTTTGTCCGTGTATGGTAAATATACATTTGTTACAATATAGGTTTAAACAATATTGGTCGTGTGTAACCACTCACTTTTGATGATCTATAAAATAATATACCTACTGTATGCAGGCACCCCATTAACCTAACCTTAGACCAATAAGTATCTGACGTTTAAAGTTTGTTAACTTTATCGGCGTCTCTCGAGAGGATAACTTAGTACATTTCACTATCTATATTACGGTTCCTAATTTTTGTAAAGGCTCAGAGAGATATTCTATATCTATTATTCTATTGTTCACGAAAGGCTCTCAAAACTCCCTGACGACGACATTGTATTGTTTGTGCAAGTAATGTCTCTACCGACGCATCAAACCGCGTACGTTGTTTTTCACAATAAAATAGGTACTCCGCTAGTCGTATATTTAGATTAAAACAAAATTGTCTTCTCGGGATGGCTTTAAACGCGTTTGAATGTTCGTGCACTCGTTCTTTCCTATTCTGGTTCCGTATTTACAAGTTGAAAACGTTCGCAGTTATTTGATTAAGGACGCAGGTAAGTACGGTAAGTACGGTATGCTGTTGCATCCGCGATCGATCTTGGCGTTATCTTATTCTCTGCCGAATTTATTTCGGTCCATTTCCCAATAACTGATGGAACATGTCGTTTATACAGTTATATTCTCTGGGGGTTTTTGAAGTGCGTTGATCGGATTTACGGTTTAAACGTTTCGTATATTATAAACTCATATGGCTCTGGTCCGGTCGGTCGTTGTTAATTCGATTTCCACCGGGATAGGAAAGGAATTAACGAATAAAATGAAAAAATTCGTCGACGCGTTTTGTTTTAAAACTAAAATTGACAGTGTAATCGTTCGATATGCTGTCCAGTAAGGATAGCGTAAAGTATACTCGAAGCGTTTTCAATTTTAAGTCTTTAGACTTAAGATTTTTATGCATATTTCTATGAAAAATTATTAAACAGCCCTCGTTGGCTCATTCAACGATAGTAATTTTATAAGTCATGCAACTGTTCTGCCCTGAATAACAAATTCTACTGATTTTAGTTTCAATTCTATATATTTGAGGTTATGTATTAATTTCATATAAATGTAAGCGGTTTATTATTTTACGGCCATGATGAACATTCATTACGGATTTATTATTAAATTATTTTCTCATTGAAATAATTACAAATCTCCAAACTATTATTTGTCCATGTTTACTGTAAATCATATCAGATTGAATCCAAATAAAATAAACACTCGGAAGTGATTATGTTTCTAAATAAATTTAATCTAATTTACTAATCAGATGAACCAATTTCTGCAGCCTCCTCAAATTGGAATATTAATATTCTTGTTCGGTAAATCAATTGTGTATGAATGTGGGAGGGAAGGAAGAGCGCAGAAATAGAGTCAAGTAATATTTTAATTTTTCGATCATACAAACAGAGTCAACTCGTAGAAATAATTCATTTTTCTTATATTGTAAGGATCGTACGACAGGTTGAATTTTATCAATATGATTCCTATAGGTACCTATTGATGTTCCTACAACTGTAAATATAACTCACACGTCATTAGTGTTACTGCAGGTTTAAAACTATTGATTTCGTTTTTATATCAAATCGCGTGTATCTTATGGTTTATTCGATTTTCACTTCAGATCGTTCAGTTTCCGCATTGTCGTTATTATATAGTGTATAACGTACAGCATAATAATAACAGTATTATTTTATAACAATAATTGTCGAGTCGAGACGTGTGGGTCAACTCTAATTTATAATCTTCTCAGCCGGCCTTTCTGTTTTACTGATCCCTTATTCCCTTGTTATAATTTGCATTATTGTTATTATTAGTATATTATAATACTTATTCTGTTTTGTAGTTTTATCGACCGAATTATTCATTTTCACTTTTTCTTAATACCCGTGTAGCGTGTTAACATTCCAAAATATTACATCGAAAAACCACCAACCTTTTATCTTTAACTTTACACACAGATATTGTCACAACAAAAATCGAAGAAGAAGCTGCTTTAAATGGTTTTTGTCAGACTTGAGAACCACCGAAATCAATTCATAATCGCCTTATACACCTTTTCACCTTCTGAAAATCCTCGACACAGTCCTAAAATAAAGTGATACCGTGATCTTTAATTTGATTTAATAATAATTTAATACAAGCTAATAAGCTAATTATGTTCTATACCCCTCCCTTTTTCACGTATACTTATCATCGCGCGTTGTTCGTACGGATTGTGTATTTTCTTATGGAAATAAAAACAATTAAATGCGTGTATTATAACATAATAAAGATCATGTTTCCAAACCGTAAACGATCAATATTTTACCAACGTGTAAGTCAAAATGTTCAAACTTTCGACAATTATTATAATTGTACGATGCAACAAAAAAAAAAAAAAAATCGAAATATTATAAAATTAAAATACATACCTACGTACGATTTAAAAAAAAAAATGATTTGAATGTACCGTCTATATAATAATAATATAATATATTATATTATTATAGTATAGTCATAGTATATTATATTATAATGTGCAACCCACCCAAAAGTAACGGCTCGGCCGAAGTGAAAGGTGAATAGGTCCGGTTCAAATGTATTATTGTAATCGTACAATTCTCACGGGGATAGCACACGAGCTATAGTACTTATTTTGTAAACATTTTCTTCCTCGTATGAAATTACACGATAGACGTATTATAATTTATTGTTGTTAAGTATGCAGGCAAATTAAAAAAAATTATCCACGGGATACATTATTTGTTTTCGCATACAATTTTTTTCATTCAATAATTATTAACTTCGAAACAATTTGTTCCGTTCAACTTTTTATACGCAACTTCTTCGGTGGATGTAAACGTTCACTCGAATACACTCATGAGTGTTTTATTTTACTTTTTTGTTTAATATTAATAAAACGGTTATTAATAATAAAATTGTATTACGATCAAAATAAAAAAAAACTATGAATATTTCTTACTTAACTCTCGATATGTTAATAAATCACTCACGAGCTATAATAACAACAGAAGTTTTTAACAACATTTTTTTTTGTAACTAATTTGAAATAATGGATAATTAAACAAATCCTGTAAATAGGTTATGGTAGTTTATAATTTGTGCAACGGCTTACGTTTATTGGAACAAACATTCAAACGATACGATTTTATAATATTGATCAATCTAAATTCATTAATACACAGTAGACATTTTTTTTTCAATTAAATTAGTGATTTAAACCTAATCATTTATTTGTATTTAAAATTGTAAGAAAGTGTGTTGTGCAAAAAACTAATGATTTCCGACAATTTATGGAAACCTATCTCAATACAATGTTGGAAAATTTCTACTTTTGCTTTATTTCGATTTTAGAATTTTTGTTTTTCTTAAGAGCTACGGATATTTACGCGTGTATAGTGTGTACACAATTTCAGAAAAGGAAAATTATGATTTCACTAATATAATATAATATGTTATTCGCTGGTTTTAAACTGAGTGCTTAATTTATTTTAATCAGCTTATCCGACTGTTTTTGTTAATATTTTTCAAATTATTTTAACATACACACATATTATTATTATTATTTTTAAAACGACGGGACTTATGATAGTGATGACAATCGTATTGCAGTAAAACTTTTTTTTTCTCTCGGGCGGTTGTTACCAGGAAATTTAATACGGTACAAAACTACGATAATATAATACTTACTCAACTTCCCTTTTCAAAAAAATTTAGATAACTAGTTTTCTTTTCGAGTCGATAGAATCGCCAAATTTCATTTAGACTCATTATAAAAAGTGACCAGAGTACGTAAACCATGATACAAATCCAGCATAAAATAGCCTAACCTAACAATTCGCATCGACGCCACGTGTCTTCACAACCGCTAGCTCCTTCGGAACTAAGTGGGCAAATTACGCGAACGATCTAGTGACAAATGCAGCTCCGGGCTTCTTCATTTTATAACGAAAATTTCTTGTAAATAATACGTTATAATAATACAATCTCTCTAGCGTTTATTTCAGAATTATGCATCGTAATTACCATATATCGTTGAAAATGGCATTGGATTTCGATATAAAAACGAATTTCAATTCGCAGTCAAACCAAATATGGGCGTTTAAAAAATATTGTTAACGAAATAATATTTGACGTTGTTCGTTGACAAAATAAAATAATTATTTTTTCCCGATCGATAATGATGATATAATAATATAGCCGCGTTTGTGTATTGTTAGCACTGGGCCGTTCGTAATATTCTATTGTCGTGTTTTGTTTGAGTAACGTGCCTGAGAGCAAAAATATCTCGGCCAAACGAAATTTCGTATTATTTTACGAAAGTATTTAATTTACAAAAAAAAAAAAAAGAAAAAAGATTTGTTTTTTTAGATTTCGTGCCAAGTGAAGAATTGCATCGGTTTTACTAAAAGATTTATTCGGTTTTTTTTTTATCAGTCTGTAAACGAGTTTTAAACCATAAGACTGCTTATTCCAACAATGAAAACTTCACAGCGTTGCCCCTCTTGTAGAATTTTAAATCTAGTTTGCGGGTGGTTATTTTTTGAAATTTCTTTTATGTTTCCTAATAACAGGTGAAAAATAGCCACAGGAAAACCAAAAATAATAAATTACGTAATTCAGTGATCTCGTAAAACTCAATGTCAGTAAGGAATAACCGTACGAGATATATGTTAGCATTTTTTAAATGCAAAATGATCAATAAAAAAAGGTTAAATTATTTTTATTGATATTTTGTTCGATTTATACGAATAATATAACAGCATAAAAGTATTGTTCTTATTGATAAAAGAAAAGAAAACAATTAATTTGTTTATAATCGTTTCTATTACATACGGATTTGATTAGATAAAACAAGGAAAAAGTACGAAAAATAATATTATAAATTATATCATATGAAAAAATTATAATGCTTTAAATTTTGCAAAAAATGTTCGCAATGATTGATAGTTGCATTCAGGATTTTAACTAAACCGTTCTGTAATTTATAAAATATATACCCGTATATATATATTACAATTTATGTGTGTATTGTCAATTTCTGAATTTTGGATGTTCACGCTTTTCAATATCAACACGAATCGCCTGAAAAAATCCCGGAGATCATCGTCGGAGACGCAGTTTTGTTTATGCAACTATGAATCACCACGTTATTCTCGACCAGAGCTATTTAACGAGACAAATTTATTTCGCAAAGCGCACAACCGATCGTTGACGGCCGAATCTCGATATAAAATCATAGCAAAAGGAACCGGACATATTATTATTTTATAATATTCTCGTACAATGGCATACAAATGATACAGACAGTATTTCGAAAACGGATATAATATACTTGACGTCTTAATAATATAAACGGATATTTTGTCACGATTATTGTTACGCGATTTTTTTTTTATTATTTGAAGAGAAATTGTCGTGATTAGAAATTACTAAACCAAACTGTAGTCTAGACTTCTAGACTATAGTAGGTACTCAATTTGTTGAAATTATGAATAGTTTTAGTTTTGGTCGTTTATATTACCATTAGTTATTAATCGAATCATTGTAACAAAATGGTGTTACGTGAAAAATTTATAATGTACTTGAACGAAACGTCTGGTCTAGAATGATGAAATTAAATCGATTACGATTGCAGTATGCAGATTGGTTTTGGAAGTTGAATCGGTGTATTTTCTGTAATATGTATCATTTGAGTTTAGAGATAGGTAAAATATGTTTGAATGTTTGTAAGCAAGTTAAAGGGGAGTACACGAAGTAAAAGTAAAATGCACAAAACAATATAAAATAACAGTTTAACAAATAACAATTTGTACGGGAGTAGATGACTCAGTATTTGACAATAATACTAGTAACATCAAAATAATCAATTCATTTCTAAAAATTATAATAGAGAAAAAATATATTGTTTAGAAAAATGCGTGTGTTTATCTATATTTTTTAAAATATAACCTAAAAAACACATTATTATTGTGGGTGCGGGATCGTAATCAGCCAACTTCTTTTTGGCATCTCCTGGATTCGCGATGCAGGGACTTAATTCGAACATTCCGTAAATATTCGTATGATTATTTGGGACTTGATTCAACAACATATTCTTCAAATGCTCGAGTGAAATGAACTTTCCGTGATAATAGTCGTGAATTTCTTTTAGATTTAAAATTCAACCTAATCAATTACCGCACGCTAGACTTCTCTCATGTAAATCGCAAATCAAAATTCAATTACATTATTAGTTTTGTCGTCGATACGGATCTTTTATACTACTATATGTTATTATAATTATAAAATGTCATGCATAAAATTAAACGATACGTTAATGAATAAAATCGGGTATTTTGTAAACATGTACAACAAACAGGAAGATTAATCGACGCGCTTATTAGCCGGATATTTTATCGTAAAGTAATTTTAAAAAGTGTTTGTTTTAATGATAACAATTATCCAAAACTATTAAATCATAATTAAAATTATCCAGTTATCAATAATCTTTATACACGTTTTTAATAATTATTAAGAATCGTGAATATTTTTTTTTTACTATAAAAAATATTTTATAATATGCATTTGGTATATCCTATAGTAAAAAAAAAACATTGTATTACTATAGAGTATGCCCTTGAATAATTCAACAATAATAATTATTAACATACTGATACGGTTATACTAACTTGTTTACCAGTCAGTGATACTTGTATGTTAATAGTTTTAAATCGGATATTTCACTAATTGCCTTTTGAACTAACACCTTGAGCACTATTAGACAACCAGTTGGTCACTTATCATTGAGTACTATATTATTTAATAATTATAAACGATATTTTCCAGTACCTTCTTCCTTGAAAAATTGTTTAATTTAATTGAACCTCGTATGTGTAAACTAATACTCTATTTTACTAGATAGTAATAGCTGTTAGTACCGCTAGATAAATATATTTATATGTACATAGTTGCTAGACAAATGTAACGTGTAATCGACCTCTTATTTTTGTTTTTTCAAGGAAAGGAATTTTACGGTTTATAGTTAAATCAGGGATTAAATCATAAGAGAAAAAGTTATTCAAATTCAAAGAATATTTCTACGGTCTGTTCGTACACAAACATTTTATAAAGTATCATTTTTTCGGTTCGGTTTCCAAAATATCGTCCCTTTCGAAAAAAAAAAATAAAAGTAATTACTAAATGAGACTTACCTATATTAAGAACGTAATAATTAATAATGGATGGTTTTCGATTACGTTAAATGTATTCTTACGGACCGTTAAAATTAATATTTATCGCTAAGGTGTAATAATTCACGCCACGGGACACATTATAAAAAACGATTTCTCGAAACGGTCCAGGGGCTCGCGGGAAGTAAACTAATTATCTACCATTCTACCCGTTTGGTTCGTCCGACCTTAATAAAATAATAACGGTAAAAATTGTAAATTTCCGTCAGAATATAGACCCGATATTATTCTCGTTAAAATATCATTGTATACACGGATAACAAACTTGTAAGCGGTTACGACAACAATATGAGTTTTTGTGTTACGTCACAATGAAGTTGGTACCATAATATATATAATAATTGTAAATCTCGGGAAATAATGCTTAACAAGTTCTAACAACTTTCTAACAAGTCTTAAATAAGGCCGTTAGTGATATTTGTAGGTTTAAATATATATGTGACAACATTATGCACATGTAAAAACTAATTACTTACAAGAAGACGAAGAATGATTACTTTGACAGCAAGATTAAAAATGTTATTAAAACAAATTATTATTTCGAAATCACGGCGTTCTGTATAGACTATTTAGCTACTCGGCCGTATGACTTGAACTATTAAGTTTTATTTTTGCGCTCTCGGTGAACAATATTATTGTAAATCAAATTTAATCAAAGTTAATAAAATAGTACAAACCGGAGTACTGAAGCAGAATAAGCTCCCAATGAGCTAAGTAACTCATATTGTGTGTAGGTACATGCAAACTTTTGACTAACGAATTTGCGCTATTTATGACCTACATTCATCTTTTTGTAGAAATACTTATAATATAATATTACGTTTAGTGATGAAAGTGGTTGTGGGATGTGGAAGGGGACTGAGTTCCTCTTCACAAGGACATCCTAAATAATAAAAATAAAAATTACCAGTCCTCATCAGTTTAAGTCTTCGAAGTTAGGGGTACTCCTTATTTATTGTCCCAGACATTTTTAATGAAATTTTAAAAACTCGAACAAGTCGTATTTAAAAGAAGTTCTTTAAAACCTAATACACAGACAAAATCTTAAAGTAGTTATTTATGTTATTTAATAAAATATTGAGTTGGTTCAACTATCTATAATTCACTATAATTCAGGTGGGTAATAACGGTGTTTCGCAGTATTTTATAATAACGGGACTGTGCGACGTTTGCTAAATGTTCAAACCATTCGATAAATTTCTAGCGCAAGGACAATTAAAATTGAAAATTCACAATTACGGTTTTACGCAATTGCATCAATGAATTTAATCGAGACACTGTAGAATAATTGTATTACTAACTGTGTATTATATATCCACGAGGGTCACACAATTATGGACAATGGAATACTCTAGAGCGGCTCGTTTTTCAAATAGAAAACTTCCAAAAAAATGTTAATGCCTTCCGAGATAATGATGGACGTCTTACTCTAGATTGATCGCCTGGCAGAGTATCGTACTGTTATACCTATGTTATAAAAACCGTTGAAAATAAAACTTTTATAATTAAATACCTACCTAGTAAAGTATCTAGTAAATACGGTTATACATTTAAAAAAAAAAATAATAATAATAATGTCCCCCGGTTACGGTACGCGGATTATTGGGGCGTTTAAAAATTCCATTCGAGCCATTAAAGTTCCCTACCGTCAGACAATACTGTTCATACCCACTTGACTCGGACTTCCACCCATACCGCATCATTCGGACCAAGCTTATAAATGCATGTCACGTACAATTTATTTGAAATGAGAAACGAGTGAAACGGTTGGGTGTACAGAAGCAGACATTGCGGTGTAGATTTTTTTTTTTTTTTTTTTAACCGAGCATTTTTAAATAAAACCGAAACCAAATTAATTATTATTATCGTGCCGTTTAACCGTTTTTAATACGGAAACATAAACAAATAAGTAACATTAAAAACCTTCCGAGTATTGTGTGGTGGCCTTTCTGAACGTACGAATCAGACGATTTATCGTTTTCCAAACACGAGAGCATATCGGATAAAAATATGTTTGAAAACTTATACCTGCGATTCTAATTTTCTAACCGTGCGTATGAAGAACGAACAATAAATAGTGTACATGATTTTTAACGTGGTATAGATATTCAAAAAGCGTATTGTTTTCAAACTCTTACGAAGCAATAAGTATAAAATCAATTTTCGTAGTTCTCTCGCGGTTGCTATTGATGGCACATAGTGAGTTTTAGTTTACGTTTTATTAGCAATTTTATTCACTCAAGATATTACTGAGTGCCATCTTCGAATTTAAACACCAATCACGCTGTTTCAAATTAAATTACATAATTTTGTGGTTTGAACAGATTGATTGTTTGTTACTCATTCATTTATTTCTATTACCTATATGTTTTCTACACTATCGTTCTACTGTATAATCGTTTAGGTACTGTTAGGTATTGTGATCGTTTTCTAATATGATGTTGAAACACCGACTATCATCCTAACAGTAAGGTAACTGTCATTGCGTAGACCTTTACATTTAGATTTTAACATAGACGTTTATATACGTAGGTACGGATTATTGATTAATGATATTCAACGAACGGTCGATCGGATTTCTATTTGATTTCGAACACGTACGTATCTATAGGCGTATTTATTGGCGATTCGACCGGAACGGATATTTGAAAATGATTGAATTTATGCGGTTTTCGTGATGCGACAACAATACACATATTTTTTCCGTTTATTATTATTATTATTTTTTTTTTTTTTATCTCAAATTGGTTTGGGACGTTTGAAAAACGATTTCGATTTCTTTACGAATAAATCCTTCATAAATCTGTACTCGCTTCACACGTGTACGCTATCGGTAAATTAATAATGACATATTAATATTAATATATAAATATGCAGGTATTTTTATAGACGCAAATGTACAGAACGTCCATGTTTTCCCTATTCTTAGATAACAATCGTGTTTAACAGAATGTTAATTTGATTTGTTTTAATTTCAAACGCTATTCGATTAGAACGAGCGTTCTATTATCAGATCTTAATGCGAGTGTATACGTTTCGTTTGATGTTAAGATTTATATACTTCGTAGTTAAAACACAATTCTTCGTTATTATTTCGTTGTATTTTCATATTTTATTGTTCTATATTAAGTTATTTATGTTGTTTATGTCTATAGAAACCGGATTCGAATTTTTAAAACATTTCCGGGTAAACAGCATAAAATTTATTTTTATGTTCCTGTCAAATCCCATCAAAGAATTAATAACCAGATTTCACATTATTCGGTAGGTATTCGTAACTATTATGACAATCATTTGCCACTACACAGCCGTCATACTTGCGTTTTTTTATTGTCTGCTCTTTGAAGACATTTGTATATTACTGCGAAAAATTCATTGAATTAGCAGTTAGTTATCGAAAATCATTCTATCGCTACACACAGTAAATACTTTTGACTTATTTGAGTCGTATATTTTTTTTATATAAATATACGTATGCTTTTTTATGTATTATACGTATGTTAAATCTATATTATTTTGGACGTAGCTTAATAACCGTACAATCGTAACGCGTCGTTTCGCAGAGTCGAATAAAAAATAAAAAGCGATCGTTCAGAATTAAAATTAATGTTAAAAATGATTGTTTTAAAGTTTAAATAAATATTATGCCGATTATCGTGGTTTTGTACGAGATAACGATAGGTATATAGGGGACAGCGGGGCAAACTAACGTGTAAAATAAATGTATTAATTTTGGTTTACACATTTTTTACGACATTTAGTAGTGATGTTTCGAGATATTAAAAACATTGAGATGTATCAATGATACTCATATCGAATAACATCTAAATTTCTATTATCATTTTTTTTTATTTTTTTTTTTATTAATATTAAAAATAAACGTCCACACAGTAAACCTTTTCAAATAAACTAAAGTTTTTCTATTTATTTTTACATGTATGGATAGTGGTAGTTGTTAGCAATTATATTATATTGGCAAATATGTGAAATCTCATTTTACTATGGGTATAACTAATAATTTTCTCAAAAAATATATGCCAATATAAGATAACGAACCCATCAAATTTATCCTATACGTTCAATAAAATATTTATGTTAGCAGTTATGTAAAAAGGTAATATATACGAGTTCATTTAACATTTTTTTGAAGGTAAATATGGTAAGAAATCATAAGTGAAAGACCAAAACCTTGTGATCGAAGACTGACATGAAAAGAGCATTAAAAATGTATTTATCTATTCTCAATTGTCGTGTTCAAGTGTTACAAAATAAATGTTATAACCATTTTGTTTTAATACTATTCCAAAATAATGTAATTAATAAATATTTTATTGGAATTGGTCAATGGTTATTGAATAGAACCAATACAGTAAACAATTTGTCTTATTGAAAGTCATCTTACCCAAAACCAACGTACGTCTCCTATACGTATAAGTTAATTTAAACGAAATCATTCATTTTATTATTTCGTTTAAACTAACAAGTTATACACACTAGAACTTTGGCAATCGTAAATAAATTCTTTTAATAAACTCAACAGGTATACCAGCAGCAAGTATACATAAAATTATATTAGTTTTCGCATCATTGTTTCTATATAATATAATATCACAGTGTTCGTAAATCACGTCTATCCGTCCGTATAAAATAACGTATCTCGAGTCACGGTTTTGTAAGTGAGATTATACCCCTCTGTAAATTATCCCGAGAAAATCGTAAAAGTGACGACCATCCACCAGATTTATAGTTTTTTTTTCCGACGCGTAAACTCCTCGATGTAGAGTAAAATAAATATGTCAGTCTCGACTGTTTAGTTCATTTATTTTCCACGTAATTATGTGACTTCTATACTATTATAGTATTTGTTGAAGTGAAAATTCACGTTTATCCAATAATAACGCCTAATTTTCATGATATATAGTAAAATTACTCAAAATATCCAAAATAGACTAATCTGAACCTAAAAAAAAAAAACTCAATCTATGTGGGTGCCAAGACACGTTTTGGTATAACTGGTGACGAGAAAGCCCAAAAGGTGAAATTAATATTGAAATCCAACTTAAATATTAAATTTAGCTTTTAACAATTATGTCAATTTCTCCCAAATTTGAGCTCATTTGGCCTTGAGAGAGTTGCAAGATATCCAAAAGTAGTGAGAAAAATGTAATTAATTATATAGCTGGGTGTCTCACGGAGATCTGACAAATGAAATAATTGTTGTCATGTTCAATATTTTTAAGGTTTTCTTTTTTGTAAATAATCAATAGAACTTTGCGCTATGATTCTTTTATTTCAGTTTTAAAATCTTGGATTATGTAATCCAAGATAGCCATATTATACATTTATTCCGAAACAAAATATTGGTGTTAGAAATATTTACTGATAATGAGATGTTATTTACTACAATTAGTTGAAGGCCACACGATTAATTTTCATGGAGAAATAAGTGATTCAATTGATATTATTAACAAAAAGTGGCAACGAAACAGTAAAAAAACTATCTTAAACTTAAAAATGTTTACAAAATTAACAAATTATTTTAATTATTAAAAAATATTAATACCTACCAATTAGGTTTTAGAATAAATGTATAAAATTGCTCGTTTTTTTTTTTTTTAATTTTAAATGTTTAGATAAAATATAAAATAAAAGAATTATAGCGCTATGCTCTAGTAATTATTACAAAAAAAAAAAAACTTAGAAAGTTAAACAAAACAAAACTTATTTCATTTGTCAAATCTTCGTGGGACAACCATTATTACAGGCACAATAGTTCCTATGTTTTTTTTTTTTAGAGAATTCGACGTAAAATTAATATTTAAATAAATAGAACATCGAAAAATTACTTACAATGTATAAAAGCGAATATAGGGAGAAAATATATTTCTCCAAAGAAATAAAAATATATTATTCCAAAATATTGTTTTCAGTGAAAAAGTTATAATATTAAAAAGAACTTTTATGTATAGGCTTTTAATAAAAGGCATAAAAATAAGGAAATAAAAATGTTTACTTATGTTCTTACTTTTTACATATGGAAAACCGTTCGTTTTATGAAACACGTAGTATTTAAATTTACCATTTTTAAGTTTATATTTACTTCGATAAAATATATTCATGGCAAAAATAGTAAAACGTATTTACCTCTAGTTTATTTTTTTTTTTATACAATTTTATAGTGAAAATAAAATTGGAAAGGTTCGATTAAATACTTCAATGCAAAATGAAAAATAATTTAAATTCAACACTATAATAGTAGCTCATCCAGAAAATGGCCGAGTAGTTTCTTTTTTCCATTGATTTATCAAAATTGCTAAATATATTTAATATAGTTTTTTTTTTAATTCACTTCAGAGTTTTCATGAATAAAACTCGTAGATACCTTATCAGCTAATGTATAATAGATATACCGGTGTCGTGTCCGGAAATTTTTTTCAAAGGAGCTGATGAGTTACACATAGGTATTGTAGTTTGCTACATAACTTGTTATACTACGTTTAATAAAATAATTTTAGATTTTCTGAAATTTCGAAGGGAGCTCGTTTTTCCTCTTAGTCTCCCCTCAGTCTCACGCCACAGAGGTATGTCATTTATTAATTAGTTTCAAAAACTTAACAATGGTTACTAAGTTTGTTGATACTACAGTGTGAAATGTAAATTCTAGCTGCTGAGATTGAGCATTATTTTGTATTATATCCAATTTCGAGTTAATTATCAACTGTACACATAGATTGATTACTGGTTTTTAGTTAAAATTACAAATTTAAATATTAAATGATATTAATTTTTTTTTTTCACAGTATATGAAGTATTATCACTATACCTAATTGATATTTTATTAAAATAGTTTGAATTAAATAATGTATTTATTGTATAAAGATGTTTAAACTTTATATTATAATCGTCATATGGCTTCACTACTTTGTAAGAGTTTTAGCCGCCACTGTAAGTACTCTCCAGCTTCTACGGTTCTGACTTCTGGATTATTTCCTCCCGGTTAGTAGCTTCCAATTTCTTTAGGTCTTGCCGTATGCCCGTTTCTGTGGCCTCTCCCTAGGCTTCTTTCCTTTTAGTAATGTCATTCAATTGTTGCTTTAGTTTTGTGTGTCACTTAACTTCTTTTTATGTGTCCAAATAACTTTAGTCTCTATCCCATTACATAACTTGTAATTACGGGTATTTTTGACATTTTATTATCTTCGCGTTCTCTCTTCTTCGCCCTAAGTTTAACATTGTATCATATACGGTTCTCCCATTATTTATATAATATACCAAACTATAATTGTATAATTAATTTTCAATTAATCAATTAATTTATACATCGTTAGCAAATAATTGGTAAGCAGGTATTATGTGAGTTATTTTTCAAAACGATTCCGTGTGGTTTCCTCGACTATATTTTAACACACAACACTTCTCATAAGTTTCGACTAATTTGATTTAAAACCCGGTCATAATATTTCGTTTTAGTTATGTTGACGGTAATTCGAGATTAACATTATGAATGATGGTTAGGATAAGTTGAATCTCTGTGAACACATATATCCCCCTGTTGTCAGTTCAAAATGAAAAACAAATGGCCAGGTAATGATAGATAATTATATTGAAAAATAATAATATTTTCCATAAAAATTACCCTACAAACTCCGTGGTACCGGTTAAGCGTCCGAACCGCCTAAATAAAATAATTTATTATTAACTAAACGAGAACGATAAATTATATTGATAAAAAAGTGTAATGCCGGTATAATAATTAGATTCGAGATATTGTAACAGATGTGCAAAAAAAAAAAAAAGGGTTTAGTAGGTATATATAGGTTGACGTTCGAATAAGTTTTACTAAAAAAAAAAAAAAAGAAAAAATTATAAAAAATGTACAATGAATTGCCATGAAAAGTTACGGGGAAAAAATAATACTAAAAACATGTAATTTTAAAAAAATTATATAAATTTAAAAAGACCGGAATATTAGAATGTTGAATTATTGCGAAATTGTGCGGGAAATAAAAATTAACAATTATAACTGCTGTCTGTTATATTATTTAAAATAATAATAACAAAAAACAAAAAAAACCAAAAAACAAACGTCGAGTACCGTTAAAAATGAAAATAGTTTTTACTTCGGCTTATAATATTTACTCCGGTGTACGATACGACTGCAGTAAACTATTTGCGATTTTGCTCAGACGGTAATAAAATATTTAATTTTATAGTTTTTTTTTTTTCATTTTAAAAAAAAACAACAGAAACAATGTTAAATCTAATCAGCTTTCGTCGTTATCGTATTATGTTCTAAACTAGTCGACCGTTCTGATAAAACATCTCTCATGTGTTCCTGCGTACATATTGTATTCTTAAATTTTATTTGTCTCGTAGATTAAGAAGAGTACTTTGTCTACGACATAACGTGCCTGCACTGAGAGTCGTCTACAAATCGTTTCCGGTTGTTCCGGAACATTGTCGTATCATCCGTGAGCATTAAACTTTGCAGCATTGTATGCGTTACAACATCAGGGGGATTCAAAATCTAAAAAAAAAAAAAAAAATAGTAATAATAATAATAAAAACCGTTTTTGTTTTATATACTTACAACACCAAATAAAATTTAAATATTATAATCATCTTTTCTAACCATATCGCGTTCGAGTTTCAGCAATTTTTTTATGGAGAAGCTAATGACTAGTACTTTTTTACGTACAGGAATATCGCTATAACCATTGACAGAATTGGTTTTAGAAAATGTTATCCATTTAGTGCATTGTGTCGATGATATTTTGGTATTTCTAATTTGTATACTTGGCTGAATTCGTATAAATATTCACACGGCATTTTTTCTGAATAACGGAAGAAAACTGTAAATGATTTCGTTTTTTTCTTTTTTTCTTAATTTTTTAAGAATAGAACTGACATATAGACTTTCTATATAGGTGGTATAATTTTTGACATATTCCGGAAATTTTAGCTTATATCTATTTAAATTTTCGAGTTTTAAATTTTAGAGTTGTGGTGGAGGGAGTGGGATTTATGGTAAACATTTTTGGGTCAGGTATAATTGCTCGAATATTTCATTCAAGATTCTCAGCCTTAATAATTTCTATGATTATGTAGAATACCTATCTAATATCCATGCAAAATTATTTTTTATTCTTATCTATAATAAGTACATAGAGGGACAAGTGTCTTACTAAGGTATGTTGTTCCTACTGTTCCTAGTGGTGACTCCACATGACTTTTTTCCGATTTACGATATTCCTACATTCGTTACCGATATAAAACCGATTACGATGAGTAAATATTGAAATTAACAAAATTAAATCGATATACTGGATGAAAACTTTATTTTTAAAACGCTTTTTTCATAATTCAAAGTTATTATAGACATTTTTTCTGCAAAATTATTGTGTCAAATATCGGTTTTGAAAAAAAAAAAAAACTCGATATTCGATATTTCGATACATTTACTTAATATCGGTTCATGTCAATACTCTCCACTAGTTATTCTTGTCCGTTAACAACACGTTCTATACAAGAAATATTGCTCCGATCGTCAACTTCGCGGATAATTTCCGGTAGAAAATGTGGTCCGGGTTAATATTCGGCGGTAAGACGGACCGAAACACGACTGTAATAATAACGATGCTACGATTCCGTTCAGAATAGTTGTACGTTCGCGTTGATCGAGGAGCACGTCATATTTTTCTTTTAACACAAACTACATGCAAAAAATAATAATAATAATAACCCTGTAGCTATACTTTAACTTATTCTCGTGACTGCATGTCCGCCTACGACCGCGGCCCGCTCGTGGCGCGTAAATACGTACGCCTTTTTCGGTTTTTTTTTTTTTTTTTTGGTTTTTATAAAATATTTTCTCCCCTACCCCTTCCCTCTCCCTCAACCCCACCCACAAATAACGTTCGTCCGAAACCGCCTGTTGACGGCGGCAACGTAGGCGGCGCGCTCTGACACGCAGGACCGCGCTGCGCTTTTTGGCCGCGCGTTCCCGGTGCCGACCGACCGATCGCCCGACTCGGGGGGGTATATAAGTACGCGCGTACCGGCGATCGCGAGGACCTACACCGGTACCATCATCGCATTCCGCAGCCGATCCGAACGCACCGCGTCCGCCTTTGCAGCCACAGCCGTTAGTACGCGCCGTCCGCAAAAGTCTCCTCGTTCCAGGTAACGTCTTAACAATATAATAAATACGCACTGCGTGTAAAATATTATTATTGTGTGGGGGTTGGTTTTATTATTTTTTCCGTCAGTTATAACCGATGAATAACCGAACGGTAAGCAAAATTAATACACAGACGATGAAACGGGTTATTTTTAGGGTTTGCGAATAAATCCGTTTGAAAGACGATATTTCATTAGTTCTCGAATAAACAATAAAAAAAAAAAAACCCCGAAAATATCTAAATCCGAACAAGATTTTTGCGGGAAAATCCTATCGGAAAGCGTGACTAATATTCTCCCCCGACTGATTTGAAATATTATGCGTTGGTTATTCAAAAATGAAACTTTATTTTAATTTTAGCATTTTTTATTTATTGTTTTATTTTAAAAGAGATTTTTATAACATATTTTTAAGCAATTTTAGAAATTAATATATTGTCGTTTTCATAAAATTTTATTCGCCCTTAAAGATTTTTTTTTTCAATACTACAGTAGTATGACCAATACAATTTTTCTCGACATTTTTTATATGACTATCATTTGTGGTCAAAAATGATTTTTTCGGCGGGAATTTTTAGTTCATTTTTTTTCATGGTATTCAATGCTTTAAAATCTGGGTTCCGATATTATTTTCACCATAAAAGTTTACGACCATAGTCAACTAGACGTAATCCGAAATAAGACAGTGTACAATATCATGTAGCGGTAATACCTACATGTCGTCAGAGAAAAAAAAACATTCAGGTAAAGGAAAACGCTTTAAATTTTCATGATATTATTTATCGTCGATTTAATTCGGCTAAAATGACATCACTTAAAATTCAGTATACTTAACAATATTATTCTGAATTCAATTTACAACATCGTGAGTTTGACATCAACTCGAGTATTTTTCAGATTATTAGCGGGGCGAGAAATGTTTTACTGTAATGCTCGTTTTTTTATTAATTTTTTGTGTCTGTCAACTTTTCTACCAGATTTCTTAATCAAATAAAAAAAAATAACCAAGACACTATTTTGTTGTTCGTTTAGGATCAAGTTAATGCATTTGATGCACATTTTTTGATTTTTCTAGCAGTATTTATAATAATTTGGAAAAACCTGAAAACCCTAAAAAATTGACAAAAAACTTACAGTGTTAATTATTTAAATTTGGTTTTTTTTATTAGAAATTTTGCACCTAAATTTAAGTGTTGCATATTTTTAAAAGACAATTTTATTACGCACCAAAATCAGAAATTAATTTTTTAATATTCCGTGTAGTTATTGTATTTATCGTCAAAATACTGGGAAAGTATATGAAAATAAAAACTATTGTTTTTATTAATAAAAAAAAAAAAGTAGGGTAATTAAAGTTATTAAATATAGCTGTACGCAATGATACATTTTTTCTGATATACGTTTCCAAACAAAGTTCGATTAAAAATGTTTTTGAAATACCGTAATTTTAATGATTTTGGTCAAAATTTAAACATAAAACACTTATAAAAAAATAATTACATTACGTTCTAGTTTTTTTAAAATTTCTCTCGAACTTCGTGGTAAATTTTTAACCATTTCGTTTTGGACAAAAAATTTGACCCAGAGAATAACCAAATGAAATCTATTAAACTCGACAGTGTCAAATGTTTATGAATAACTTAAAAATGTATTCACGTTTAATAAAAGTGTATCCTATACAAACTCTAGTCTGTATAATTATTCTCAGTTTAAATATAGCAAATATAACAAAATTGAAAATAATGAGACCGTTATTTCGGAGAACTTTCCCTTGTTTCTAGATTATTAAACAAACGACAAGAAAAATCAAAAAATTGCCCGCTTAACGCATCAATTTAGATCCAAAAGGCTAAAAAAAATGGTATCTTGTTGGTTTCTGATTGGAAGAAGGTTATGGTAGAAAAGTTGTGAAAAATAAAAATAATAATAATAAATAAGAAAAAACACGTAATAAAACCAATACAGCAATACGTATTCTTTTCTGTACTCAGAATCTATAAAAAATTAACTAAAAGGTAATCGAATAAAATGGTGAAATTTTTATTAGTTAAGGAAAAAAAATATTCTGCATAGTACATACTTATAAGTTTAAAACTTGTTAAAAGTAGACTTTGATAATAAATGCACGGAAAATTCGAAATAAAAACGCACCATCGTTATCAAAATTATTATAAATTATAATCACTTATACCAAAAAGTTAGTGTATATTTTTATTATATTTTAAATGCGGGTCGGTACCGTATTTTAGGTAATCGTATACTCGTACAGTATCGTATTTAATGTTGAACGTTGAAAAGTGTACATTTTTATAAAAAACAAAAAAAAAAAAAAATGTATAGGTAAATCGATTTATTGTAAATATATCGGGGCATTAGGTACATAAAAAGTTCGTAAAACTATAATGATTTGTGTCATAATTCGTATTAAAAAAAAAAAAATTCAAAAGTATAAGGAGGAGAAGAGTCGTGGTCGATTTTTGAAATACATAATATTTGACGTTTTACGCTTTAATAATTTCGTTTTCAAAATCGAGTTTAAAAGATGTTTTCTTAAAATTATATTTTAAGTATACGCAACTAAAATAAAATATGATCGGTAAAGTATAGATGGTTTTATAAGTAAATTACCAGAAACCATAGGAGAACTGTAATAAAATGAGCGATTTTTACCGATATAGGTACTATAAAAAGAAAAAAAAACTATATTTTCGTATTTACATTATCAACAATAGTATGATATAATATGTAGACACTCTAAACGTATCGTTAGGGTATATATTCGTGTTTGTGTTGTACATAAAAATATATTAATTTGTAGGCCCCACATATAATGGGTAACTGAGTAAGTCGTGAAAATTCTTGCGAATTCCGTGCTAAATATTTTTTAGGAAAAAATAACTCGGTATTATATAAATATCTTCCCGCGAGGGTGTGACTGGTAAGACGTCTCGCCACGGGAATCGCAAATATGGTTGTCGTGTACATTTTGAAAATTGTCGCACAAATTCAAATTGTGATAATTATTGGCATAATAATTTTTAATAAATTCTGTGAGGTGGGGGGGAGGAGGGTTATGAGGGTGTGGCCGGCCAAACTTACGTTTCTATGCCGCATATCCGCACGTTTTTCTATCGATTTGGCACCGATTTCATTCAACTATCTGAGCCATTCTGACGGCTATCTTAGGTAAAACATTATCATATTTTTGGTAGGTAAATTATTAAATGTAGATAAAATAAACAAACCAAATAAAAAATAAAGGTAAATTTATGCGTTACCCGTTATAGAAAACATCAAATACCTAATAACTGTTTTCGTTTTACATTCAGTTATATAAACTCGAAGTAATTATAGCCAATGGTTTAATGTTATAAACGGATCTATAGACGTTTGAAAAACTAAAATTTATTTTATTTCCTTGATAAATTCCACACAATTATTATCTAGCTATTATCTTATCTGATATAGTCTAAACATTTGTTAAGGAATTGTGTCTAGATGATTTCGCAGCAATGTTGTTTTTCGTTTTTATCCTTTTTTTTTAGATAAAATTTCACATATTATTTGCATCACAGTACTGATTATTATATTTAGGAAAATATGGTAGGCGTATTTTATACGTTTCAAAATTATTGTTAAATAATTTCAATCCAAAGTTATTGCGGTTTATTAATTCGATGGTTTTTCATTAAAATATAATTAAATTTATAACGAAACACAATAAGTTAATAATTTCTAGGTAAATAACATTATGTATAGTATCATAAAAATAACGTACTTATTTATTTACGCGTACCTACCTTAATTTAAACTTGTCCACGTCAGTCTGGTTAACCGTTTTTCGCAAATTTAATTATATTTTTTCGTCAAACATATTACGTATATTACGACGAGTACGGGTTTGCAATAAAAGTGTTATTTTATTATTATTATTATTATTTTTTTTTGAAACAGTTTGAATAATTATTATTTATTCATGCCCGAGAAACGCGTAAGTATTAACTATAATAATAATAATTATTAATTTTAATAATAAAAAGCTTTTTTTGTATTTTTTGTCTAACCCGTTAAACGCGGCCGCGTCGGAAACATTCGTACAGTTGTAGGTACCCACGCGCAAAAAATTGAAAAACAAATACAAATTAAACGCGTAAAAAGGTAATTAAACCATAAACGTTGAAGCATAATATTTTGATTCAACTGCAGTTACACGTAACGGCCGCCACCACAAGCCCATAGGGGTTTCCATTTTAATTAAAAATATTTTACGCGCGTGGAAATACAAAGCGATTTTCGTTTTTTCGGTTTCGCACTTTGTGTTCGGTCGGCTCGTTTTTGTTAACGTACAAAAGTGCGATATTATTATATTTAATACGTTCTCCGGAAGGGCGGGGGGGGGGAGGCCATTTTCTCCGACAACGAGATGCCGGTTTTACCGCCGTCCGTTTTCCTACGCCTCCTGCCGTCCGTCATAAAAAAAAAAATCAACCTAATACTGTCCGCCGTCCGTTTCGGTCCAGGCGAAAACGTTTCTTTACGCCGAAAACGCGAAATGCAATTTTCCGTTAAAACAATGGACCGGCTATTTGCGAGGCTGTTTAATACAGGTGTTGGTTGAGGGTTATTTTATGTTAACCTGTTTTTCTTACGGAAGCGCGTGCAGTTTCTTATTGCTAAAAAGCCATACAGGTATAGTTTTGTGCCCGCGCGCAATTATGTTACACAATATATATTTTAATACGCAATAAATTATTTTAACAGTTCAAACAGTTTCCCATGTTAAAAGTTATTAAAAATAGATATCGCGTCGTAAGTTGAGCAATACACTGTAACTGTCTAAACATAAAAACATTATTATTGTTGTACCATAACTGTCGTGTGCAATATTAGTGTTTCGTGTTCACGTTTCGCGATTCCAAGCAGAAAGCTTCGTATCGAGTATCTAATCCGAATAACAACGAAATACGAGTTTCAGAATCGATGTATGACGTTCGGAGACGTCCGTTCGCGATTTGCCGATTTCTTTAACTCGCCCTCCCGTGCTCTCACCTGGATCCACCGTTGGCTCACGCCGATATCCTATTGAGATATTACTCAAATAACATAATAACGGCATTTTTTTATTATAATATATAAAACGGTCAAGAGTGCCTATATTTAATAATGACGCGTAGGACTCAAAGTATTTAATATCATACGGGACAAAACGTGTCTTTTGAGAGCGTAGTTTACTTAGCAGTCACCGGCCGGTGTAAATTTGGTAACACGTGGGGTGTACGACACTGTTGGGGTTCGTCGCCGTTTATATAAAGTCGATCCCGAACCGATTTTCTCCGTACCGTATCTATAAATATCTCGACTTGTGTCCCTCTCCGTAAAATGTCAAGCAGTGACATTATTCGGAAAAAAGATAATCTGGTGAGATTATTTAATAGTCTGCATATATGATATAGTTTTTTTTTTTTTTTAGTTTCGATTCGATCGTTTACAATATTTTACATTAATAATATAATTTGATATATTTCGGTGCACGTGAGTCATACTTATATATCATAATTTAAAATCAGTTTTTATAAATATACTAAAGGAGTCGATCGCGGCAATCGATATATTATCCCGTCCGATTTTCGGAATATTCGCCCGAATAAACCGCGTGTTCGGTCCGCTATATCCATCGTTCTCTGCATGACTTAACTCTTTTTTTTCACAATTCACGCCATCATTTTCACGTCATTAACGTTTAGCGAATTTATTTTGGAAGGTCCCCCAGGCAGTATCCCGGTGAAACCGAACGAAATCACACATAATGTAGATAGAAAATCGAGAACATCTGCCGTCGACGGACGGCATCCGTCATCATCATCGACATCGGTTGCCTGACGGTGGATAGGTTACAGTCACGCGAGAGTTAATAACGACTATACAATATAACATTATTAAAAATTGTCCATATAAATATAATATTTTCCTCCCGGTCATTAATATTAAAAATGATAACAAACGGATTTCCTCCTACCGCCGGCGTCACGGTCAAACCGGCTATAAAATATGATATAGGCGTGTGCACAGTTGATCCACTAGTTAATGAAAATAATCAATTTGATTGAGTTAAGTCGAATACTAAC
Source organism: Cinara cedri (assembly GCA_902439185.1). Lineage (NCBI taxonomy): Eukaryota > Metazoa > Arthropoda > Insecta > Hemiptera > Aphididae > Cinara > Cinara cedri. The sequence goes on from CABPRJ010002370.1 coordinate 1,761,215, forward strand.
AACAAAAATTATTCAGTTAAATCAACTAGTTAACACCCACCATACACCTTACTTATAGCATTTTTATGCAAACAAATTTTGGTGAAAAGTACATGAGCTTTGAACAAAGATGTTTGTATGCTGTACGCTGTTGAAGCGAGTTGTCGAACATGCAACAGTGGGCAGATGCAAGCTATGCTTCTGTTACGTATCATTATCTTTCACAATTATATTGTAAAAAAAATGCATAAAAAATAACATAAGAACTAATTAGACGATGGCACGCCGTTCGTAAGTATATAATATCGATAAATGCATTTTCAAAACGATTTAACGGGTTAATTTTTTTCATGAACTTTTTAGCTTATTGTAATGTAGCTGTGATTTTTTAAACTTATTCTCGCCAATATCGACAACGTTTTCAAAATTGTATGTATAATATATATGAGGTATGATCTGAATGTTTCAGTGCTTTTTGAATTTCGTGTCAACAGAACATTGAAGAGCTGTAGAATTGATATCATTGGCCTCTGTTATTTTTCCTGAGCTCCCGTTTGTTTTTGTAGAATCTCCTTAACATTCTTTGCTTTAATGTGGTCGATTATGTTTTTGTAAAAAGTTTAATATGTTGGCATTTTTTTTTTAATTAATTCAAAAAAATACTTTTTTTTTTTGGCGTGCAGGAGAGAGGATTTGTTCATACCTTGTGATGACGTGAACCTTGATCGGCTGAAAAATGCGACATTTTACATGGCTCGTACCGATATATTGTAATCTACAATTTTTTGATTGATCGGTTTCAGCTTACATAATATGCTATTAAGTCAAAACTAAAATCCAATTGCGTACACATTACTTTAGTATAGGGAGGGAGATAAATGCAAATGATTTCTTTGTGAGGGAGTTTTTTTTTAAATCTAAATACACAATTATGTATATTATATAAATTAATAAAAACAACAATGATAACGAGGGGGAAGGGGGGAATTGGATCAGATCCCAAAAATCTACCTCCGTAATATTTCATCGCCATTTGTCTTCAATAATTTCTGGTTTCTCCTTTATTTATGTTCCGTATTTGATCTTTATCCTCCAATTGTACAGTCTACGAATCAATGGTGCAACCAGGGGGGTGTTTTAGAAGTCTGGATCTCCTCTAAATTCGCGTTTAACTGATATAAGTATGTTAAAAGACGAATTATTTTTAATATAGACATGTGATACTCCCATTCAAAAAATCCTGATTGCGTCTATGCTATATGAAACTTAAATAAATTTAATTCAACAAATTCCCACGGTGTAGGTAGTTTTTATAATGTGTCAAAGTCATCATTTTCCTGAAGTTCTTAAAAATACTTAATTTTGTATTTCATCACATCACGAAATCTTGACCATCTATCGGTAAAAACACATTTCAAATTCGTTTAGCTTTTTTTCTCAATTGTACTCACTGCTCGGATTTTAAATTTGTATAGTTGTCATAATTCACTTCTCAAAAGTTCAATTCAGTTTTGATCATGGTCAATAATTGATTTTTTTTTTTTGGAAAATTCCATTTCCTTGTACGCAACCTTTTATAAGTACCGGGCAACGAAATACTGACTCGAAAGACTATACTGAAATAATATGTTGCACATTCTGTCCATACTGTATAATATAAAAGGTAAACACTGAAAGGTCCAAAATATCGAATATATTATTACCGTATTCGTAACGTTAACACGTCATTAACTTTTTACAAGCTTTTTCTCAGGAATTTATACCTGATAAACGATCCGCTATCATGATCATGGTTTTTCTTTTCTAAAATAAAAAACGCTTGAAAGTCCTGTTTTAACACACTACCTATATCAAATTGTCACTTAACACTACGCCTACGGTTTTGTTGCCAACACGTTGTCTCGGATGTCTAATTATTAATACGACCCCGTCGCCCTTGTGGCAGCAGAACGCTTTTGATGAAATTAAATTGAAAACGCACACTTCCCACTATTAACAGCGAGTTTCTATACCCTTCAGCTTATCAAATTTATTTCTTGTATGTATATAGTATTCCTCCGTAAGCAGCTTAATTCACGTGTGTGAATATCTCGTGTGGATTTACCTTTGTTAGCGGACCGATCCAATAAACCGCAAGCGGATAGAAATAGTGAGTAAACACAAAAACGCATTGTATTAAAAAAAAAAAAAAAAAAAAAAAAAAGAAACACTCAAATGGCGTATACAGGTAACTTATTTACGAGAATGAATAATACTAGTGAAGTGATTTCTTTGACAAGTCTCACGGCGTGTAATTTGTTTTTGGGATATAGAGTATTATAACATACGTAAGAAACCCGCGAGACGAGGTTTTATACGCATATATTGTCATCCTTTGATTTAAGAATCGTATTTTGCCATTCCTTAGTTAAAAAAATGTACATTGTATATAGGTACTATAGATAATATTTTTATCGAACTTGAGGCGTAGCTTTGAGGTGGACAAGAATGCAACTGCTACAGCGTGCCAAAATTCTAATTTCTATAATTTATAATACAAAAGTATCTTGCAGTATTTTTAAGGGTCCTGTTTAGAGAAAAAAAGTAAGCAGCTAATCATAAAAATCAAATTTTGGATGCGATTACTGCCTGATACATAATTTACTACTTTACTACTGTACTTTTCTCTAAATTTTAAAAACATATTAAAAATTCCGAATTTTATGAAAATTTAAAATTGATCCGTCAAAATGCCTAGAAGAATAAACTCTACAAAATAGCAATTTTCAAAAATAATAAAATAAAAAATTATTATTTTTTGAGTTTTTTACCAAAGCATAAAAAATTAATTGCAATATAAATATTTGTAGTCCTTATCCCTGTGAGTAATAGGTATAAGAAAAACAGAACTTATATAAAATTATTTTTCCAGGAGATATTTCAGTGAGTATATATTTGTGCAGAGAAACTTTATATTTTTTGTTATTGAGTAGTGGATAATTTCTTACAAAGCGCTTTTCCCTTTGATTTTTAATTATAAAACAGAAAACTATATAGTAAAATTTAAAAAAAAATAAAAGTAAAACATTTGTAACATTCAAACTCCAACTAATGTACTTAAAACTTATAATTTTCAAAATACTATTTTACTTTTTTAGAAGTAGAAGTCTTTCTAACAAAAACGAAAAAAAAAAGATCTAAATCACTTTACGCTTATGTTAGGTTAAGTCAGGAAGTTTCTTAAGCAGGCAAAAAACAAGTCGCGCACAGTCTCGGCAAGGGAAATTTTATAAATTTTGAATTTGAAGTATAGGATTGATAGCAATTTTAAATATCTGTGATTTTAATCGTAGTAAAAATATGAAATAAATTTAGTAGGTATTTCAGAAAAAAATCGATCGAATGGCTAGGGTGCATAATTTGAACTTACTACAGTTACGCCACTGTATCGAATGTCTTGAATTTTATGAATATTCTTATTAGAGTTCGGTATTTAGAGAAGTCAAATAAAACGTTAAAAATAAAAAACACATCAGCACTTGAAATAAATAATTAAAAAAATCCACCGAAAATCTACACAAATACAAAACCGAATGGAACGCGTTGACACAGACCGATTTAAAACATAATTGAAAATGATTGAATTAATCGATAGTTGATTATTGAAAATTACACAATTGCCGAGTAGACAAGGTTTGCATTCAAAATTAACTTTTTAACACCGTTGAGTATATTCAACGAGTTCGCGTCAATGAAATTCACCGCATGAAAACCGGCGGCGGCGAGTCGTTTTCGCTCAATAGTCTTTAATCTAAGACTGCGTAATATTTGTCGTGACAACGAAAAATAAACCAGACGATGACGAATCGATTGAACGAAGAAATTCCGTCGGACGGGACACTATAATACGTACGCATATAATAACATTGCTTATATTTTATCACTATTGTAAATATGCCGACGCGCTGCAGAATCGTCACAACCATCACACGCGGGACGGAATTTTACTAATACACGAGACGAGTGTTCCACGTACATCCGCCTATAGCGCAAAATTATTGTATTGTGTGTGTATTAAACGTACTAATATATAAATAAAAAATAAATATATTTACGCAACTGTAAAAAAAAAAAAAATTAAAATTAAAACGTGATTTCCGGCAACCGTTCGCGTATTCAACGCTCCGCGGTATCCGTCGTCGTGTGTTCTGACGTTTTTTTTTCACATCCGTCCGAACGGATTAGCTTTTTCTCGTCGCGTTTCTTTTTTCGTCACCTTCTATATATTATGTACACATCATAATCTCTCCGCAATACTCGCGGAATAAAATATTTAAATAAAACCCGTTCGCGTGTTATTCACGACGGCGCGACACGATATTATTTATACTTGTTGTGCCCCGCGAACTGCACGTGCGCGTTCGTATTACGATCATCCGGTACCATCTCGGATATCGCTGGTGTGCCTTGGATATTTTTTTCAAAGATCTGTCCGGGAAAAATAGAGAGAGGCGAGCGGCGCCCAATGGAGTCAGAACTCAGAGATCTCGGGAGACTCTAAGGGAGCGTTTCATTTCCACAGATAATTTTTGTTTTTTTTTTCTTCGAGAATTTGAGCTACTCTCTCTAAATAATCACGTGAATTCATCGTGGATTCCTCTTATAGGAATAAAATGTGAGCGCTGATTTTTATAAAATCAGAATATGAAAACGCCCATAATTTTATAAATGCATCATTTTTTATTTATTTTTTTTTTTTGTGCTAAAGTTTTTGTGCTTCAATGTTTGTAGCGTCGAAAAATAGCATTTACGCGGCACAGTATTTTCGTTCCATTCGAACATTGCGCGTCTATATAGAAAATAAAATACCGGGCGAACTTTCTGAAAGGTTCTCATCGTCCCGAAATTTTTAAACGTAATTTCGGAGTACACAAAAACTTGTACATATTATTATTGTATAAAACTTATAGCTTCATCGTAATATCAAATTTAATAAACGTAATTTTTAAGTGTTTTTAAAGACCACACACAAAGTTTTCCAGTAAACCTTTTTAATTTTAATTTTCGGGAACCTACTCTAACCAAGAGAGTTTTATTATGTAATATATTATTGCGCATACATGGCTACAGTTCTGTATTGAATCTCCATCAATATCTATATGAATTTATATCAAAACTAATTGTATGCTTGTCGTACATTTCAAGTTGTAATTTATAACTGCCATTGAAATGTTTAAAATGACTAGTGCTAAATCCGAATTCTGTAAATCTTCATGGCGAAAACTTTTTTTGCGTACGAATTGACGTAATGAAACTAAATGTTTTAACCGACGTTTTATTTCGTTGTTAAAGTTGAGACAGTCATTATTACGTACAAAAACGTCGCACTGACTTTTGAATAGACTGAAATATAAATGATGTTAAATAATTTATAAAGACTAACTGACAATAGTTTATTGTACGTCGATCGTACTCATCTGCATAAAAAGTTTATGGCAACGACAAATGCACTCTTGATGCGCGTTTACAATTTAGGAAACTTGTTTTCACTGTGACACGAAATAACACTGCTGCCGTAGTCATTACAAAGGATAAATGATAAATATGTAGGACAGAGATACATATACAGTTGTTTGGTCAGGAGGATGTCATGCGTTTTCTCCGTCTTACAAACGCACGACATAGCAATATTACGTTAGTATGGTATTAATATATCGTTAACCTTTTACATGACAATTTTTGTTTAGAAAAAACCACGTACAGTTTTTGAAAATATTATCTCATTTAACCCTCTAAGGCATTGTGTTATTATAGTGAGACTACCATTTTTCGTTTGTTTTTTATATGTAATATAAGTGCTATTAACTTTTAATATTTTCCAAGAAAAAAATCTTCAAAAACAATGTGCTCTTCAAAGGGTTAAATGTTTTTATGTGTGTTTAAACTCCATTTTCGATTAAAACGCTATAATGTACGTTTTAAGTATAAGAGAAAAGTGTTACAGACAGATATGGGTTGTCTAGGATTTAGAAGTTACCAATCTATTATAAAACATTTTATTAACAAAATTCGTTTTTTTTTTTTTAGAATTACTTTCGATTAGATAGTTAAACTGCTCCAAATTATTCTCATGGTATATCCTAAAAAAATCAAATTTATCGCCCGGTAGTTTCTTAACTTTAACCGATTATATAAATTCCACATTTTTCCAAAAAAAGAAAAAAAAAACTAACAACATATATCGATTATTTTATTTTAGTTGATTATTGGGTTACCTTAGCTATACATAAATAACATCCCAGAGACCGATCAGTTTATAGTGTACCGCTTAGAATCGTATTTTATTGAAATGACTTGTCGTTAGTTCCATACAACAACGTAAAAGAAATTATTACTTTATATATTATACGTTTTACGTTTACGTGCCATAAAAAAAAAAAATCGTTGACTATTAACTGTTGATACTTTCTCAAATATTGTTTTGACGTTTATATGTCCAGAAAAATTTCACAGTAGAACATGCGAGGTAGGTAGGCACGTCACATTATTATCGTAGTAAATAAAAAAAACGTATACAGTACGTAGCGTATGTTCGTTTCAATAAAATATTAGAATACCGTTTTTTTTTCAGGAAGAGTGCATGTATACACCTAATGCCTATACAATCTTCAAAGACAATATTATAAGTATACGTGTTTCATTTTCTCGTTTTAAATATCCGCCGGCCGATAGAAATGCAATCGTTTTGACGACTCACGATAAAAAGTGATCGATTGTTGTAGAAAGCTGCGGTGTACACCGGGACGAGTGTTGCAGCCGCCGATGCTGTTCTTGCTCTTCACTGCGTTGATGTTATTGACACGGCACACATCATTGCAGCGTCGACAGTCGGTGCGATGTGTGCGTTAGTCACTTTTGGCGGCCAAGTGTACACCACTCCATACGGTGTATAACGTGTATAATGTATGCGTATAATACTTTTTGCGCGTGATTTTTCATTTTGAATATTATAAGACACGTATTTTTCGTTTTCCGAACAATATAATATATATATTTATATATGTATAGTACGCATAGGTACATTGTCATACAAATACATATTATTATAATAATAATAATAATTGTTCGTGTGGGTCGACGGGCTACATTATACTGCTGCGGGGCGTGTTACGGCGAGAGATCGGGTTTCCAAATAATAATAATAAAAAAAAAAAACCCATTCGAAGATAATATTATTGTACGTTATTATACGTCTCTTTCGGCGAAAACGGATCCGGCAATTTGATACAGCGTACAGCCACCGACAAGAGAAATACTGTATTATAATATACGTCATAATATCGTTAGTCAGTCGTCGCAAATCTTTGGCGCTGCATTTTTCCATATTATAATAATATATTTTTAACGACCCATCCTCCGGGCGAGCGATATTTCCATCAAGAGCGCATCTCGTATAAATAACAAGACACGTATTAACGACCGCGTCCGAGTTTATCTGCCGCAGTAACCACCCGCTAGGTCGAGAGAACGGCCATCAGATCGCATAAATCCCGCGTAAAGTACGCGGACGAATCCCCCTCACCCGTTCCCAAAGAAAAGATTATTTATTTGAAACGTCCGGTAAAAAAAACCAGAGTATATTTCGGGTGTTTTGTACACTGTCGTTACGCTCCACGTACAAGATATACGCGGGTTGACCACCGCTGTTGTCGGCGGGAAATTAAGATGGTACAGGCTATACACGGGGTGGTTTGTTTTGTATTTATTTTTGTTCTGAGCGGAGCCCGGTTAATCGTGTTTTCTGATTTTTGTAGACTTTTGTAGAGCTTTACAGAATATTGTAAAATGCCATCGAGATTGTCTTCAAAATTTAATTATCGTCTATAGAAATTTTATCTCTTAAACCGATTTTAAAAGCCTTTTCGTTTGTTTTACCTAATTATAAATACCGTAGTTATAGTGTCCGTTAGAAAGACAGAGAGCGATAAACAATCGAACGTTTATGAGGTTGAAATTAAAACCACCTTTAATGCGTGAATACTAAACATTATAATGTCAAATAAACAGCCAATAAAACCTATATAACCGAAACTGATAAAAATATGGTTTATATTTGAACTTGACAACCGACTGTCGATACTGTTGTCCGTCGTAACTACACGATATTATACAAGGTAATCGAATTTCCCACGTATATGCTATTATATATTCAATGGCAAAACCGTTACCTCTCAGCTTTTGAGTTGAAAAATCGATTTCGGTGTGGAAAGTTGTAACGAAAACCCAAGCAGCGCCGGTTCGTTATATGGTCGACCGGTGTTCGCGTGCCGGTCAAAACGATTACAAATACATATTGTTAATATATATTGTAATATTGTGTACATTGCGTGTCCATTCGCTTTCTTAAAGAAACAAAAGAATTAAAAAGCTATACCGCTAATCGCGAACGGACACGGAATTGAAAGCTCGTTATCTTATTGAAAACAAATCGCCGTACCAGTATCATCAGTATGTCATCGAAAAATTATATAATCACTCGAATTCATAAAGTAAACTTTGACTTCGGTATACCTACGTAGGTATAATATCGGTTGTAGTTTTTTTTTGTAATATTATAGAAATAATACCGAGCGGATACTGTCGATGGCTCGAATTGAAAATTTACTTTTTATATATCGTAAAATGATTGTAATGTAAACTAAAAACTGGCGTCAAAAGGTTATTCAATTAAATTAAATATCGAGAAAAGACCTTTTTTCTTCCACTTTATATTTTTTTAATATTATTTTATCGTATTTCTACGTGGAAATATTGAAACGATACTCAAAGTGACATTATAATATTATAAGATAATTCTCTCGTTCAGTTTGTTTTTAATAGAATTATAAAAAATAAGTGCTCGGTGTAAAGTGTTCTCGTATTTTTCAACGGGCAATATACATATAGAAAATAATATCCTTACAAAATCGGTTTTAGAAACGAAACACCATTTTTACGCTTTTGCTGGTGCCAACCTAAAGGTATTTTTTTATTTTTAATCACTGTTAATTTTTTCTTCAAAATATCTACGGTTTGTATAATATATATTTCATCTTAACAACCGATTTTTAAAACGTTTGTTATACATTTACACATTTTTGGTAAATCTTAATATATTTTATATTATTGATTAAATTTAAAAAAATGGAAGTGTCAAAGAGTTTTCAAATTATAGATTTACACGTATAAGTTAGTGTACCGAATGTCAATAGTTAGTACACTTAATTTCCACATTTAAATCCACACAAATTTTTGCAAAGAGAAGTCAGTAAAACTTATTGTTTTGTATCCTTATATAATTATTGCAATTATCGTAAACTTTAATTGTAATTGTTTATAGCATTGGAACTAAAGAAATATTAACCAAATTAGTGGCATTTTTTGTTTTTTTTTTTTTTCATTGAACCCTAAGAAAATTAATTGGCAACATTACATATTATCTGTATTAAAAAAAAAAAAAAGTTTTTTTCGTTTATTTTAGAAGCTTTTCATTTTTGGTATATATTTTTTTTTTCCTATCTCGGGCACAATATCGTACAATTTAAATAATGTGAACATATTATTATAATATTATAGTTGCAAATTTGGTGAAACTCGTGAAGCGAACTGTCTGCGACGGCCAAAAGTCGGTCAACTCGTTTACGAGAAATGATTACATTCGGGTGATCTACAGGAATAAAAAAAAAAAAAAAAAAAAATACCTTTCATTGACGTGCACATAGTCCTTTTCAAAATCAAAACATCGTTATCATTATTATTTGTGCGCGATTCACGTTTATTTTATATATTATTATATACTCACAGTATATATTCATCGTCAAACTCTGCGCGTCGTCTGCCATTCGAATTTTCTCTTATCTCGCTTACTGAATCGATTTACATATTGTACTCATTATAGTTACGGTCATCGCGTGTTGTTATTACTATTATTGTTGTTATTATTCTGCGCGATCGGTTGATTTATATGAATTGTTCTGCAGCGTTCACGAAATCGAGTTATTTGTGTAAATAATTTAACGCACATTGGCACCTACATAAACACGTACAATATTACGAACCTTATATACACTATACTTATAGAGGTACCTACCGTATCTGAAAAATTTGGAATACAATAATTATGTACTTATATTGATCTAATAAGTAACATTATTGCATACTCAGTTGCAGATCGAACGTTTATTTTGGTTTTATAAATTTAGAAACGCACATAAAATGTTCCCCAGATAAACGAAAATGTCCTGGAAAAATGAAATTTGGCCGAATAAATGCCTTTAAAAAAATAATTACCCAAAAATTGAAAAATTCAAATTTAAGAGTTTCATATTCTGAATGTAACCACACGGATTATATAATAGAAATGCAGGAACGTTTTAATGTACTAAATCACCACCACATAAACAAAATAAAAAAAATACAAACAGAACGTAAATCGTACAAAATCGGAAATAGAGCGATTAATGGTATATTAATAGGTACGGATTGAAAATACCAAAACATATCCGTAAATATTAGAAAAACTCAATTTCTTGAGATAATAACAATTCGAATTTAAATTTTATTATTTATTTCCAAAATTACCACAGTGTATAAACTACGCACAACGAATTATTAAACTATCTAAAAATAAAAAAAATGAGGAACTACTTCAAAGTTGTAAAGTTGTTTTATAGGTGTATTGAAGTTATAAAAGTCGGAAATTAAATTTGTTTAGGGGTTTTATTAAATTTTTTTTTTTTTGCAAAAAGAGGCGTGGTTTTTATATTTTGGATACCTTTATAGACCCCTACTCCTAATGAATCTAAAGACAAATCACTTTGAATTGCGTTAGTGTCAAGGGCGTTCCGATTTTTTTTTGTAGTATAGATGTGGTATAGTATTGTATTATGTTTTATAGTACTTGGTATTCCGTTATTTATTGTTGTACAAAGAATATTTCCAAATTGGAAAATATGAGAGGAAAATTCGATTCCAGCGACACATAACTCCGCTGTTTACCGATGATTCCACTGCGGTTCAGCGTATTTGTAATTATTTGAAAATATCGGGTAAACTTTTTTGTCATACTCAAATCGAAAACCTAATTTTGTATAATTTTATTAGAACTATCGTATTTTTGACCATATACCGGCACGTGCACAATTCACCGTTACTGCACCGGAAAATTTGGTTTAATTTCTCTGGAGGGTTGTTTTCATATTACATACAGTGTCAACTGTCACCGCTTCTATTATGGATGTGCTTTATTTCCATTTTCATTCTTTTTTTTTTTTTTATCATATAAATTCGACAAAGATTATAATACGGTCTCAATAACATTAATGTAGTATGATACATTCTATTCTGTTAAATTATTAACTTAGTTTTTTTTTTTTTTTTTTTATTGAAGAATTTGTCAATTTTAGATAGCTGTAAAAAGTTATAAGATTTTATACAATTGTATAATAACATACATAGGTATCTGTTATTTCGATTTGTATAAGGCGGCGCGGGCGAGTGTTAACAAATATTAAACTCATTTCGAAATCTAAATGAAGAAATATAAGTTGTTTTTTTTCAGATTAATTCGCGCATTAGAATATATATATATTTTTTTTTTTGGATACAAGTACACAGAATATTATGGTTAAACATTATAAAATAATAATCAAATAAAAACTCGTTCTGTAATGTTCTATACCGACGGCGTTATTTTGGTAAAATACAATTCAAAATCCACAACAGCATAGGTATTATATTGCATGGGGACCATATCCCGAAAGGTTTTTACGTTGAGGTTTTACCCTTTGTTTTTATTTCACATTTCCGTTTTAAGATTATTCGCGGTTGTTGTTTGATAAAAGTTTTCGTGCAAGTATCGCGAAAAAGTCTTTTACGTTTCGGTTGATGCAACTCGCATTGTATTACACTCTAAGTCGTCGTTGTCAGTTACCTAAATCTTCCGAAATGTCGACAGTGAAAGCACACGGTACCCTCTGTCTGTTACACACACGCGTACCTACTCGCGTATTATAACCGACCAGCTAAAATCTCGGAGACGTATTTAACGTAATCCCGAATTTTGTCATTTTCATAAAACTTCTTATTTTTCGTGACTATTCTCGTGTATAAAATGTATTATAATCATGTTATGCTCGCGCCCCGCCGTTTCCCATGTATGAAGTTAAATATAATTAATTTCGTGTTTCTCGGGTGCGGTTTTAAGTCGGAGAGCGCTGCGAGTCGTATACATCGCAGCTTATACCAATTTAAAACTGTCGTCGGACCGAGGATTCGTCGGGGGTGAGTTTAAGTCCGCAGAGTCGCGAGTATATAGTATTGCGGATTTGTCCCGACAAAACACACACTATAACGGCTGACAAAATAACGATAGTGCCGGAAGAATATCGTAACACAGAAAAAATAAAATTATATATAAATAAATAAAAGCGACGAAAAACCGCGTAGCAAGAAATTGGATTATTTTTTTTTTTCGTCCGGGACCGGAAAAATGACAAATGATTAAATCGACTTAGTGCGGGCGAACTGTCGGACCGCGCAATGGTAGCTCATGATTTGTGCGTTTTTTTTTTCTTCTTCTTCTTCCGGGAGTGAGGGGAGGGGTTGAGTGGGAGTATAAAATATAATATATAAAACATCGAATTCCCGTAGATTAATAAACCGTATATACGGACTATAAATCATTTATAGCAGCAGCATCAGCAGTGTCCGTGAAGCCGGTGTCACTATATTGATATTAAATTACTATTTTATTTATATACGCGATATCCAAGCCGACGTCGAGACGACAACGATTTCGATTCTGTACAATAATATTACAATTTATAACTGACCAGGTAATACGATGGAACTAAAATAATTATTCGTCTAGGATTATAAACGGAATTGAATCAATATTGTCGCTGGATGTGCCACTGTTGTTTCATGTGTGAATTCGGAAATATACGGATTTATTTAATTCATATCCATATCTGTGTGGCCGATAAATTGTCGCCAACAAAACACAATGCTAAACGGAGTCCGGTCATCGTCTTTTGAAACTCCGTGATTATTCAAAAACCACCATAATCTTTTGGATGTTTTATCGCGTCTTGAAGAGAACAGTATAAGTATTTCACACCAGGTCTTTGCAATATTGTTTTTGACCGAGTTACAACAAAAATAATATGATATTAAATATGAAAAAAAAAAAAAATAAAAGTTATAATCTGTTTACTCGTACAGTGTGCACCCACAAATACAAATTTTGTTGCAAGTACCAACTAGCAAGAAGTTCATCAATGTAGACATACCTTAATAGATATAATTTCTCCAGTCATTCCAGTATTTAAATAAAACGTTAAAAATAATATGTTTCATTTTGAACCAATGTTCAGCTCATTTGTTCGTAATCGAAAAGCAACTAATTTTTTTGAGCTAAATGAACATTGTTAGCGATCAATAATATTATTTATTTAAATATAATTTATCAAGTCTGCGCTAGACAGAAGGCGATAATTGCATTGCCATGAAGTGTATAAGAATAGGCAGGTCGTACTAACAAATAGCGTATTGTCAGGTATAACGAAGAGCCATTGTTTTTTGATGGAACCGGGTTGTGCTTACGAAGCGTTGTAAAAGGACCGGAGTTAGACCTGGTATCGGGTATATAATATATTTAATATATGTATACTTATCTCGCCATTCGTGATCTCTATCTTTATTAAATTATTTAAATTTCAAAAGAGTCTAGACGTTAAAAACACGTTCTAAAAACTATTCCGATTTAGATAGCATTGAACAATTATTATTAAATTTAAATTCTCATTGTTAGACGACGTTTCTCGGCGTTTTTTGCTGTCGTTGAGTGCTCGTGCAGTGTTTTCTTCTCGAGGGTTTCTTGATGTATTTTTCAGTTTTTGTGCAAGGCGCCAGACCGTGAAATCCGAAAAAAGCCGTATCCATTTAAAGAGTACCTACCACTCGAGTTAAATTTTCCGTCTACAAAGTTATACAGAATGAAACTTTTCGAGCGTGCACATTTCTTTGCACCAGTAAAAGTGGTTTTCAGAGTGGGAAAAGTGGAAATGACAAATTATTTTAAAACTACAAACATAACACGTTTAACAGACAGTAAAAAAGTGATGAAATCATGTAAACTGACGTCTAGAACCTAAACACAAATGTACATAATATTATAATATTTACAGCGATTTCATAAATCAACGTTGAAACAAAATGTAAAAACGCGTTCGTCGACAAAAATTTGATACAGTGACTTTTGAGTAACAGCCGCACATTTAATCGTCGTCACGTTTATAATTGATATCGGTGTTAAATAATTTGGGAGCAAAATAACGATGATAATCGTTTTCTATTTTCGATTTGTATCCCGTCATTTTCGGTTTTGAGGATAACTATGCACGGAGACGCGGCCTTTGAAAACCGGAGAGGGAGAAGAGCTACACGGTTAAAGGATCCGAGAGTTAAAAATTTCATTTTCCAAATTTTCCAAAGACAACACTGCGTGTGTGGATTACACAATATTCTCGAACAGTTTTTAAGTTGAGTATGTACGGATCGACACTTTAAGAAGTTTGATAACATTTTTCGTCTTTAAAACGTGACTTACGGGAAAGACTCTTGTGCTTCGAAGAGTGGTCTTATTTTTTCGGAAAGGGGAAGATATCCTGAAAGACTCAGTTTTTTCAATATTTTTATCTAAACATATTATAAATACGTCGTTAAAAGCGGTTATTTTTTAATTTTTTTTACCATACACTGGAGCTTATTCAAGAAATTTCGTTTAGTATGCACATTTACTGATATACACTGATTTCAACACGAACTTATTTTAGATACAGTTTTTTACTAATTTTTTAGTATCTTAGGGGATCGTTAATAAATAAATCGTTTTGCATTTATCAATGCATTTATTATTTATCCAATATCAAAGGGCCTGAAGAAGCTGAACGATTACGATTATTTTACTCTCAGATGTAAAAATTCCTAGCTCCGACACACATCATATTATATTCTAAATTTTTTCTATTCGATTATTTGACGATATCGTTGTTGTTTGTTACGCATTACTATATTATACAGAACGATACATTTACGATAATATGAGTTTTGATTCTATAAGCTCTAGATTAATCGTAAATTTATATCATTAGACATAGTTCATATAAGAATATGTTAATATAGTGGAATGTCGCTCGTAAATCCGGAATCCGAATTCACGCGAGCCCTCTGGGATTTTTTCCAACGCCGCGTCACAGAACTCGCAGAGTCGCCATCCGCGACACTCGCCGTAACCGCGTTGTTATTATCGTTCGCTAATTTGTTACACTTCGTCGTCCGGACCGGCGGGTACAAATGTCGCAATAACAACAACAACAATAATAATAATAATAATAATAATAATAATAATAGTATGTCGATAAGTTAAACGCTCTCCGCGTGCTAATAATGATTATTTTCCACCAGTCGCGAGTCCGCTCTACACTTCGAAAACTGTCCGAAGTTCGCGTCGTCGAATATAATTACCGCTGTCGTCTGCGAAACCGCATGGTTGGCGACCTATTTGCGACGCGGTACCGGCAGCTCGTCCGAACTTTACCGTTTAACCGGAACACGACTGACGTCGGAACGTAGCCTACATGTTTTGTTAAATAATATCCGTCGTTAGTGGTGTTTTGCACGTCAAAGCTACCGGGTAGGTCCATTCTGTCGCGTTAAATTCAAAAAGAAAATGTCCATAGCGGACGATACGATTGTATAAATACACCTGCCTGTCCCGAAGCAACGGTGTAGTGAAATCGTTTTTATAGATTATGAATGCATCGAAAAATGTACCGATTGGTTTTAATACGATAAGAAAATTGTACCTTGTTAGTGTGTGAGCAGGTCGTTTTCTGTAGTTTTCCTGATAACTGGGAAAACCCGCTAAAAACGGGAATGTTTGCGGAAATCGCAGTTTCGTTATTTTCGGTTTTTTTTTTTTTTTTATAATACGATCGTAGGGATTTGGAATTTTGACAGGATCCTTGTATTAGTTTTGTCTAGACATGATAATTAAAGATAATTTTACACATTGTATAGTATTTATAGTGGTAAAAAATCAGGTATTTATTTTTTTTTTTTTTGAAAATGTTTTAACTTTTGACGAAAGTCGTGATATTTCAAAATATTATGTTTAATTTAGAACTTTGTTCGGAGTCGTTTTTTCATATTAATTTATCATTACATACGGGTATAATAAAATATGTGAATTTTTTTTAAATATGAAACCCAAATCTATTCAGCTAACTGAATTAAAATTTTTTTTTTTTTTTTTTTTTCACCCAATCAATATTGTTGAATTTGTAATAAGGTTATAAGTAAAGTTATATACTTAGTACTCTGACCTCCTTAAATCGCGCCTCTAATTTCGCACCTAAGGCTCTAAGCAATTAATAACGTCATAATATTATCGGTTACAGTGCACGTGTAATAATAATATATTTTAATCTCCGGGGGGTTTTTTTAACGATAATCGAGACTGATATCCATCGATTCTGGAAAATAAATAATAATAATATTATAACAGGTAAACAAAAAAAAAGAAAAAAACATAATGTAAAACACTGAACACGAATTTATTACGGTTTTGAAATGTACCTAACCTATTTTTGTAGAGTTGTAACTTACATCACGAAAATTATTATAATTGAACGCTTCCGTGGTTTTACGATTTTAGCTGTCCGTAAAAAAATAAGTATCTACCATGGTTACGATTTCACCGTTGACAATCGTATAATTATTTACAAATCTATTCGACAAAAAAAAAAAAAAAATTGTATGTAAAATACATAATGTTTCGACTCGATACTCGATGGTATAGTCTTTTCGGCTGGTATAAAGTAATACAACACCANAAAAAAAAAAAAAAAAAAAATGTATGTAAAATACATAATGTTTCGACCCGATACTCGATGGTATAGTCTTTTCGGCTGGTATAAAGTAATACAACACCATGTTTGGCGACGATGAGTATCGTATTTCATTTCAGGGGGGACACTCCCCCGTGTGAACTGTTTGAAGTCATACGATTGGATATTAATGATTTGAATAGTTAAAATTATTAAATGTTTAAGTGTTAAGTTGATTTTGACTTTAACTTATTTTAGATTCTGAGTGGACGAGGGCATTGGTTTTACAATGATGTTTATTTTTATTCTGTGAACAACTTTTCTACCAGCAATTGTTTATTCCGATTACAATGCTAGCATTTTTTCTAATATTATGTCCCATTTTGAGTCGATTTTAATTTCTTTTAATTTCAACGCAATATTCAATTTACAATCTTTACACTATTACTGAATATAGGTAACATCGTATAAAAAAACATTTTTACACATTAATAAGTGCAGATTTCCGATTTTAAATTAAGTATGATTGGGATACGTCTGAATTTATATTTCTGCATTTAACATTGTCACGTTTTTTAAAAAATTCTAAACTGTATCGTAAAAAATATATTTAAAAAAAATAAACTTAATTCGAGTCAATAGGTTAATTCAAAATTGAAATTCACTTTTAACTAAACTCATAGTTGATCAATAACAACTTATATAATAAAAACGATAATAACAAATTATTTAACGTTTCAAATTTGCTTTTGTAAGATGCTAGCTGAGTTACTATGTTATTCATTGACTAGTCCATCCTTATTGATTATTAATATATTCTATAACTAAGCCCGCTTGTGTAATTTTTAATACACATGCTTACCTACTTAAACAATAAATCAATTTGATTTTATTCCATTTGAATTGAATTAATGAGTTATTGTCAATTGATAATAATTAATAATACACATTAAAAGATGGAATTATTTGATTTATACTCGTACATTATCTTTCAAACAATCTGGTTCGAGTGACCTGATGGTGTATTTGGGCTGCGAATAACTATATTATGTTTGCCGAAACCACCAGTTATTAATAATATAACAATATCTAACTAAGAAGTATGTTATACGATAAATTAAAGGTCCTAATTTGTACGTTAATAAACGATTTTGGGCGTTACGGCGCAGGCGGTAAACCGTGTAGATTGCCTATACGATAATGTAAGTTATTCAGATTGTTTCACTTACCACTATGTGGGTACCTATCGAGACATTAATTTTATCATACTCTTGTTCTGACGACTCGTCTGATCCGTGAACAGCTTGGAAATATTGACCCGGTGGTATTGTATAGTTGTCGATACTAATAAAACTGCCGATACGCAGCAGATTCTTGTTCGATAATAAACATTTATGACCACTTATATTGGATTATTTATAATTCCGTGTGTTTCTTTTTCATTTCAAACAAATAATATTGTTCTGCTGTAAAAACATAATAACTATTTCGTCCGAAAATTCTATAAAACAATATTATATACTTGTATATTATTGTATTATAACTCGGCGTTGTTTTTTCAAATATATTCAAGTCAGGTCAGGGTGCAGATTGACCTGAACATTTTTTCTGTCTATTTTCGTATATAAGTGCACTGCACTGATCTATGGGTGAGACCACTTAAACATAAATATATAAAATTGAAATCTATGAGGATTTATATTATTGTTATGTTATTACCGTACATCTTTTTTTACTACACGAAGTATTTTATAATACAAGAAACATAATTTTTCGTCAAATTTTCCATAAATTAAAGCAAAAGACCAAAACGTATACGTGTCACTCGATTTATCGCTTTATATTGTTAAGTAATATTTTTTTCCTCGTATTTTTGGTGCGTCATATTTTTTTACTAAAAATGGATCATCCATCGTATTGAAAAAATATTGGTCTCCCACCTTCTTCCTTCTCACTGTTAGGTAAAAGGAATACAAAATCCGCAAGATTGGTAACCGTGATAGCGTTTTTATAAACGCAAATGTATACCTGCCTGTTCAATGAATAAATTGCATAAACCAAAATGCATACGTTATGTTTACTATTATTATTATTATTATTATGTAAAACTAAAGAAGTACGTATGCATCGTGTGCAACAGTACACTGATTCACGTAAACATGTAGAATAACCGCGGAAATCAGTTTCGAATTTAAATTGAAAATTATAAATATTTTTAAAATTATTCCCGTTTTACTCAAGATCGATAACTCGTTGTTCTGTGTCGCGTCCTATGGTGTAAAGGTTTACGCGTATAACAGAATATGTGGTGGTGGCTGCTTTCGTTTAAACGCCAAATTTGATATTTTATTGAACACGTACTATTGAGAATATAAGTAGATGTATAGGTACCTCCTGTAATGTACTTACGGGTGTGATGGAAATATTACAGTTATAATAATAATAATACAAATATCGTCACAATATGCGAACGCGATCGAATGGGAAAAAGCAATTTGAAATTGAATCAAATATTCCACCAAGGGCTTTTTTCATCCACAAAATATCGATATAATATTACACTTACACAAGTATTGTTGTATTTATGCCAAAATTTCCAGCGGTTAAACCGTGTGAGGTACAATCATAATTTTTTAAACCCTATATAATATTTTATATATTTGTCACGTTCGAATATAACGACATTTGCCCATTTGTACTCACCGAAATATAATTACACCACAAAATGTTTCAGTCAAAACATAAATCATAACTATAGCAAATTTATGGAAGTTACAAGGAACTCGAATAAGTACATTGGAATAAATAGAAGAAGATCTTTGATTAAAAGTTAACGAAGAATAAACACAACTCGTTCAGTTAAAAGTTGAAACGTAAAAAAATAAAATATTAACAAGTTCAGTTGATAAGTAGTTTATTTATTTTTTCGCTCAAAAAAATTAATATTATGGCGTTCAATATAAAAACCATTAACAATTCCACCATTTACTTTTTTTTACGAAAATGAAAATAACCATGCTCAATAGTCAACTCAAATTTGTTTGAAAACAAAACTGTGCAACGCTAAATCTATAGAATGTAAATTTCACTTAGCAATTCAATAAGTGAACCGTGAAAATAATAAACTATTAAAATTTAAAAAATTTAAACAAATAAACTTTTTAATTTACCTACAGTTAAGTAATTATAATGGTCACCGTTGCAGATATAAAATAATAACTATAGTAAAAAAGTGTCCCAGTTTTTATACAAATTCAATCAAAGTATATTAATACTTAAACTACCTGATAAAAGAAACATACACGTATTTTTATTAATAGATAAAATGTGCTTTATCGAAATATCTACGTATTTGTTTTTTCGTAAGGGGTTTTGGAAAATATTAAAATATCAATGAGATTCGATCTTGACATTTGTTCACGGAATGGTTTAAAATACTTTGAACGGATTTGTTTACATATTCGAAATTTATCGAATAAAATATCGCGAAAAGGTATTTAAAAAAAAAAAAACGATGTTTTTTTTAAATTTTTTAATTATTTTTTATCGTTTATAAACTTTCTTTTATGGTATTATTAATTTATTTTAATTTTGGTTGTGCGGTACAGTTTGTGAGTGAAGTTATAGTTACACCAGACTTATAAAGTATTCGAATAAAAGTGTTTTAATACGAATAATCGAATAATTGTTAAGTAGATTTGATTACGTATATTTTAAATACTTACTTCATTGAAAATTACTGGGTATTGTATAATAAATAATTATCAATAGTATCTGGATTCGTACTCGAATATTTTTCAAATTGTGTACTCGATTATGTGTTTAAATTCATTAAAATATGTGTTACATATATGTGATATGTGCATTTGTACTCAGAAATACGTTTAACAATTATCCTTCACAAGCCTACAAGCCGGGCACTTTAAATTTATACCGTGAAATTATTATTTATTATGCCTGGTTTTCTAAATGTGAATAAAACAAGAATATTTGAAAAAAAGATCTACATACAAATTAGATGTTTAAAAACGGCAATACGGCCCCGACGGTGATCAGGGCCGTATTGCCACGCGTTCAATTCTTACGAAATAAAAAATAATATATATATTATAATATAGTCTTTTAAAATATGTATGTAGTTTAGAACGGATTTTGTTTTGCACACCATCGGGTAGTATGCTAAAAAAAAAAAAATGAAATAAAAATAAGGCGTGTTGTGTCATGTTTTAAAATATGTATATCAGACATTTTTTTTTTTGTGTGTGTGTGTGAGTAGATCCTGAAATTGGCGTACGGAAATAATATCAAATTTGTATTTGAACGACTTCACCGACCCGCATCGGTTTGTTTTTGGTATTTGGTGGATATATAACAGTTAGGTATTATCGAAAAGTGCATCGTAGGAGACCAATAAAACAACATTTAAAAAAAACCAACCAGTATCCCGAGTTATATTTATTATTAAAAAAAAAACCGTTTATCACGATTTTGTTATTTTCAAAACCGGTGTGCTGTAAATTTTCCCGAAATATTTCGAATAACGCGTAGTTGTCTTGTGCATACCGTATTTTTTTTTACTACGGGGAATACAAAAAAAATGACCGCAGCTCTCTCAAGTACCATATAATACATACGTTCGGCGCTTTTTATGCTTAGGAACGTTTCAGATTATAATATATATTCTTTATTTACTACGTGTCGGACTAAATTTCACGGGGGAGAAAAACGCACACGCGTCGTATCGTAAAACTATAGCCGATATTCTTTATTCGCCGAGACTGTAAAAAAGTAGGAAAAGTGTACTAAACTACTTGATCTACGAACAAAAAAATACATCAACGAAAAACCTGCGATAACGATATTGAAATTTTGTTTTTTTTTTTTCAGTACACCCGTATCTTCATATTTTATACTTATCTCGGCTCAGTTATTCTCATCTATCTTTCACCATAATTCCCTTTTAAACTTAAACGCTCTCTCGACCCAGGATTCTACTCGATCTATCCGTATTTTCGGGATCTATTTTTTTATGTCCTAATCACAGCAGCAGAATTCTTTACGGGTAGGTTTTTTTAATATATAAATGTCAGATATTCTTTCAGATTACGTATATTTTATAGTTTTAAGACGGTCAATTTTGATTTTTCTGAATACAAATTTAAAAAAAATCTTCTATCAATAATATAACAGTAATTTAAAAATGTTTTGAGCACAGCAAGGAATGTATTGGTTTTCATATGCGTATTTTTTTTTTTATTGTTTTCGTGTCTGTGAACAATTTTTCAAGCAATAATATTGCTCCGATTTTAATAATATTGTAGTAGCTTCTCTAGATGCGGTAAACATTTAAAACATTCTGACATATTCTAACATATTTGAGTATTTATTTAAATAACATTTTTTTAATTAAGCAGAAATGTTAGACATTTTTAAAACGGATTCATCATTAGGTTATTTAACTTAAAAAAATTAATTGTATTTTAGTAGCTTTTTTTTTATATACGTTTTTTAGTTCAAATTTGACCGAAAATCGTAAAAATCTGACATTTCAAATTATATTTGATCAAATTCGCTCAGAAGCATTATTCGTTAGCAATAATTTATCATTACCCGCCCACACAGTAGCAAACCTAAATCCTTTTTTTTATAATTTAAAGGACGTTTGATGATTTCCGCCGTCGTCGTTTTCGTCTTTGATGACTCGTCGTGCAACGGCGAACAAGTGTAATAAATTAACGTTTGCGGATTAAGAGGAAAGGGGTCGAATGATGGACAAATCGGCACAGTAGGGGATGGTGGGTTGGGTGTGGGAGAGGAGAAGTGTTGTAAAAATATATATATGCTTACTTGTGTACTTGTGTATATTTGTGTGTGTGTGTGTGTGAGAGCGATACCTATCGAGTTTACCACAAGCGGTGACCCGTATCCAAAAAAGCACCTGCCGTCGTTTGTCGCATAAAAACCCGTTAAAATTTGTTTCCGTTTCACGACGATGGTGTATTTTCAGGGCACAGGCATCACCGACTAAAAGTTCCGAAATAAACTGCAGTCGTAATACCGACCGAAAGCAATTATTAAATGCGATAATTTGTCGCGATAAAACGAAAAAAAAAATTAAAAAAATTCCCGTCCAGCATGATCATGCGATTTGTCTACCCACATAACGATAATATTGTTACATTATGGGATTCGTAATAATATATCACATTTATTTGCACAATATTCACTCGTGCCCGACCCGCAGTCTCGAAAACATTTTTTAGTTTTAAATATCATGTATTGTGTAAATTAAAGTGAAAAATATTGTTTAATTTTTCACAATCAAGAGTGGAAAAATAATTATTTGAAATTTTTGAGTGATATTTTGAGACATCAACCGCCATCGAACTTTCAGCATTTGCACCGAGTAAGTTATAATATAATGTATTATTATTATTCCGTTGCCAGTAGGTACCTATCGATTTTATCATTTATTTTATATTTTATGATTTGTTGACATTTAATTCAATTTGAATTGTAATTTTTTACATCGTGAAATCTTTAACTCGTGAATTTGTAAATAAAATCATTCATTTCGATAATATTTTAACCTGGATTTTGTGATTGTTTGTTCAGCGAATCAAACAATTCTTTATTATTAGAAATAGTTACTATCATCGTCGCTGATAGGTTACTGATAAATTTATATTTACCTAAAATATTGGAATAAAGTTTGTCTTATTATAAAGTATAACCGATTTACGATGACATCATATTAAATCACTAAAAACGATTTAAAAAAAGTACCTTCTATTCTATTAAAACAAGTGATTGATTTTTAGAGTATTTAGTATTTAGTAGTAATCGTGTAAGACACAAATCAAAATCGCAAATAGTACGTTCTATACGTACGCAATTTTTGTAAAAAATATAATACTGAAAATTAAGTTTAAAAATATATTTTAAAAAAACCCTATTCTTCACAACACGATATCACGGTGAACACATAATCATCCGGACCCTATAAATAACACACCAGCAATTAATTGTGCTGTCATTTTTACAAATCCGTTAAACCGACGTAAACAACATGTGACATGCACTGAAATTTACTGCAAAAAAAAAATGGCACAAAACCAAATGATTTGTGTGACAAAAATACGCTTAAAAATTAATAATAATATTAAAAAATGAGGGATTTTGAAAACAAAAATTATTTACTCAATATATGAAATAAAAAAAACACTCGTGCGTTCATAAAACGTTATAATAACTAAATGACTTAGCTGAAGACACAATTCTGCATTAGTCAGAATTGAGACGCTGCAGATAAGTAAAATGTATCTAGATATATTTTTAATTGTCTCATATTGATTGGTTATAGCAGTGGAATACGAATTTTAACGGTTAAAGTAATTCTGCAATAAATAGTGTAAATCGTAGAACCTCTCTAACCTCTCTTTTTTTTTTTTTTTAGTTTGTCTATAGATTATAATTAAAACCGTAATTACGTTTTATTTTAAATAATCTTCAGATATAGACAAAACGTACATCCAAAAAATTCTCAACCCTGCCTATAGGACAGGTTACACGCACAGTGAAGTCTATAATAAAGTCTACGAAATTCGGTATATTATTTCTTCGTACGCGTATGATACTGATTTTTAGTTCGGTCACTAGTGTACAGGGTCATCCTTAATGCGTGCATTCAAGCTCTGCCTTGGTTAACTGACATTTTAGCTACGCAATTTTATTCCGTGTTTAAAAAAGAAAAATGAAAATCGATGTCTCGTAATATTTTTATTAGAATGTTGATGTATCAAAAAACGTAGGAAAATCTACTGAGGTATCTATGTATTATAATATTTAATGCAAAACACCAAAATTTCATTAGAAAGAAAAAATGTGTACAACAACGAATAGAATTTTATAAAAATAAAAAAAGGTCTCCGTTCGCCTACAACCTAAATTAGAGAAAAACGTGTTTTTATTCACGTGTGTGAACCTCTTAAACGACTTATTTAAAAATAATACAAATGACAGTTTCGATAATCAACCGGTTGTTGTGAGTCCTCAGTACGTATACAATGGCTTAAAAAATGCGTTACTTTGTTCACCGATAATATTAATTCGATCGAAACGTATTTCATTAATCATACAATACAGGGTGGTTTTTTTTTTTTTTTTTGTTTATTATCCAACGGTTATTGTGAGAGTAAAACTATTTTTGGTTTTTCTCAGTATAATAGTTTTATTTACTATAATATTTTCACCATTTTACCCATATTTAATACACTATTTTAGATACAGTGTTTCTCGACATGGGGAGACGACACGTTTTTGAGGATCATCAATTAGTTAGTTATGGTCACCAGCATATGATTTAAAGCGCGTTAAAAATACCAACGATGTATAAATATATCTTATTGTTATGCTTATCACGTTTCATGCCTAAATTGGTAAATAATACAAAACTGCAAACGCACTATCGTTCGCGTAATATTAAGACAATATTATTGAATCTAATTACTTATAAATAATTATTTTTTACGATATTTTATAAATTCTATATGTGTATACAAAATATATGTTTAGGGGCTGTTACAAAGTTGAATATTTTCCATAAATTTTATGAGAAACACCGCGCTATTACTTATACAACCAGATGTTAATTGTTTATTTTCAAACTGCATCCCCTTCTCCGTTTGAACACGAATTCGAATACCGATATATATATATATTTGTCTAAAAACTTTGATGTGCATAACAATCATAGGTACAGGAGTGGTACATGTACGCTCCGGGATAAATTCTGAAGGTTTGTCCTAGTGAATGCATACTGTTTATCAGAATTAATACACAGTTGACAATAATCTGGACCGGAGGATCAGAGAAGTTTCATATCGTCTAAAAGCTGATATGAAACGTGTTACCTTTCTTTTGAAAAGGGCAGAAAGGATTTGCTATTCGAAAATCAAAAGTCAATATCCATAGGTAGGTACATAGGTACATAGGTATACAAGTAGTGGAGGTAAAAATTTGATAAAAGTGGTGTTAAAATTAACCTTAAACAATTCTATATTCGTTGTGATTGAAAAAAAAACCCGGAGGAAATAGCCGGATCAAGATAAAAAAAAAAAAAAAATCACCCTATATAGTTAGGCATATAGTCGTAATACATAACAATAATGCATGTAAATTCGGTCATTCGCCGTTCATAATAATATTATGTCAGCAGAACTAACGATAGCTGATTGGGAAATGCGTATAGGTGTGTATTATTATTATAATGATATTTAAAATGACGCAACGCAAATGGGTTTGGGTCGAAACGCTTACTTGTAGCAAACCGATTAACAATTGGCAATAATTGCCACCGATCATTCGATTGTTTTGGAAACAGGTACCTAGTCCACATAATGGAATATTGTACGAGTCAATAATTCTGTTGCCGAGCATCGCGTCAAATTATGAATCCGATTTGAAATCGGTAATAATGTAATGCACTCACAAGAACGGAAATCAAAAAAAATTTCAGCAGGACAGACTTAAATTGAAACGGATTGAGCGTACAATATGTTTGACACGGCACCCGTGCGTCACATCATCTTCTCAAACGTGTGCACGGTATGATTGTGTTGGTTTTTTCTTGGATTTTTTTTCCGTCAACATAATAATAAGAAGATTCAAAACAAAATGAAGATTATTTCGTATTTTTTTTTTTATCTGTCGGTTGACCGATATAGTGAAACGATAAGAATCCTGAAAACCGATTCGAATTAAACACGAAACGTATCTCATATTTAATAAATATCGACATTTTGCAGATCATTTTGATTTCCGATATTTTATTCGATTTATAAAAAATAGTTGAAATTGACGTTTTTAAAGACGATTCACCAAGTCCAAAACGGAAATATTGCGAAAACAAGAGTTCAATACGGTTTGTAGAAAGTCTACATTTCCCCCTCACCTACTCCCCCCTAAAAAAAATACCGTCGAAACCGGACCACTTTACTACGAGGCACGAGTGTTTTTCCCGTAAGACTTCAAACCGAAAAACGCACCGGGGCCCTTAAGTACATAGATTTGTCACAGTATGTTGAGAGCGTTTCGAATAACGGGGAAAACTACTTAACCGTACGCACAGTACCATCGGCCGCGTTTACAATTCTCTATTTGGCGCACAATAATATAATATTTTATTGCCACAATAAAAATAATAATAAAAAAAAAAAAAAAAAAACCCTTAACAAACGAAAACACATTGTCGCAAAACTCGTTCGGAATATTATTATAATATTGTTGTAATGCAAATAGTTGTTTTGTTCGGTATTTTTTTTAGCGATTACGAGTCATCACCGTATACACGTGTATATAATAATATATTATTTGCAGTTTTGTGTACACATTTTATCATATTATAAACCGTTTTCCCATCCATTTTAGATAGTATACGCGTATACACCTGCTATATAATAATATATCTGTACCTACGAGCGAAAAAATTATTTCTTTTTCTTTGTCGAATCAATTTTGAACATTGCGTTATTACGGTCATGATGCAATATTAATGACGAGTTTTCAAAAAAAAAAAAAAAAACTTTGTGACAAATTGTACGCGCAGTTATAATACTATAATATGGTGTATTCGTTTAGGAATTCTCGAGCGTCCAAATATCGAGTTACAGTTCGACGGTTTAAAATGCACGAATAAATAAAATTAACAAAATAAACAAAAATAACTTTTGATAAGAGTTTACGGTATGTTCAAGTATTAATATTCACATAATATTGTACGCATACTAGGTATTCATATTATTAAAAATTGAAATAGTTTTTGAATTATCGCCCGTGACATATTTTTATGAACTAAAAAACAGCCGGACACACTTCGCACCGCGGGTGTGTCACAGTCGTGTAAGCGGGAAGTCGGCAACGTATGGGATATGTCGATGGATCAGTTTATATATACGCCGAAAGCGACGAGAAATCAACTAAAATAAAACAGACCCCTTATCGTCATAAATGAGCTGTTTTGTTGTTGTTGTTGTTTTTTTTTTAATTTCAACGGTGGCGTGAACAATTTGGAGTATTTTTACTAACGAGAAAAAATGAAGATTTGGACGCGAACCGTTGAAATTTTGTAAATTTAGTCACGAACGCTTTAAACGGAATCGAAAAAAAAAAACATTAAATCTAACGCAATAATCGAAACGTTTTGCGGACTTAACTGCAATAAGTAATAATATAATATAAACGTAGTATTTTTTCGTATTTACGAGTTTTATGGTATACGTTTAATACAGTTATGAAATTAATGGTCCGTTACACGCGGGTAAAAATATTAGTTTAATATTTTCATTCTCTGGCCATTAAAAGCACACTCGTGCTCGTTGGCAGCACATGTCGTACATGTAGGTACTCGTATGTACTTAATAATTTGTAAATTTTATTATATGAGAAAACAAAGGTAGTGAAAACCATAACACTGCAGGTACCTAATAATGTATAAGAAAAACCTACGGAATTATTGTTTTCTACTACGGTTTATTTTGCTAGCAACGGTCGAGATTTTACGTCTCGCAATTATTATTATCAAATAAGATGTACAGACATAACTTACGTAACAGGGCGCCGCGCGCTCGATATAATAATGGGTCACGTGTTTTTTTTTTTTTTTTTTATTACGAAAGTTTGGAAAAAACGAAAAATTATCTACTCAAAAACCGTGTTAAAAGACACTTTTAAAGAAATTTAAAAATTGCTCCGTGCGATAATAATTACAAGTGTTTATTTCGTAGCTACGAAATAAACTATAATGTTTACGGGGAAACCGTTTCACGTGGAACAGCACTCAACGACAAAAAAAAAAAAAAAAAAAATTATTTTTTATACGCGGTAAAATTTTGTTAGATAATTTATTCTGCTATATATTATAAATACGGTGCGAGGAAAATTGTCCCGCACAAAACAGTTTCACGATCAAATAACACACGTTACCTCGTGATACTATACCCTCTACTACTCTCGAGAATTACAATCGTTACTGGTTTTAATAATTCAATACTTATTAAATAAAACGCGATATTTTAATTTCTTTACTCAAGAGTATCGATGGTAAACTTAGAAATAGGAAGTCACGTAGGAGTTAAAACACATAGACGAAATAATATAAATGAAAAACAATCTGATATACCTAAACAGTTAGGTATATTAAATACGTAAAAACTCTTTCTGTATACAACATAGTATTATATAATGTAAAATGATATAGTAAGATTATTCATATTTTCATGCAATATAATTCTGATATGCGTAGGTAAATATTAGTACATATTAAAAACTTAATCAAATTAAAATTTGGTAGTAAAAAAGCGTTGGTACTTTATATCTGTTGAACAAAGAAAACAGAATAAAATATCAGTGATTGTATAATTAATCGAAAAAATGTGTTTAAAATTGTGCAAAATAATTGATGCTTATCATTATTTTTTTTTTTTAATGCGCCGGTGCCATTAATGGGTAATCTATTATTTTTCTTGGTAAAAGTGAGAACGCAGGATACATAGAGTAATTTGATTTCTATTTGTACGCAATGATAAACCATTGCTAACGAAATACGATTATAAGCGCAGTATTACAAGTCAAGATTTTCGTTTTCGTAAATGTAACAAAAATTATTCAAAAAAATTCCCAGTTTTATCCAATTTGTTTAAAAAACTACTATGTAAATCAAAAAAATAACTTTCCCGTTTTACCAATTAGATAAAAAATTGCTACTACAAAAAAGTTCCCGTACAGTTTTTGATTGGAACGAGGTATCATGTGGAATGAAAATACAATATACATTTTTTTTGCAAACCCATAACAAAACTAATACATTTATCGCTTCGTTCACAATGTACAGTAATAGCACTAGAATATTTAATGCTAACAAAAATCCTTATTTTAATTTAAATTGAATAGCGTAACGTGCAGCTGCATGCGCAGTAACCACTTGCGGTTTAATAAATATATAAGTGCAATCTTAAAAAATAATCAACTCTACAAAAATGAATAATAATAAAATAAACACTGCAACGAATGAAAATATTGTTAATTCAATTTTCTAAATGGGCCACGGCTAGGTAATTTTTTTTTTCTTTTAACCTCCACGAGGCTGTTTGTTATTTAAATATTAATAATTGTTAATACCTATTAAACGGAATTATTTTTAAATTTGCGGTATACTGAAATAATAACGCGATACTTAATAAGAAACTTAACGATCGCTGATGCTGTAACGTTAAGACCAGTTCAAATATTTTAAACAAACCTTGTAAAAATCATTTTATATTTTTATTAAGTGCTCGGAGAAACAGCAGTCAGTTCAAACAAACTGCGGCGTATACCTCTATAGGTAGTTAACAGTAAACGAGATAAAAAAAAAAAAATTGAATAATAATAACAATAAGTAATAGAAATTATAATAAGTAAGTATATAAGTATAGCAGTCTGTATTCTGTACAATATTATATTCGAAAATATTATTTGTTAACTATCCACGACTATAAAATTAATATTGTTATGTTCATTTTTCAATAGATTCTGAGAATAAAGAAGTACAATTTTTTTAAGAAGTATTTTTATTTCTCGGAAAATATTTTTTCGGTTAGATAATAAAAACAAACGTGTCGTTTTTTTTAAGCATTAAAAGATGCATATTTTTTGCTGGGTGGAATTTTGTTTCAATAGTTTTCCAAAATTTCAAACGCTTTTTCCAAAAAATCATTTTTGTTTGGTTTTTAAACAATTTTAAACATTTCGGCGTGTCGTGCGTTTAACATTTCGAACTGTTTACGCGATGCCCGTCCAATGCGAGATTAAAGCGAATTGGAGACAGCCAGTGGTTGTAAAAAAGCAAAAGACGCGCATCCAGACACCAATGTTTGTGGTCCGGTTGACTGCGATTCACCCGAGTGAAGCGTCCACGATTCAAGTTTCATGGAATCTGTTCCACGGATTAGATTACCGTCGTTCAAACCCGGCCTTAGAGATCTGAAATTTCCATACTACCCGTGGTACTCAATATTCAAAACGATTTTTTTGAAATTCTTAAAAGTTTGCCATATAATAGATAACCGTTATGGTTTTAACTTGGAAAATTTTTTTTCCGGTAGCTAAAATTTTTTGAATTGAAAACAATTCAAAACGCTTTAAAATATGCAGATTTTTCACCCAATGATACTTTATTAAAAATACTCTCTCGGGTATCCGATAATTTTCCCCAAAAATTAAAAAAACCAAATTATGAAGATGCATTGGTTTATTTTGATTAGATAAAAAGAAAAAAAAAACAAAAGCAGTATTAATACTAACCTTACTATTTCACTGAATTTTACTAGTTTTTGATCGCAATGGTTTATCCAAATTTTCTTAGTATATTTTCGGCTTTTTATTTTCTCTGTACACAAATATAATATTCTTTAATAAACACGTATACCGGTATATGAATAATAATTATATTACCATAATTGTGTAACAATTATACTAACATAGTATTATATAATTATTGTAGAAAGGGGTTTGCCGCAAAATTTGCATTAATATGCACGCCGAGTGCAGATTGGCCACCCAGCATCCTAATAAAAAAAAACCCTTGAAGAATACATAATTAGACCTTTGGCGCTTGATGAAAAAAAAAAACCTATATTTTAGTATTATTATAAAACGACATCGTCACTAGAAAAATTAAGTTCTGCACACCCGCAACAGATTTAGCGCATTAAAAATTCGTCGAGTTTAGCATTTCGAAATCGTTTTTAGTTTCTGAATTGTTGATGGGATAATGTGCATGGGGGCACGTAACTCCCCGATTGTTATATACAATAGAAAAATGTAGTTAACGTGACGAAATTAAAATTAAAAAAAAAAAATAATAATAATAGTGTATTATTTAATGAAAATCGCAAAGGCGCAAGAGTAACTCTCGAGTTGGTTTTTAAAACATAAGATTTAAAAAAAAATAAAAATAAAAGTTCAAGGTAAAAAACAATTAAAAGAAAAAAAAACGTGTAATATTATTGGGTCTGTACCCAGTGATAAAGATATTGCTTCTAAAAAAAAAAAAAAAAAAACGGTCCGATAACTGCAGTAGTAGTCTTATTATTATTGTTCTGTACGCGTTAATTATGTAGACATTTTCAATCAGTGATTTTCGTTATTCGGGTCATTAGACATCGATGGTATCTCCAAAATTTAAAAAAATAACGTTAACAAAAAAAAAAAAATAATAATAGTGCAATGATATTCAATGTAGGAAGCATTATAATATCATTATCAGTTATGAATGAGTAGTTATGGATTTTTTTACATAACTAAGATATTCAAATATAACAGATCTGTAAAAATAAAAACTATAGCTGGGAACCCTACATTCCTACTTTTCGAGGTTTCTAAACGTAATTTGTACAATTAACTATAATTGCATGTACAATTTTAATAGAATTTGGTAACCTAGTATTGTATGTTTAATGGTTAAGTTAGATGAGATTTGGATGTGTGTAGTAACTTATAGTGGTAAAAAAATGATGAATGTATATAGTAGTTTTTTTTTTTATAAGCGTTTTGAGTTCGAACTCTGACGAAAATCTTAAGATTTACGGCATTTCAACTTATTACTGAATTTTGCTCAGAATCGTATTTCGTCATCAATAATTGATCATTGCGATCAATTCAATTACTTTATGTGTCCTATCTTCCCAACTACCCACCTACATTTAGGTATCATTAGTATCAGCTATTTTAATATTGGCTGGTATTAATATATATATTAGTATTTAAATCAACCATGATAACCATGTGTAATAAAAACAATGTTATACATTTACATAAATAATATATTATATTCTTTTCAACCAAATCAACAATCTTAATTGTGTACTATAGTAACTGTATAAATTGCAAGTTTAACTTAATTATTTAGAACCCTAAAACCTCTTAAATACAGTACAAGATCATTAAAAAACCTACAAAGAATTTCAGTGGATACGAGATTAAACTTATAAAACTGAGAAAAAAAACGCTTATTCTAATTTCTATGTAACTTGGGAAAAATTAAAATAATAACTATATTTTATTTTTATTTGAAAAAAATTTAAATTATCAAAACGCGTAATAAGAGCTGCTCGGTTCACTTTTTAGGCATGTGTACTTATACTTGTAAAAAAAACTCGAGCATATCATTAGATATGGGAAAAAAGTAAAACCACAGAATTTTTAATGTATTATTTTCATTTTTATTTATTTTGTTTTTAAACTTCGATTAAAAAAAAAAAAACCCTGTTTAGAGAGTGTATTATTTGTTCAGTTAATTCTAAACTCATTATTAGTACCCATATACGTATATATGTATATTTATACACGATTATACTCAAATTTAACAAAATAAAAAAATGAAAAGTAAAATAAACTAAAAAAATGTCCGCAAATTACACGGTATCGCCTATTTCAATATAGAAACTTGTCTAGATAAATACTGCGCTTTAGTGAAACAAAAAAAAAAAAAAAAAAAAAAAAAAAAAAACACTATAAACGAGGAAGTAAAATCATATAAATTTTTTTTTTAGCAATCAAACGGTATGAAATTATATCCGGTGGGTATAGTTTATTTTTTAACTAATGTTGACTTTATTAGAGATGTTGATTTTACCGGAAAATTGTTTTCGCTAAATCACGTTTTACTGTTTCAATATTATTATTAATATTATATGTGCAACTATGTCGGTTCTTTTTCTCGAAATATTTTATGTTTAATGTGCGACATGAGCTTGTGAAATATCATAGATAAAAAATGGTTGTATCTCACTTAAAAATTAAAATGTCAATACAAATTCAAAAACCGACTTAGTCGAACACAGATAATATTTTTATCTTTAAGTTCGATAATAGGATAAAATTCGGTCTATAATATAACTAACAGCAGAAAATTGTTCCCGTTCAATCTGCTATGTCGTACCCTCGCACGTTTGTAACACAGTGCGTCATATGTATACCATGGCGTTCTCTTATTGAAACGGGCAATTGGTTTCCTCTTATTTTCGCACAAAATTGGCGTTTCCTATCATCTCTCATATGTTGAGTTGATGAACAATATTGTCGACAACATCGTAAAATATAATAAGATATATATTTTCCGATGATTCCTCACTTGTAATACCTACTATCAGAACTACTACACTGTACATTGGTTAAAATACAAATTACAGTTTTCCCGATTTTATATATGTGTAAATCTTTTAAATTATATTACAATATGGGCAATGGCCACGCATCACTCAACAATACCTAAAAATCCCTAGAAAATAAATTTCTACTTTTATAAATTCACGGATAGAGATAAAATATTTGAACATTATTTTTCCGCTCGTAATTATGATATTTTAATTCAAACACTGTGAAAACGCAAAATTGGTAAAACACACGCATACACGAAAACAATTAAAATTAATTAATCTACTTTAAAATCGGAAATATTATGTATGCAACCTCATGATCGATAAATTTCACAGGGTGAATTTTACCCTGAAAATTACAATGTAATTAGATAAAATTAACATTGACCGTTTTATGATTTTCGACCTTTTACTTGAACGGATTCGAGTTTCATGATTATTTCTTGGGACAAAATACGCACGGTTTTTTTCACACCTGTAGTTGTTAAACACGCGTTTACTAGGCATATTTACTATTTTCGCTTTTTGTAATTTTGAATATTTAATCGTGTTTTTTTATACATAGAAGTTTTGCTAAATTTGCGTGTAACGCAAAAACAAATTGTAACGCCAGTTTCCGCTCCTCGTTTAAACTCAATACTTATGATATTTAATTCTATGCCATTCCTCCTTTTTTTTTCACAAGCACCTCCGGTAACCATGTGATTTTTCCGCTTGAAAGCTTGTAATAAAATTATTTTTTATAAAAAAAAAAAAAAAAAAAAAAAAGAAAGAAAATCATTCGCTTGTTCTGTAAATAATAATATTTGATTATACAGACTCTTTTGTCACTACCGCTGCCGCCTTACTTATTATACTATGGGTACTGCGGTGCGGTTTGTGTACAGTAACTTCTGAGGTTTTTGTTTCAAATATTATAAATACCGCTACAGCAGCCGATGAAGAGATATAACTTTCGTTTAGGACGGTCAACGGTTACGTTGGTAGTTTTTGCGAGTTCGAAAATCGAAATAATACGTAAAATATAACTATATATCATCAAAAGAATCTACGTCTTTTGAAATATACACCGTTTCCGTGAAAATTATATTACAGTAGATTTCATAATCAAATCAAATCGCAACACGCATTTCCACGGTGACTTTTCAATAGAGACACTGCACTTAACAAAAAAAAAAAAATCAAATTAAAAAAAGATTATTCTCAATACTCATCTCGCCTTTTATAATATTTTTTAGCGAAAAACAAAAAAAAAAAAAAAAAAATCGCATTACTTAGAATATTTTTCGAGATTGGAATTGTACAGACATTCGGGATATTAATAATACGTCATCCCACAGGGTAACCTGCAGTCATTTTTAACCGTTACTAGTCACGCAAATCATTTCTAAGCTTTTATGATATCTACGTACTATTATTATACACGTTTCACTATTATTTAATTAAACGCACCGTTCTTACGACGGTTTGTAATAAAATTAGTCGAATTTTTTTATGCTATATTCACATATTATTATCTACGTCCATATTGTGAAGCGATTATTATGTAACGACAGAAATCGAAACGCAGTAAGATCGCGTAGTCAATAATATTCCTCTAGATTTTAGAATAAAAATAATAATGTAATGTCACAGAAAAAAAAAAAAAAACTAACATCATTGTAAAACCAATATATTTTCGCTCCGCTCAGAATCTAAAAAAAGTAAGTGACTCATTTTGTTTTCCGGTCATTGGAAGGCATTTTTCAAAATTTACATTTCAAATAATATCGATACACTTCAATTGATATTACCTCATAAGTTACACCCTTATTGAGTTTGAAACTTTGAACATTTTAAAAATTACATTTTAGTTTTTTTCAATAAGTTAGCAATATCGAGTAGGTAGCTTGCTTACCTATTCAATATTGCTAAAGTTTGATTATCAAGTTCAGTTTAACACTTAACATTTTTTTTTTCTTTTTCGTTTTGTTTGGCGTCATCGTTTTATATGCAACAATGTATTATTATTAAACATTGTAGATATAAATAGTTTTGCCGAAAAACAAAATGACGATCCAATATTATATACGTATCGTCAAATCGCCGACACACTACTACGTTAATTTTTTCAAGGTTTGAACCATTCCCTTACCGTTCACTTTGGATGAGTCACACATAATATTGAATATTTAAATGGAAGTATAAGCGATATATCTACAGTGCTACAGTTCGATGTTCAATAATTTTATCGAAATGAGTATTTACACGGTTAAATTTTTTGATGAATTTTACTTTGAAGTCATGTAACCTAAGTTAACACATTTTAGTTGTCCTTATTGGTTATTACGACCAAATTGAATTTTATTTGAATTCAGCTTGCATATAATTTTAACCATTTTTTTAGATTCGGAGTGGAACAAGGAATGTATTGGTTTTACAATTTTTATTTTTTTATAAAAAATATATTTGTATACATTTATTTTTTTCGGAGTATATTCCGATTATCGAGTTTAGCACGTTTTCTAAATGGAAATGGGTGGTATTTTAGAGAAGTCATTTTTTGAAATTCTCATTAATATTCGAGATAGTGAGGAAAACTTGATTCTTTTGGGTAAAAAAAATTAAAAGATTAAAAATAAGCTTGCCTTTTGCAACCGTTTTTTATTAATTTTTTGTTTTCATTAAGTTTTTGTTATTTTTTAAACAATAATAATTGATATCATAGAAACGCACATCGTTGTACACATTTTACCATAATATGACATATATATTGTTGACAACTCCGCTCAGAATCGTGTTTCCGTTAGCAATGGTTTATCGCTAACATACAGATATACATTGAATTCCCGACTGTATCCTACCTTCTCAACTTCCCACCTACAAATGTGGCTGTACCCACGTGCGAAGTACGTTCGTCCTTTTTTTTTTGTAGATTTGTCGTAGTTGCGTCGCGTTTTAATATCACGTCACGAGGATATTCGAAATGGCACGAACATTTATTTATTTATTTATTGTGTCGAGGTGCTCTTTTGAAAATAAAATAGGTCGGCAGAGCGAACTGTTTTCGGTATAACTACGGCCAAATAAGAACAAAGTACGCAAATTAGGTACCGAATTATAAATGAATCAAGTACACAGTTTACGCATACGCTAAAACAAATGGAAGATTTAAAATTATGAAAGTCATTAAATTATCTAGCTATATATCATTTTTGAACAAAACAAAAAAAGACGTTATTCGGTTAATAACAAACAAGTTATTTTCTTCGGATACACGATATTTCTATATACATATTATTTTTCCACACATAGGTACTGTTTGTTTATATGTTCACGTATTAACCAAAAACTAATACTCGAATCTGGAGGTCGAAAATTATGTTTAGCATGTTCAACTGTTTGGTAAATTGCTGATAATACGAGTTGTTATGATAAAATCGAACGGTCGTTAAAAGTGTAGATTAAAAAAAAATTTGATACCTCCCTATATAGTTTTTTTTAAATCATTATAATAGAATAACTTAAAGATTTCTATTAACATTGTTTTTAAACCTCTTTCTCTTATATTTCAACATTTTCAAATAGATTTATCGGATACTTTCGTGAACAAAATGTCTATATATAATATAAGTAAAGCATTTTATAATGCTTTTTCAACCGATTTATCGATTAATTTCTATGCCAACTCGATATTTTCGACTTCAAATATCGATTTTATAACGGTACTAAATACCAGAATATCGGGTAAAAAATCATATGGGCTTGCTATTAATAATAGATGTTCATTTCGCCTAAAATTGCATTAATTATTATTACCTATAGAGTTTATGTACATTTTTTATATTATGTACATTAATAATTGCTCAGATTTCCATTAAAAAAATCGATCTCAATTCTAATATGCGAAATGAATATTGTATGCACCTCTGGGGTATAGTTTGAATTATGTAATATTTAGGTAAAAGTATGATCACGGGACTTTGAATAATTTCATAACGATGGACGATTAAAACCCGTATAGGGTTTACCTAATATACGGTTCTTGAATAGAAAAAGGAAGTTGTTATACGGATTTGTGTTTATTATACATGGACAGTGCATTTAAAAGGCCTAAAATATGCATACGACACATTAAAATTACTCAAATGTGCACGCTCCTATAAAGAGGATTACGATTTTATTAAAACCCATTAATTTTTAGCCATCCCTCTCTCTCCTTAATTGAGTAAAATCGCATGAAGTGATATTGTTATCGTCGTCGGATAGTGGCAATAAGCACCTGTTGTACCCACATTATTATTACGATAATGAGATTGGTGTAATAAACGTGCGCACGCGCACACGTACGCACAAGTAGGACAACAATGACTCTTCGTTGCGACAATCGAAATGATCAAGAGAGTGACGAGTAATTTTTTTATAATTTTTTTTCTTCTTTCATTAATATTTTGGTACGTAATTTTTATCGAACAGAAAATGCGGACATACATACAGACAAACAAACGGAAAAAATAAACAAATAAATAATAAACGAAACAAAGTCTGTAGCAGTTTTACGATGGTACCTATAAGTACTCGCAGAATAGTAAAGCCTAGACGACAATATTTAAAAAAAAAAAAAAAATAATAATTTTTAGGGAAAAAAGCTCGGTGCACCGACTGTTTGAATTAACATTACAGAAACTATTTGTTCTACTTTTTCGATTCCCTTATTGGCGACAATTCAAAATATCTATTTTTTAACGGGGACTAATTTTTGTTTATCTATACTATTTTACTTGCTCCCGATAACATACAGTCTTAACTGTATACAATTAATAAAAAAAAAAAAAATCTGGTAGTTTTCGTCTGTAGACGAAAGCATAGTCAAATGACAATGGAACTTGTATTATTTATAATAAATGATACGCATGTGCGTGGAAACTTGTGACATTTTAAATTTATAGCATAATATGATAGTGGGTAAGTAAGCAATTATATTTTTCATTTGTAACCCGTGTTATATATTTCTTTATTTGTATAAATGCAAGGTTGAGTGAACTCGACATTCGCTTATAGATTTTAATTTTTTTTATCGGCGAAGTTGGTGCAGGCAAAACCACTGTTTTTTCTTTGCAGTATATGTACCTACTGATTTTGGCCTCATTTTTATGGCCCGGAACTGTATACGAAACTTAAACGTTTATGTTTTTTGTGCAATATACTTACAACAAAGTTTCTCCCGTTTTTTATTTTTTAATATAGATACCCTTTGTGTTTTACGTATTATCATGATGTGCCCGCAGAAGGTGTTTTTTTTTTTTTTTTGGTATTTTCATACTGTGTTTATCGACTGATGGTAAAAATAACAATAGGCCGGACGCAAAACATCATCCTATTAGTTCGGCACTCGAAGAAAGTGCACTCGTCCAAAACCGAATGGGTATAATATTCCTTGCGGACAATTGCGAGTTCCTCCTTATTTGCTCCCCAACGGTAACGCCCTGACATTCGAAATTTCCGAAACAAAATAAAAATATGAAAATCACAATACACTGCTGCCGAATACGACATTTTCACTGGCTATCACTGTTAGCACAAAGCACGCGCATGCATGCACCGTGTACGTTATTGCTTGCGTATGAAAATGCATGGCGGATTTAAAAAGAGCAATGGGGAAAACATCAAAACCTTACTACTGCACCAAGAAATCTTATAAGTGTAAATCCTATACCTAGTCGATGAAAAAATCCACCACGGGTTTTTCGATCAAATAGAAACAATAAATAGCGCAATGTATTTATTCTATAACTGTCGGACTCAAACCGGACACCATCGGAACGCTCGCTGACCATTACGATAAGGTAATATTATTAAAAATAGGGCTTCGTGATAAGAATGAGGATATTGTGTCCCGATGCGGCGCTGCAGTCTACAGCGTTTCTTACATCGCGTACCGTATAATAATAATATTGTGGTCGTAATGCGATTTCTGTTCTGTTTTTTTTTTCTCCGCCACCACACCAATATATTATTGGGTACCTATATGTTATTATCGTTATACACTGCAACCGAAGATGGTCCACAAATGGGCGATGTAGCCAACGGGTCTCACAA
Organism: Cinara cedri; assembly: GCA_902439185.1. NCBI lineage: Eukaryota > Metazoa > Arthropoda > Insecta > Hemiptera > Aphididae > Cinara > Cinara cedri. Next base: position 1,801,377 of record CABPRJ010002370.1, read on the forward strand.
CCGCAAAATATCACGATGAGTTTTTTCTTCTTCAATTATTATGTTATTACTGTTATATTAAAATGTACGGCACCGGCGAGTGTGTAGAAAAAGTACCTACGTGAGTAATATTCGTAAATGTTCTGACGTCCGTAACCAAACCGTCGGTCGCGTCGTGTGATGAGAGATTGCATGCATAAATAACAGATACGAACTTATTTTTTCTCAACTTTTACAATCCAGGACGGGCGTTTGCTGTCTTTACCACTCTTTTCCAGGTTCCTTTTCTTCTATATTCACTGTTTTTCATTCTTGTTCTCTGAGAGGTTTCGGAAGGTCCGATGTCACCCTGTCAATCCATCATTGTCAAATCGACCCCTTAGGCTTTTTCCGTTCAGTTTTTTTGATAAGAGTTTTGACTTAAACAACTTTCCCAGTGCATAGTTACAAACTATGTAGATTATAAATACAACCACCGCTTCTTGCAGCATAAAATAGAAAGGGTTGGGTTATAGCGTATAAATAATCCACAATTTTTTGTCCGACGATTCGTTCGATTGACATACATATTAAATACCATTGAGTAAAGCTGTAGCTCTTGTCTCGCAAATGAGGAATTTAGGCTCTAAATACAATTAACAAATGGTCTAATGAAAAAAAAAATCCCAAAAATGTAAACATGAAAGGTTTATTGAATTGAATTGAATTACTCGTATGTATACTTGTAATGCATTGTTCTGGTTATGACAAATATGTGGACTTGGCACTGAAACCCGAACTTTAGTCGTAATGTTTTACCGTTTTATTATAGAAATGCGGTCCGAAATCTGATAGTGAAATTCACGGTTCTAATGTTACGTATGGACTGTATATTATTGATGCCAAAAGATATTGAAAGAGAGCATTATTCGGGTGCGGCGTCACAGAATATTATAATTCGATCCGTCATCAGTATAATAAATATATTATATTTTGTTGGCTTTTTGTAGTGTAACGATAACGATATCGGAATAAATCGTATTATAATAATATAAATATGCCTCTGGTGCGGTTTCGGTCGACCGTGGTAGTAGCTGGTGGAACGAGAGTTATTATTAAAATGAAAAAAATAAGACATGCATATCGCACCTTGGCTATTTAATTTTTTTTCGGTTTCCCTTGTACCGGATAAAGTCAATAAATTTTTCCGAAAAAAATTGCATTAAAAAAAAATGTCTATATCACTCGCCCTTTTCGGTACCTTTTTGATATCTTTCACGTACAATTCGTACTATAATTAGAACAGTTAAACACGGGCAGGTAAATCGATGGTTTTAGACGTTCGCGGTGCAGTATACTTTTACAACGCGCCTCAAAAATGTAATTTTATTATAGATTTCGAAAATCGAAGCAACGACACGTCGTATCGCCGCCCGACTAGAGTTCACAATTGCCGTTTTAACCGATTGGTGTGAGCTTTAATTTTCGAAAGGGAAAAAAAAAAACGTTTCCGAAAGATTACCATTCCAAAATGATGATTCACCGAATAATACGCATCCCTACATATTACATTATTACATATGATGAAATTTCCGAGGAAAAAATATTTCGAACTCGTTTATATTTCGTTCCGAAAACGGGTTTTTACGAAAAATGATTTCCTTCGTCTCGAATACACAATATTACAATATAGATTATTATAATATATCACATAATTTAATTTTTTACCGATTTTATCAAAAGCCTATTATTATCATTTTCCACGTCACCGACAACGGTAGCGGGGTTGTATTATGTAGGAATGTACCAGATCCAGTTAAAATACTGTAGTGAAATGTATTGATTTTTCGAGCGTGATGTGCATCGGTGTATTATACAATTCACTCGGAGTACATTTTTCAACAAAATGCAGTAAACATTTATTGAAAACGCGAAATTATTCGAATAACAATGCACGAAAGTATAGGCACGTCGGGAAAATCGCAGTCGTTTAAGCTCTTTTACATTAGGTATACTTGAATCGATTATAATTTTTTGTATTACGATGGCACGTACGGTGGGAATTAATATCATTGTCACGTGCAGACTATATAATATTTTAATATACTTTTTCGAAGTTGAAAATAGATTTTCAAAAGTTAAAGACACGCTATTAATTGTTTTCGAAACGCGCCGAAATTAACATCGATCTGAAGATTTACGAAAAGTTAACCGTATCGAATTATTAAATCTTTTGATGTCGGTATGATTATATATTGCGATACATCATAATAATATAAGAAACGCTCATTTAAACTTTTCAAATTTGAAATGCTCTCGAAAATTGTTTTCCTATACAAAAAAGAGCGTACATAAACGTTAGGTTAATAGTGTCGTCGAATCTCCGATATTATTTTAAGAAACGTCAGAATCATTTAGTTTCGAAACACTTTGATGTTTAAACTATAAACGCGGCTTACAAACATTTTGAAACAACTCGATAGTAATGTTATTTTGAAATATCATCAAATCGAATTAACGATACGATGTAAAAACTAAAAACTCGTCCCGCCTACAATATCAGCTATTACACTCCTCTTTCCCTCGATTATTTCCTCTTTAAACGTTTATAATATAATACTGTTAAAAGGGCTGGGATTCCAATACTTCACATAGTATTTTTGACCGGGGTTCACTGTGAAACATACTTCGTACTATAGATGCGACACTGTTATAAGTTGAAAGTTGGGGATAGGACAATTTAACCTTACTTAACCTGACCTTAGATTCTTCGATATACATTCAGAATTTATAACAAAAAAAAAAAAAAAGAAAGGAATATACCAATACAGCAAACGTTTGTATTGATTTGAGAAGTAAAATACTTATTTTTATCAAATCCGGATAGTGATCTCTAAACTAAGGAGTAACCACCGTCGAGTATCCGCGAAATATACCGAGATCACTATTAAAAGTAAACTCAGTATAGGTTAACCATAATAAAGAATAATAATGGTAATATAGCCGCTGTGGCGCCGCCGCGAACTATATTTATGAATTTATGAGAAGAAACGCCTTTTTTTTTTTTTTTGTATCCACCCAACCGTTGATTAACAACTCGGCCCCGAAAGGCAAATCCCTTCCTCCAAAACGTACTTCACGGTAATTAAAATTACCATACGAGTGAAAAATAGCGGTATGTAATCAAAAATGAATTAAGGTCGTGTTATTCATGACAATATAAATATCTAGATATGGACTTGCAGTTTCGGATATTATGAAAAGTGCTTGAAAAATCAAAAAACGATTTTTCTAAATTACCATGGAGATAAAATTTTCTTTCAGCAAATAAGCTATACTGGATACATCCGAACAAGATTTCTGGTAGAAAAGTTTGCACAACAAATCGAGGGGCATTTTTCGATTAAAATAGTCCGAGGGAGCGATGGCCTGGGTTTCTAGGTACATTCAAAATGCATTTGTTTTTCTTTTTTTAGTTAAAAAGGAAAAAAACGCAAAAGGTATTTTTGCGTCACACTGGGTTTGAACACAGAACACCTAGGATGATAATATGCATTAATAACCATTAAATCACGACATACATACTGTAAGAACAATATAGAGTTATTTAACATAACATATAATATCAGAAATTCAAAAAGCTGTAATTCTAGCTTCACAATCGTTTTTTTAATCGACAATGTACATATGTTCAAAAAAAAAAAAATTAAAAAATTAGATTTGTTCCACATTATTATTTACTCGAACGATTTTCGTTAAAATTTGATATAAAAGTTGCCTTATAAAAAAAAATACTACATTTAACTCAAATTTTTTTTTTTTTTTGAATACAAAGTAAGACTCTTAATTAACGTCCTGTTAAATTGTGAAGCATTTCTGTTCAAGTCTAATAATTTTACCACAGAGTACCTACCGAGTAAAAATTACGTACAAAACTCGTAAAATTAAAATGTCTATAAATAACTCAAAAATGGCTTAAATTTTTTGAAAATTTCGCCACCTCTTGAAAAGGCAAATTTAAGTTTTTGTCAGAATTTCACGTCTCTACGAGTATTTTTAACTACAACAAATAACAAAATTGAAAAATAATAAAAGCATTATTTTCGTAAATTTCTCGTTTTTCTTACGTTTTATCCTGATTTTTCCCAGATATTATGAAAATCGTTTGGAAAATCAACAAATGACCCTTTTAAAGTACCATTTGGTCAACATTTCCTTTCAGAAATGGTACTACACGTATTTACTTGAACAAGAATTATTGTCGAATTTTTGTACAAAGTATAAAAAAAATTAAAAATAAATAAATAAACATCTTAGTAAAACTAATACATTCTTCGCTACACTCCGAATCTAAAAACCGAATTTGATATTATTATCGAATACGGAATATCAATGGTAAAAGTATCTGATATGCGAGAGCTTATCGAAGTGGGCTAAGTGGACTTAAGCCCCCCCCCCCCCATTGACCGTGTCGAAGACTAAGAAAATGATTTACCATTGAAAAATGATTGCTGATAAAATAATACCTAGTCATTTGCACTATTTGCAATATTTTTTCAACGTGATTATGTCTTCTGTGAAATATTTTTTTTTAGTTTAACCGTACCGCCTATTGGTACGCGACCACTGTTAACTCTGTATAAATCACTACGTGGTTACCGCAAGTGTTTTGATAATTTCGATTATAATATAATGTGTTCATACTATAAATAGTAGATAATATAATATCAGGTGTCACCTGTAATACAATATTATCGCCATAATCATAGCTACTGTATATTTTACAGACTTGAGTGGATATTTGAATTCGTATACAGAGTGATCAAAAAGTCGATACGTGATTATTAAAATGTCATTGGAAATATATTTTAATGAATAAGACCGTTAAACCATTATAATTGTTATTATAGGTTAAAAACTAAAATGAAATTAACCCAAGTGAATTGTAAATGACGATCGCGCTGAAACAATCGCCTTGTATTAGTATAATGTATAGTTTAATGACGGTCTGATAGAATTTCCAAGACGAAAACCGACTCGACCGTCTAAGTATATAGTATAGTGACCACCATATTATACATTACCAACACATGTTTTTAAAAGAAAGTACGCGATACTGCGGGGGACTCGCAAAACTAGCCTCGGCATTGATAAATCATGTTAAAAATTTCGCGGAATATATAATTACAGTAGTAAAATATTGTGAAAGTTTGATTACGTTTTTTGCAGGACCGCATCACGCCCAGTTTTTCGTTAAAGTATCCTTTTGGCCGCGGTATAACCTGAAATCTGGACCGGATTTACGGGTTCGAGTCTCGTAAAATCGCAGAATTTATTAATTTTTTTTTTTCCGGTATATCGATCGAGATAATCATGTCTTTTTGTGAGTGGAATAAACCCCGCTAAATTCATAGCAAGCAAAACTCTCGCGTGTCCGCGGTCCTGCCTGAAATATAGTTATCGTTTTAGATGCATCACGGGATTTTCTCTGCATAGCGATATATTCTAACTTTGTAGTTTTGTTTTGGAAATTAATTTCAGAAAAAAAAAAAAAATGTGAAAAAATTGTGTTACGAACTGGCATGGAGGAAAAATCAATCGCACACGTTTCTTTCGTTCAACGAAAATATTTTCGATACATGAAAACTGATTCGTGGATAAAATTGTTTTTATCGAAAAACGGCATGAAAATGCATTTTCCCGATAAATTTCAAAACGGCGTGTTCAATGACTTACAATAATAATATTATTATATAAAACGCTCGATTTTTCGAATCATTAGAAAATTAAACGTACCATCAATCTGAACTAGCAGAGAAAAGGACTAGCAAAGAAAATATTTTAATATTTTAGATTTTGAGCTGATTTTGTTCGTCTGTAAACCAGCTTTCTACCAGAAAACGTCTTGTTATTCTAAAGTTTGTTGCGAGGTTCGTCTTAAAATAAGTCATTCGATGAAAAAAAAAAGTTTTGGATATAACGATTAATAACACACGTGTTTTTTTTTTTTTTTTTACATAAGAAACGATGCAAAACTGTAAATAATAGTATAGAAACATGGTGGTAAAGCATTTATACGTGCTGTAAATCAAAATATATTATGTCAACAAATATTGATTATTCTGAAATATTTGTACGATCATATGCGATCAGTTTAAACATCCCTTGCTTAAGTCATGGGAGTAGAGCACTGCCCTACTCCCATGACTCAAGCAAAAACGTGTTTAGCCCTCCGTAAAAGAAAATCCGGGCTATACAACTAAGTTGAAATATGGTGTTTGGGCGGGCACGATGTGCCAGTATAAAAGCTACCATCGTAGTGAATCTTGTGATAAAAATATGATTAATACTGTCGGAGTAGATATTCTGGGAGTTTAGAATACCTATCTAAACGTTCTAATCGTTATGACGTCGGGAATTCGGGAGCCAGACCTCGCCGTTAGTGAAACGGTAAAAAGGCCGTAGTTTATTTGTCATCTCGAACCGACTACAATCAATTTTCACGGCACGACAGCGTAAGTCTCGGATCCAATCGAATCGGATGAATGAATATACCAAACGGCCACCTACGAGATTGTGACACATATTTAACAGGAGTCAACTAATTTTTTCGGTGTAAATATTTTTGTATTATTCTATTCAGAGTTCTAAATCTTGTAGAACTGAAGTTATTTTTAAGGTGAAAAGTTGTAATTTTATCTACTATTCGTTTTGTAATTTGTATGTTGAAATAACCATGATTTTTATATTGTATTTCATATTATATTCTAAAGCAAAACTATACAATTTCTCTGAACATATTCATGGAGGCTTAAAAAATTACAAATAAAGATAATTACACCGGTTTTATTAAATATTATATTTTATAAACGTTTAAAATGCAGTTATAAAATGTGTGAAGAATATATGGATTTTAATACGACCTCTCCCTCGAAATTTGGTCATTACGACAAAGTATTCCGCTACCTTTGAATTTGTTGACACATAAGTACATTTACTAATACCTCATGGCTTTCGGTGTTGATATGTTTAATTTCCGTTGACGAGATAGACCACGTTTAAGTTTAAATACCCGTTTAAGACCTAACCTTACTGAATTTAATAGTGACATATCTCGTCAACGGGTTGTTGGGAATTAAAAATGTTAACATCAAAATGTATTTAATCCAAAACTGCATCTATGCATGGCATTTCGATTTAAGGTTTCTGTAAACAAATCAAAAGTTAGTATTGTTTACAACCTTAAAAATAAGAGTGACCAAAAATTATATTTTATATTTTATGTTGCAACAATATGTTTAGAAGAATTTAATACTTTTTTTTTTTAAAGGGTTTACAATAATTAAACTCAGTACTGTATTAGTACTGTGTAGTCGTATATCATATCGTATAATTTAATGATAAAACGCAACGGGCTCGTGCAATATTTTCATATTTTCTTTGTACCCTGTTTACTAATTTTTTTCGCCCACTCGTCCACTCTCGAAAGAAGTTCGGTATTTCAGTAGACTTTATCACGCGGTATTTGCTTTAGCGGCGGAAAAAAAAATATGATATTATACTTTATTGTGAAATATGTGGATACGCCGATACGGTTTTATAAAGACTCAATGGCCGCAGCACACGATTATTATTAAATATCATATTTTCAAAGGGTATAAAAATAAAAAAAAATATAATCTTTTGTGTGTCATTTAAAGTATCATTTTTTATCTTGGGATATTTATTTTTATCGCATAGGGCGATCATTTTTTTTTTCTACGTAGGTATTTACCTACACAAAACCTGCCAAACAGAATAAATTCGCTCGACCTTTTCGTGTTATTACAATATCGTTTTTTTTTTCAAAGGTAAGTGAAATATCTTAAAATAAATTTTACTCCCGTATTTGATAACCGCGTTTTGAAACGCGTCATTGTTTTAATTCAATTAAACTAAATATAGATATTATTTTTGATATGCAAAAAAGAGAACAACACGGAACGGGCTGATAAGATGGTTTTTTTTTTCCGAAATATTAGTCCAATCAAATGAAACAATTTTAATCTACAGTGTATATTAACGTTTGAATGATTCGCCTTTGCTTTTCATCTAACCTAACTTAACGATAAAAATAAACCGTACCTCACGTAAAGTATTTCGCAGGTATTCGGGAAAGAACTCATGCACCAGTACACAATTTATATCTTGTATCTTTTTGATACTCTCGGGATCGATTCAGAAACGCAATAATTAAAAATACTTTTACCGATATACCCCATATAATAAATACCAAAGCAATGGTTTTTTTTTTTTTTTTTAGAAGACTTTTTTCTAGACGTTTAAAGGAACATTTTGTACCCTAGTTTCATGTTCAGCTACAAATACGAACGAAAAAAATAAAAATATCTTGTTTTGAAATAGAAGTGCTTAAATGGATTTATGGGTAAAAAATTAAGTGTGTACAGCTAGAGAACTAAAATAGAAAGTGCAACAAATCTACAAAAAAAAAAAAAAACAGCATTTATATAAATGCTTACCACGTATGGAAATATGACAATCCGTATCATACGATATTCTGATGAAAAAGATACGATAAATATTGGGAAAAAAACCTAGCTAAGTTAGGTTAAACAGCGTTGAGAAGACAGAGTTAAAGATGTTTCAAACAAACATGCTCAAAGGATAAAATTATAGAATACTAGAAAAAGACTAACTATTATTAAAGCAAACGCACGGAATATAGTACAATTTGTCCTCCAAACTTGTAAGTACTGAATAGTTTAAGCTCTTTATTTGCCCGAAATATAATATTATAATTTATGAAAGGTCCGGCACCCAAGCTTTTGTTGTGTTTATGAACTTTATTTTCTTCCCCATTATCGTTAACGAATAATATTCAAATACGGAAATAAAGAACATTATTATCAATCATAAATATCGTATGATAATAATATTGCATTTGACATTTATAATGCATTATCATAACATTTATTTACCAGATACCATATCTCTGGTTTTCATAAAAGATAATAAATATTATATAATAGATATCTTTCTCCCATTTTCGAGTCATGAATTATTATGAAAAAATAAACCCTATTTTTACTTAACGAAGGTAAAGGTTGGGTGTGTTGCGCACACGAGTCATGAGTTTTAAAAAATACCCGAATAAACAATTCGAGGTTTGAACCGACTTTTAAAGTTTCGAAATTACCAATTATTAACAGTCATGGAAATGTCGTTAAATTGAGCGCTGAAATACCGATATTTAAAAAAAAAAATAATTGTTATGCTTTTTCAAATGACTATAATGTCTTGAATAACTAATGTCACAATATTATTTTTAAAAAGGCATTTATCATTGTTGTCACGTTATTTTTGTTTAACAAGTAACAAGTAATATAATTTGTTGATAATTAATGTTTTATTTTTTTTTTTTAGAAATACTCATTATTTTGGGCCCTTATTATTGAACTGATCCCTTACTGAAAATGATAATATATTATATGGGAAAAGACCGAAAAATATTTGTTTAGGTTTTCACAAACTTATAGACCACAGTGTCTGAGCAAAACCATAATGTTCAATATAACATATTTTATAAATTATGAGTAGATACCTAATATAAATGGAAAGTGAAATAAATCGATTTTAACGGTTTCGTACTAAAATATGTCCTACGGTGATTTTAGGGTCCGTTTTTATTAATATTATAGTTGTAATAACATTTGTGAGGTGATATTTTCAAAAATAAAAATAAACAAATTGTATAAAATAGCCGAAGAATCCGAAAAATATTTTTAAGCAACGAGTTGAACCGCAAAACTCTCTCCCTCCGGACTTCTCATAAGTTGTTCTATTTGTGTATATTTTATACTTATTCTCGAAGAAAGAGTCGGTTAGGTCGAGTTTAGTTACTCGAAATTTCTAAAATTATAGTACACCTATACTCTATCTGTATTGAATTACCCATTGTCAGTGGGCAAGAGCGCGAAACTATACTTTTACACTAGACTCCTTGCAATTATAGTTTTTATACAAGCGCCATTTCTTGTCGACTATCGAAGTAACAGTATCAGTGCCTACGAACAGTAACTGTTAGGGACGAAGGTGGATATTGTGTGGTCTAACCAGGTCTGATAGAATTAGCCATCATAATTGAATACACATCATCGCATAGTGTGATGTAGCAAATGCAGGAGTAGCAAATATAGTAGAGGTAACTCAATTACAGGTGTGTCTTGTATTAATACGAGGAAAACCGAAGGAGAATATCTGATTTCGACCAGTTATGGGTTTCGTGTCGATAGAATGGAACAATATCAACGGTGAGAGCCAGTCAAGAAAATAGCCGAGTTAGATAATAATTGTAGACTGAATAAATATGCCTGTTTATAGGTTAGGTTAGGTCAGACGTTTGTACAGTATTAAAGTGCATTCGTTTTCGTTCTTTGATCTACAATGAAAAGTGGAATGGTTATACAGATTGTGGTTGCAACAGTAATCTAACAAATCGCATTCTATTTTTGTTTGATGCTGCGTGAAAACGTTTTTATGATACGAAGAAAAATTATTACACGGTTAACAATAAAAACCCGACGAACGGAACGAGGCAAAAGAACCAATTACAAAAATCAACCATAATATATTATAGCTTATTATCTTTTGCTTTGAAATATTAATCGCGATAAATTCACTGGTATCCCCGGACGGGAATTAAACGGCTCGTTAAAACTCCGGTAATTCAAACGGCATGTCGTATACGATGCCAATGATAATATGTCAAACGGCGTCATGTCGAATGGTCGAATTACACTGGATATTATAAGTACACGAGTTTAATACCACAATATTATTATTGTTTTGTTCGTGACTTGCAACAACGAAATTATTTTACTAATTACAATATCTATCGAGATTGATGGTGACTATAATTTCCAGTGTGTGTTTTTATTTGTTCATTAAGCTTAAAGTCAATTTCATTTTATCAGCGAAACAGCCAATGACTTAGCACATCGAAAATAACTGCAGAAATATATCAATTTGAGACCAAAAAATCAGTGTTTGTAATATAAACCACTGCCTTTGTTTGAACGGTAGGAAAGTTAATTTGAAGTTATACGTAGCTTTTTGCGATTTCCTCTGTAATATTTTTAACCTTTTAAATTATCGTCATATTATCTGCTTGAAATAAGGAAAACATCGCCAGAAAATAATATATTTATCGTATATAATTAAAAACGAAACAATTCTCAGTCTTTCAATATTAAACCAATAATGGACAGCGTAATACCGATACACGTTCTCTTGTTCGCAGACGAGATTAAGCAAAACGACTTCGTTAACGTTATGAAAGTCTTTATTGTCTTAATATAATACCTACCTGCCTACATAGACCTTGGTCCTTGATGAGACTTCAGAGCTGGTGATAAAATGGTTCGGCCTAATAATGTTTCTAAAACCAACCACCGAGATCGTTGACGAACGACAGAGCATTTATTACCGTCACCACGACCGCACGATAGTAGATATTTTATATTAACAACAAGAATAGTAGTATATAGAAGGCCAAGATAATTTAACGTAAACATTCGAAGCCAAAAAAAACCGATGGTGGGATGCAATAAACTGTTTGCCAAATCAAAATTTGTCTTTTTCCAAAAACGTGTGTCACCCAATATTATAATCATTTGCTAATGATTATAATAATAATTATGCATGTTATTTTACAATAGTAATAAAATACCAAACAAACAAATTATTAATTTTGTCAACTTAAAAGTTAAATTATCTTTAAATTTCCCACTTAGTAGTCAAATTTTTCGAGTTTGGGAGTATCGTCTCGCCTAAAAAGATATCCATTTCCAAAACCATAAATTACGAAATAAGATTCTATTAAAAATCGGAACTCTATACACCGTTTTGATAGATATACGATTTTTATCGATACATAAACCGTATCAAAGTATCAAAAAATCATGGCTAAAAAAATGAAAAATGAAAAATACATGACGTCCACGTTGTGCACTGGAAGAATACTGTATAATATACCTAAGGTCTTTAAGACGTGTTCTCGACTGCTATAAATAATCGAACACTGGTCAAAAATAACGTGCCAAAAAATGTTCGATTCGTGTAGGTAGATCGGTAATTAATTTCAATTTTATATTCCCGGCCGTCGATAGACTGATCGGACCGCGTTACCGTTCGCTGGGAACAATTTCAATAGTATCGCCACGTCTTGCATTTCCGATAAACGAAATTTTCCCGTATTACGGGAAACGATTCGAAATCTTAAAACCTATGTATCATGGTGTTTTAAAAAACGGTTACTAAGAGTAAAAAAAAAAAAATTTCTCGTTATTCTAAAACTTAGTAGCGCCGCGAAAAGATTTTTATCGCGCATTCACGTATTATAAACTTGACGACTATACGGAGCTATTATATCGTATTATTATACCGCGCGGTCCACGTTATAATATTATCATTATCTTCTTCGGCGTATATGACGTAACTTAATAATTTCACGTCTGCCGGACGACAAAAGAAAATAATAATATAGTAAACTATAGTACTCTTCGGGAAGAAAATGCGAAAAATATCTTGTGCGCCAGAGCCCGTAGAGATAGGAACAATGGGGCCCACCGGCGACGTCACTCGATCCCCGCGCTTTTATACCGCAAGAAGCGCGTAATATTTTATAGTGTTTACGCGAAAGGGGCAACTCGGTTTCGTAATAAAACGCGGTCTCGGAAGCGAAAACCCGACGTTAACAAAAAAAAACTCGCGTTATTTTCGGTCCGCTCTGCGCGCGGTCGTATAACTGGTCGGCGGGGTCGAAAAACATACGCCCGTCCACGACCGGGTTGAAAGAGCTCGGACGGCCGTAAAAAACCGATCGCCTATATCACGGAGTCGTTTTTTTAGCGAGCGTACAATATCCGTCGGTATAACACGAGGAGAAAAAAAAAAAGACAGCGTTGGAAACGGAGACCGTATAGTTTGGCGCGTATACATAATACGACATTATTATATACCGGATATGCGATGAGAGGCCGTATCGTTTTCTATATATAATATTATTATCTAATTTACGATATTTTTTTTTATTTTATTTTATTTTATTTTTTTTTTTTTCTCGTCCACTATTCCGTCAAGAACGCGTATAGTAGTATAATACGTTTACGGCGTGCGTCAAAGGAACGACCGAAGTATATCGTATTATTATTATTATTATTGCTCGTCTATCGCAAATACAAACGGAATTCAATGGAAACGAAACGCTGCAGTCGGAAGACGCGATCGGAATAAAATAATATAACGCGTAGCGACGTTTGTAGCGACGCGCTCGTTTTGTTATAAAAATGTAAAAGTGTGGGAGGGAGAGAAAGTTAAAAGTACGCGTATTTTTTCCGCGTGTCTCGCGTCAAATCAGATTATACGATTCGATTCGAATTTAAATATTATTATACAGTATATTACGTACATAGGTAGGCATGTGCCGTGTAAGACTGATAAATCAAAATGTACAGATTAAATTCAATTAATTATTATTAGGTTTCTTTTTCCTTTTTTATTTCCTATCGGAATCTTATTTGTTTCTCGGGACCCGCCTGCAATTCCGCTGTTCGTCTATTTGACACGCGTTCTAGGAATCACCGTCTAATCCCACTTAGACTAGAGGCTGATTGGCCCACGTAATTTTTGTTCGTGTCATAAATTATACGATGATAATGTAAAAAACAGTTTGCGACTAACTTCAAATATTTTGCATACTATTATCATATAGTTCATGGCGTAAATACAAATTTCACGGGATATGCAATTTGGCCGCTTGGCAGTGGCCGTATCAACGCATTTACGTACGTACCTATGCAGTTAATTGTATGCGTTTGAAAAATTGTCTGCTGATCTCAATTGCTAACAATATGTTTAATAGTGAATACATTTTTTTCAATCATAACGGTCAACGGTCTATGGTTATGGCGATCTTTGAACCTGGTTAATGTCGTAGGTACCAGCAGCTGCACGTATTATGTGGTAACACCATAGGCCTTATAATAGTACACCGTTATATATTAAGGTCTATGATTGATATGGTTCTACTGTAAATCATGTTTTTTTATCATACTTAATCATTTATCATTCATTATTTGAAACTGATGTTATTACTTATCGCGTCAAGATGTTTTATTCGCGAAATTTAAGATTTATCTACTAAATTAAATATAGACATATTGAATCGCGGATTTATTAATTATAGTTTATTAACAATAATTATTACTTCGTCAAGTGCCATTATTTATTACTGTAATGGTCTTAGCAGTTTCCGTACACACACATTTCGTTTTGGCTATGCCCTCCCCCCTCCTATTTCAAAATTTTGGCTACGCCACTGTATTTCGGCATTACGCGACTGTCAAACTTTTGAAAGTGTTGGTTATAGATTCGGCATTTTTCTCGGCGATTTTCGAAGTAAAAACAACCGTCTTTCGGCAAAATTCGTTCAACCGGTATTATATACGTAAACAACAACATCGGATATTTCAAGAGGAAAATATACGTTTCGTATTATTTGTTCGGTTTGCGTGTGTATGCGCTTGTGCGTATGTGTATTTGTGCGTCACAAACTTGCAGTGTCCTCGGCATCTAATACTATTGTAGTAAATAATGATATATAAAATATAAAAATGGTCGTACATCGGGTGAAAATATGTCGTCGTGTGAAACCGAATCGAGTTAAACCAAGACCGAATTCAATTATTAGACGGAGAGTACCCATGACGTAAATAATCTATAGGGCGTGTAGTCCGCCAGTACAGTCAAAGGACATTGATAATTTTATTTCGCTGTTAGTCGATCACAAAAATCAATAAAATAACGAAATAAAATATACATAATATTTTACTGTTTTTCGGTTTGTAAAAATGCAAGCGTAAAATACTCTTTATCTGGCTGTCTTTTACTACGCGCGTTAATAAATTATTTGCGATTCCAGCGGTACAATTACACTGTTCAAAATTATTTTGAATTAACAATTCTTAAATTAAAAAAAAAAAATAAATATATTACACTAATATTATAGTTTGTCCATTTTGTTGGTGTGCATTGAAGAATGTATCGTAAACACGATTTTAGAGATTACTTTAGAAAAGTTAAATTTATTTTTCGGTATAACAGAATAATTTCACATTCTCAATCGTACATAACTACAACGAAAATATTATGTTTAGTCATAACAAGAAACGAACGTACACTTGTAAACTTTCTTCGGTAGAAAAATAACCGATAAATGGTGAGTAGGTACATTCATTTTATTCATTTGAAACGATTATTTTTCGTAACGTTAACTTTTTAAAATAATCACTGATCACCTGTTATATGAAATTCGCAAGAAAAATGGTATGTTCATCGTAATACAAGATAAATTGAAAAAAAAAAAATATACGTTTAACCTAATAACGAAAAATGTTGTTTAACATCGGAAACACCCGAATTTTCTTTCAATGCTCGAGACCCGAATAAATGATTCTGGTGCAAAGCCTAGAGACAAAAATCGATGATTACACTATAAGTAATACGTGTTACGATAAAAATGCAATTCGGATTTTTTTAAAATTTTACGACTTATTGTTTTGTACTCCCCTTTATAAAACGAACGATAAAATATAATTTGTTTGAAAGGGGGCGCATCATGTTCCCGAGTCCGTGCGCCAAAACAATTTCGTCAAAATTTACTCGAATGGATTTTTTACGTAGTCCCGGCCATCGTTGGGCAGCGAGCACATTATAATCGGCTAATTATTCCCAACAAAAATTCTAATCAATCGATTAATCTGCAATGTGACCTGACGTGTATGCGCAAAAACGTTTTTATTCATCGCGTCACTCAGAAGAAAAAAAAAAAACTCCCGTTCCACAATATGAGTCATTCGGATAATTAAAATAATATCGCGTAAATTATATACCCGCTTGCGCGTACCCGCCTAATAACAATAATAAACTGTTTCGCGAATACGAAATTAGAAAGTGTCGATATTTCGTTTCTAAAAATTATTTTCACAACTTTTTCGTTTTCCAAATACGGACGCAATAAATCTATAAATATACGGCTTGTCTTTCCACACACACGAGAGTCACAAATGTTGGGTGTACAAGGTGATAACGATAACGACCATTGCAAACGGAAAACGATGTTGACCGATCGCATACGGTTAAACGCGCTTATAAATCGTGTGCAAAACTTGTGTCGCACTAGAGGAGTCCCCAGAGGTCCACAACTGTTGTGGTCAAGTGACCACGAGCGTTGAACGACTTTCCGGCCTGCTGCAAAGGGATAGTAAAATGCTATCGGGCGTATCTGAAGCATTCGATATAGTCAATCAAAGGTAATTTTTGTTGTATGATACGTACAAGAAATATATTTTTATACACGAACGAAAGAACTACTGTAGAATAAAATTTCCTCTCCCACAACTTTTCGCCGTAGCAATATTCCATTATATATAAATTAATAACGCGTATAACTAATAATTATGATTGCCAAAGTTTTATCACATTTTAGCTCGTAAAGAATATGTTTAAACCCGTGGTATTTTCTGTGAAAACGTGAAATTCGAGTATAAAAATGGTCCGAAAGTGGCTAAAATCCGAAACACCCTCCTGTCCAAAAAGACACGGCCTGAATACCAACGTTGCGTTTATAAAAAAATCCAGTTCCCCGGCTTAGTTCAAGATGGATTGTTCGAAGTTTAAAAAAAAAAAAAAACTCCCGTTTTCCTCCCGTTACAACACGCGATCAATTAAATTATTGAATTTCGGCCGGCATTTGATCACTATCATTCGGTCCGCCTGTAGAACGATTCTTGTTCTTCCCGTGTTCGTCCGGTCCAGAGGGAGCCGCTAGAAGTGTCCGAAAGCAGTGGGCTAAGAGAGATGCCCGTAATAATTATATTGCAATATGGTGCCACTGTTTTCGGCGGAAAATCCGAGAAAAAAAGCGCTCATCGTACGATACAACGGATAACCGGTCGGAATCAAACGGACTGCATCGCTCCGCAACGTATTTCGGTCCGGCAGAGTCGCGCGGCCGCGCTTCCGTAGCGGCTCTCACGTAACACTTCCGGAGTCGCGTACCGTACCCGTATGGGGGTCAAGACGGTATAAATAATCGTATGTGCCGCGTGTACGCACGTTCGGTTGAAACCGCATAACCGCGCGTTACCATTTATACCGCGCACGGATGCGACTGCAGGGCATAATAACAATATTGTTGCGGTGGCCTGCCCGGAAAAACAGGTCGCCAGACGCGTTTTTGACCCCTCCACAACCCCCCCCCCCCCNCCCCCCCCGTCAATCTCTCACGAGCCGTATCCCCCAAAGAGTTCCCCCCCCGTTAGCCGTGATATCAAAATAATAATAATAATAATAATAATAAAACGCGGACATACGGTTCGCTTTATAAGTGTTATTCTTACAGAGGCAGAATTTTTATTATTTTTTTTTCTTCCCATTTTCGTTTTATTTTTCCGATTTCCCTGCTAAAAGCGTCCTTTTTGTTTGTTTCGACGCGCGCTCCATGAGAATTTCATCGGTTTCCGTCATGTATAGTTCCGAACAATGTGCCCAGGTACCCATATACAGTTATTTATTCTTCAAACATTGCGTCTATAGTATACTGCAGTCTCGTCACTCGCATTATATATACACACATATAAATAAAAAAAATAATAGTATGTAAATGTTTTAGACTCGAGAAAAACTACTTTCGACGTGATGTATACACGGAACAAACATAGTTCTATTTTTCGAAACGTATAAAACGTTAACGATTTTTCGACAATTTGTATGGATATAGTGCGCATGTATTGTAATATTTTTGTGCGTGAGTAGAATAAATATTTATTTTGTGGTTTTATCGGAGGGTGGAGGGGGTAGGTTATAGTTTTATTCCGTTAGATTTGAAATTTTTAACGTTTTTAGATGCGTGAATCTATAAGGACCGACATAACATGCGACATCCTGCAGTTCGAACGGCGCGAGACAAAACGTTCAAAAATTCAATCAATCGTATTTATAAAGTCGCTGTAAAATTGCACGGAACAATAATATTATTGTTATTATTGTTAAATAGAGTTTCTTACAAAATATAACGATTTTCAATCAAAATAATAAAATACATTCGAAAACTCGACGGTTTGAAATCAGTTTATTTTTTGATCTTGTTTCAAAATTCAGGGTTATAATATCGATTGTCTTATCACGTGATTTAACGTTTATCTTACCGATTTTTATGATCGAAACATCCAGTTTTCGATAGTGATAAAATGATTTTATAATATTTGATATCACAGAAAAAATAAAGCAATCACAATAATATTACGTGAACATGAAGAACGCGTGCAATATCGTCTGTATTATAAGTTCTTAATGCACAATATTGTATTTTATGGGCAAAATATATTTTATTTAAACGCAAAATCGCCTGAAAACAATTAAAATACCTCACGCCGTTACGGTGATCCTATATAAGGATTCCAATCCTTGGTATCATATCGGGATATGTACGTTCGGACCACATCGAAACGGTAAAACTAACAAAATATTTGACAAAATACAATTTCTACACTCTCAACGACCATCTCGGGTGCTAACACCGGGGTAACTTCTCCAGAAACTTTTTTCCGCCGTACACAATCATTTTTCGCCGTAGCTGAATAAAATGTACGGTTTTATTATTGTAACGAAATAACAATAACAATGTGATTAAACATAGATAATCTCGGGCGGTATTCGCAAAATGCCATAATGACGGTTTTCAGATGTGAGACTTTACGCTATCTCGAAAATCGGATATTACAACAGAGCGAGTTTTTATGAGCACTCGCGCGATAAACGCTTACAAGTATAATATACCTGATTTTAGACCTATACATTATACTAATCGGCATCGTTCAGAATAGCTATTCTATTATCTATCGGATCTATCGGACAACAATATATAACGACTATATATTTTCGATCTGCTCCGCGGGCATAGCGCGAGAAGCGTGTTCGACGCCCATATATATATATATATTTTTTTATCCTTTTTTTTTTTTTAAACCGCAACGGAACACAATGCCGCTGTGTATACGCCGTACTCGTAACATTGTTTATCGTTCGCACGATAACAGTGTTCGCCACAAAACCCTTAACACGGGTGTAGTTTTTATAAGAGGACGAAAAAGCGAAATTTAGACGCCCAAAAGGAAAAAAAAAAAAATGATCGCACGTGACACGGTCTTTTTAGTATGATATATAAAATGTAAAATACTAACTCGTATAAAGTGAGTATAGAGCGTTTATAGTATTTTCGGCCTATGATGCACAGCCGTCCTAAATAAACGGACTGCATCATCAAATTACGCGGGGGTATCGGATCGTTATAATAATATTCTGTTTTTGATACCTAGAGATATACACTCGAAAAAATTTCAACCAGGGTCGTATAATTTTTATTTATTTTTTAGTTTTATATTTCGGTTAACTTCAGGAGCACGCAGAATATGATAAACGAACACGCATCTGTCGAGTGGCGACCCTTGTTTTGTATGCGAATTACATTTTTTTCAAAATTGTTTTACATAATATTTACATTAAACACAACTACCGGCACCTTTTATAACCGTGTATAATCATAAAGAAATGGATGGGCCACCGTTGCTTATCATACGGTCAGTTTCAGACGTTACAACTATTTTTTTTTCCTTTTTTGACTATCCCGTGACCAATAATTCAAAATAAATTGATGCGTTTCGACCCGGGTTGTTATGTTGATGGTTTTAAATATGAAAATATCACCAAGTTCAAAACATAAAAAGAAAAGTAAGATAATGACGACGGGCGCAGCCATTGGTGTAGGTGAAAAGTCGGAAATGGCACGGTTTTGGATGGGATACATAAAGCTAATTTTGTATCGGAAAACAGCGATAAACCATTTCTAACGAAAAACGATTCTAAGCGACATTAGATACAATTTATGATTTGAAAGGTAGTAGAGTTTACAACTTTCATCAAAATTCGATCTTAAAACCGTTATAAAAAAAAAAAATTACTACCTTTTACCTCTGAGTACAACTTATAATGAATCTCTTGTTAAATTTCTAAGCATTTCGGTTTGGTCAAACTATTATATCCACACATATTATTTATTAAATACAACTAAATTAAAAACTCGCAATTATAAAATATCGACAAATAGCTAAAAAAAAGACGAAATTTTTGGACAATTTTACCACGTCTTGAAAAGCAAATTTTACGTTTTCTTAAAAAATTTCAAGTCTTTATAAATAGTTTCAATTATGTTTTTTTTTCATTCTACAATTTATTTCGCACGGTATTGTCAAATAACAAAATTAGCAGACTCTTTCTAATTTTGGTCAATTGGGCGCTTTTGTCTCCCTAAAAAATGCGTACTTGCCTGAGAAGATTACTATAAGCGTCTCATACCAAAATTTCTTCATTTTTTTTTATAAAAAAAATTTATTTCAATACATGCAACGTGTAATTCAGATAATTACAATAATCATATAATCATTTGTTTATGTTGATTTGGACAATTTTGAGGGGAACAGTTACTTAAACACTCGACTTACAGGTTTTTTTTTTTCTTTTTTCTTTCTTTCTTTTTAGATTTTCGTTTTCTTCAAACCGATTCCGGCACAAGCGCCTAAAAACCCATAAAGTACTTTTATCGTATACTTACTGTAGAGTTACTATATATTTATAGACAATAAACATTTTATCGCATTAAACAAGAATTTCAAGTAAACAATTTAATAAAACGAATATACTCACTAATAAACTTTAAGAACGTATGAAATTCATTACTTTTTTTTTTTTTTTTGTAACGAAGCTCTTAAAAATTCCTATAATAAAATTTCTATAAAATGTGACGTTAATTCGTTTTAAACAACGTCCCCGGGAAAAAAAAAAATATATACTCGTCATGTAACTCGGATCTTCCGAAGACCTTCCGTTCCCGCGTCACGTACCCACTCCATCACGGCGGTCCTTGGGCCCTGGTACAAAACCAGAAATACCGCACGTAAGACCTTCGAAGAGGTGACCACCTAAACCCAGTGTCGAGTCCGCCGACGACAAACGCAATATCGCGCTGATTTCCCAGCGGTACGCGAGTATAAGGAATCCGCGCGCGATTCGATTACGACGACGACACGTGGGTTTAGATTTTTTCGCCAGAAAACTGCCCGCGCGCGTGTGTGTGTGTGTGTGTGTGTGTGTGTGCGCGCGTGCGTTTGCGTTTGCGTGCGTGTGCGTGTGCGTGTGCGTGTATATTAAATACGAATTGTGTACATTTCGAGTGATACGAGGGGAAAAACAATCGAGACTGAAATGAGAAATTCCCGGACAAATATTAGCCGATATTGAACGGACAACAATAACAACACGCGTTACTCGTCTAAGGCGCGTGTTATTAGAAGCGCGATTTTCTAGAAACGATCCAGAGAGCTCGGATATGCGTAAACCGTTTCACGCGTAGACAGCTGCACAATATTACGTGTATTTGGTGTTTTGGTTTTATATGGAATTCTCAATATTGAAAACGTGATTCAACACGCGCGTAAACAACGGGTCCGTGTGCGCGCGAATGAAAAATGTGTATTTACTCGCGTATGCGCAACACACGTGCGTTTTACTGTCCGCGTCCACGTGGGTTTTTACGGTTATCCGAGTATTCACGGACATTTGTTTAGGCGAACTATATTAAATCTAGTCAAATGTAATGTGTATTTCGTGCGGTTTTAATGTGTTACACTGTAAACTACAATTTTTAACGATACTACGTAGACAACCGAAGCATAAATAGTAAAACCTATTGGAATAGGTACGTGAGAACGTGAACAATTAAACACACGCGGTTTTCTAGATCCGAATGTTAATTTCACGCGAACACTTGAAATAGGAAAATCAAATTTTTTTTTTTTTGTAACAAGAATCAATTTCTTAAACGAATTTGTACGGTAAATTTTCGGATCGTAGGAAGAAATATTGTAAAATAAAATTATTACCATATACTGTAGTGTAGATACGCATTACAGGTTTTGAACGATACAGATTTTAAGAGTGAATTTAATAATAATGCGAATTAAATAATTATAATTTGTGTACCTCTTAGTACACATTTAGTAAACATTTCTACGTTTTTTAGATATTCAGAGATATTTTCTTGATTTTATATTGGTTTTGGTTATCTACAGGTATATTATAATATTTTCTACGATTTCAATATTAAACATTCGATAGAAATTTAAATTAAATAAAAACAAGAACACCGAGAAAACTTATAAAAAAATCTCGGAACACTATACCTGATGGTCTTTTTATTAAAATTCCGAAGAAAAACTCACCGGAATCTAGAAAAATTGTTCAAATAAAGCCCTTGGCGATTTCAACAATAATTTATTTTATAACATTGTTTAACTAACCTTGAAAAAAAACACACAAACACATTTTAGTAAAGCTATCTTCGCTAATTAAAAAACTCTGACATTCTGCAGCGTCCAGAAAACACATGCCGTATTTACACATCAAAACTATACTTCAACGAATAAAGTATTTTAACAATATGATGTGCCGTTTAAATAACTTTTTGTTTTATTTCTATAAACCGATTTTACAATCGGACAACAATTAAATTATCGTGACCCCGCGCATACATTTAAGACTAAAGCGTGTAACTGCTTGTTTTAAATCTTATAAAATATTAAAAAACCGTTTTCCTCGGTTCGAAATTATTCTCGCATTCACGGGGCGCTGGTATACATAACGCAAGATTGCTATAATGACTCGAAACAAGCACCCCTCCTCCCTTCCATCCCCTTCTCTCGGTCATCATCCGAGTTCGCACGAATGGCGCGTGATGTCATAAGCCCGTTAAATGGGTTCTCGCGTCCGTGATAAAATTAATGACAAATACGTGTAAGTACTCGTAGGTATTCTCACAGGCACGTTACCAATTCGCGAATTAAAGCGAATGGGCCGACACCTGACGGCAATGGCGGAAATCTCTGTAACGGGGCTACTCTTCGACTGATTATTATACAAAATAAATTTCATATCCATGATCTTATACCTGTAGATAAATCATTGTGCAGTTTACACCTTCCACGACAGGTAGCGTCTCAGGAAGTACCGAAGCACTATACGCACATGATGCGCATTATGGTTATCAGTTATCATTAGTGTTGCCTATTTGAAATAAATGTGAATTGAATACTACAATATTTGCATTTACTCAATAGCTGATATCTGTATATAATATATCGTGAATGTGTAATATCATGGTAAACATATTAGGTAAACAAGGTTGACTGCACCGTCCTACAGGGAAAGACATTGATGTTTCGTCTATGTGTATAAAGTCTATATATAAGGTTCATATCCCGTTATTTCTTATCAGTTATGCCTCCATTATCAATTGTGATTACGGCGTCGCTGCATTTGCTTTCTGTCACGAATACTGTTGTAGTCTCGTTGCAATCCGATTCGTAGTTTCAAGAACATTAATTGTTATGATATGTCCGCGAAATTCTCGTCGTCTCTCGCGATACTTGCAGATATCGTTATTAAATACCTATAAACAGCTCCATGTCGACCGACGATCTAGGGAAAAGCATCGAAAACGGTCGCGTCAAAACCATCTTTATTGAATATCAAAACGACGATAACAATGTATACATTATAGTATTGTTCGAGAGTTGAAACATCAAACCATACGAATCACTAGACACGCTTAAAGGAATTCGTCGAGAAATGCAAAAATACTTAAAAATTAATGGTACGTATTGGTATTTAATTTAGCTGTATCGTTTATGAGCCACCGTACATTCGTTCTGTGAAATATAATCAAACTATTATAGGCACGTAATAAATATTTATTTTTTTTTCGTATTTCTTAAACAATATTGAAATTCGAACACACCGTGCTCTTTCTGTACGTTAAAGATATTTGTGTATTATAACAACGGTGCAGACACAATCGTCTCTGTTTTAGTAGTATCGTTTCGATGAAAATATTATTACACATTGAACTGCGCGTGGCCCAATAAGATCGAGGAGGAGAGGGGGTGACATTAACACGTGTACACACAAAGACACGACATAAAGTCAACCGCTATTAACACGAAACTTAATCGTCGTTAATTCTTGACGATAACAAATACATTTATCGCAAGAACGGCAATAATGTAGACAGTGACAGTGAAAACTGTTTTGAACCAAAGGCCTAGAGGGACCCAGGAAAATGTCCATTTTAGTATCGACTTGATGACGATTCGAGTGCCAGTTTTATCTGAGGTTCGTGTCATAGACACGCGAGTTTAACTGTGGGAATGTACACCGGAATAACGCGAAAACTGCTAAACATAATTTCGCGAAAAATATGCCTCTAATATTTCTGTAAAATAGAATTCATACTCTAATCGTCAAACGATCTCGTAAGAAAACGAGAAATGAAAATTATTCGAAGTCTTCGTATTACAATATAAGTAATTATCATTGGTTCTTGAAGAATTTATCGTACCGTATCAGTAGTGGATTGAGCGATTGGTCGTCGTCTACAATAAGCAGAAAAAAATTTACCAACCATTAATCATTATTGTAAGGTTTTTTTCTTACTTAAAAACAAATATATTATTTAAAATTGTATTAAAATTAACCAAAGATAAAAACACGTAGTTCATTGTTACCTCGAGATGACCAAATTTTGAAGTTGGACATAGTTAAACAAACACGAAGATATTTGTAGCTGCCTTGTAGTTATTTATTAATGGTTAAAAATAGGTAAAACATGGTCGAATTTCGAAAAATTTAGTAAAATAAATCGCATTAGATTTCGAAAAACAATTTTCCGTGACAACTGATGTCGTCTCCAAAAACGTATTTATTATAATTTATTAATTTTTTTTACGAGTTGCGCGGTTAAACGACCTTAAATTTGTGTCGTTTTAATCAACGGCTTGTTCTGCTTGATATAGGTAAATCCGACGCTGCCCTGTAAACAAAGTGTTTGTCACTGGTGTGGTTAAATCTTGCATAAATTGAAATTCTAAAATTCTGAAATTTGGAAATTTTAAATGTAATCAAAGCTGATTTTTTCGAATATTTGGCGATACCAATTGATAACTGAAAACTCGCGTTAAAAATTCCGTAAATAGACAGAGTATTAGTTTAAATAAATTTCAATGTTGACATTTTTGAAATCCGTCGACCCGTTGACGAGATATTCCGCTTTTAAGTTTGAACAGGGATATATAGTTGCGGAGCACTACTAAAACACCGCTAGCCGTGCCGCCACTCGAATGATGTTTTTCAGACTGTTATCCTCAGTGCTGTAAAGTAGAATAAACTCACAAACGTTTCGTTCAAATTTCGATTACAGTGTGTTAACGTTTTCAGAAGAATCGTCCGATTTACAATTTGCATATTGAACCGTTTCGTCGCGAGGTACTCCATAAACGTCGCAATGAAAATCCGTTCGGTACCATTCGATAAATATCAAATTGAACTGCACTCAGAAACGGCGAAAATCGGAACGTTTGAATACGCGCGAAATTTACGGCGTTTAAATTGGGGTCGACGAGTGCAATAATGGATGGCCCCGTGTATAAACGCATTATAATAGACAGAAATGTTCACGTCGGGTCCGAATAATTATTTCGTCCGTATTCAATACCGCAGCCGTGCGAAAATAATCGTTATAGTGGTTCCGGCGGCGGATGTCGGTGTACCCGTTCGGCCAATTTACGATAGACACCCGGTATTATCGTAGCATCGTATATCAATAACGCCTGTAACCCGGGACCGGCGTGCTCGTAAAGTGATAAACAATAATTATAATTAATAACCGCCGTCTTCGGCCGCGGGACGCTGTACACCCCACGTCAATGGCGGCGGAAAGTCTCTTTTTTTCTCATTTTTTTTTTTACCTCGAATCACCGATTAAATTTTCCATCCGACCGCCTACCAAAATCACCCTCACCCCGCCACACCTCGTCCGCTAACTACGATTTTTCGCAATATCATACGGTTTTCAGATCGGGCGGTCTTTAATGAAAAGGATCACTGATGAGAGCGGCCACTGTCGTAGCTGAGAAGTCTGGAAGGGGTAGATTACGTAAGGTTATTCCGTTTATATCCGTGAGCAACGGTATAAACCAGGCATGTCAAACACGCGGCCCGAGGCTCATTTTTTCGTGGCCCGCGGCTACCAATATTAATGGACAAAAAAAAAAAATATTAATGTCGTGTAACGACTATTTTAGATTCTTAGAGAGTGGTTTATTTGGTATACATTATTATACTGTCTTATCTTCTGATAAGAAGATAGGTTTCAATAGGTCTCAATAGGTCTGAATAGGTTNACAAATGGAACTGATCGAGATTCAAAATGATTCAAATTTAAAAAATAAATTCAATGAGGTTGGTGTTCCTGATTTTTACAAATTTGTGCCAATACAATATGTGGAAACTCGTAGATTTGCTAGTAAAATTATATCTATGTTTAGTAGTACTTATCAATGCGAGCAACTTTTTTCATTAATGAACAGTAATAAATCACCCGTTAGATCCAGATTAACCGACACACATTTAAATGCAGTGTTAAAAGTCGCTTCGTCAAATAATATTTCTCCCGAAATTGAAAAGTTGGTGGGAGAAAAGAGATGTCAAATATCGTCTAAAAAGAATTATTAATAGGTTTTTTTTGTAATTTATACAACACCTATTTATTTTCATGAATAATTAGTATGATTTATATTTTATTTAAATGTTAATGTTCATTTCTTTTTTAATTTTTTAATTTAGTTGTAATTGCTGTACTCGTAAACATAAAGAATAAAATTGAAAATTTGTACAAAATATTTATTTTTTCGCTAAATTTTTATGTGCGGCCCAAATAGTAAACTTTTCAATATATTTGGCCCACCTGATACTTTGAGTTTGACATGCCTGGTATAAACCGTTGCTTGACGAAAGACGGTTCCGAGCGTAGATCGGTAATACATAATTTGAATTGCCGTGATTATCGACCTCTTTAAAGTAACTCGACTTAAAACAACTCGAGCTTTCAGAAAAAGTGCTACACGCAAATTTCAATGTTTTTAATGTGAAATAATATTAATTTAAGAGTCGATCATCGGCCACGGATCGCAAATCCCAAAATTAACACGCCAGAAACAATATAAGCCCTTCCCCCAAATATTCCAAGAATAAATATCATATAGGTGTTGTTATATCGTTTTTAGTATTTAATACGCTCTAAATAATTTTTTTTTTAACTTCAACTTATAAAGGTAAATTTAGCATTCATCTATACGGACAGACATTAATTACAACTTTTTGGATATGCCTGATTTATTTAGATTCGAAAAAAAAAATGTATAAAAAGTCGTTTATTAAAACGTGTATATAGAATCATTAGTTTTGCCCACTTGTTTGTTTGAGTGTAGTTTTTAGGCCATGCGTCGTATTAAAACTTGGACGAGGACTACTGCGGGTCAAAACAGATTAACTGATTTAGCCGCAATATAGAAAATTAAATTAAAATAAAAGTTGTTTTGAAGAAGTTTTCAAAAAAAAAAAAATAAAAATAATAATGTAGACTTGTACCGCTGACAGTTATTTAACTAAAAATATACAGCATTAGTTCATTTTTAATACACCGACAAAAACGTCATCCTTTTTAAATTTTAAATTTAATTTAATCCGCATTAGTAAACGTTACATTTCAACGACAGTTTTATTTCTACGAATGTTGTTATTATACTATTAGTTTTAAAGATACGGTAGGGTATTTGCGATCTGGATGGTGATATGGTGATGTGGAGTGTGACGAGTAAATTTTGGAACGACTTGAGCACCCCGAGAGTTTTAAACGGATTCGTGCCTGTGATCTTTACGTTGTTATTCCGGTACTTACCGACACAATCGAAAGCACCAATGTTTTAGATTCTGAGTGGAGCGAAGAAGTTTATGATGTTACAAAGATGTTTTTTTCTGTGGATGACTTTTCTGCCAGTAGACTGGCTCCGATTTTAAAGGTAGACATTAAATTACCTATAACAGTGGCTGCAGCCGTGCCCATAATCCTAGGAGGTATTTTTACAATTAGATCCGTTATTATCGTTCGTTTTTTTTTCTTTTTTATTCCGGTATGACGGATAAACATCGAAAGGAAAAATTCCATGAGATTTTCAAACGACAATAATTATAGGTAATCTTTATACATATTACCTAAACTTTTTGTTTCGTCGTTAATTTGACAGCTGAAGTGTTCTGTGTCCTCGGGAAAAATGTTTTCGTCGTTTTAGTTACATAAAAAATGCAGATGACCATAATATAATATAATTTCGAGTCATTTGGATTGCGTCGTTTTAAAAACTTTTCTTATTATGAAACGGACACTGACACATATTATGGTCGTAATTTTGGCCGATCTCCAGTTGCGTATTATACTATTTTTTGTTTCGTTACAAATGCGATTTAGCAAAAACTTTTTTGTTTAACGATTCGAAAAGACATTTAACATTGTTATAATCACCTAAAAAAAAAAAAAACGATTCCCGCTATTGGAATAATATACACATTCCCATTTCCAGTGATTCGAGACAATTTTTTCCCCGGGTCATAAACATTATTCTGACAGTGTAAACTAAGTATTTTATATTACACGTATTTTAATAATAATGTATAATTTAAACTCGTTTTTCCTTTAAAAAATCTCAAAGATTTATGGTGCGCGTATAGTATTATTTATTGCGCATCTGCATTTGGAACATTCAAACAAGTTTATAAATACAAACTTTTTATCAATAATTACAAATTACGATGAACCTAATTTCCAAACATATTTACTTAGCCAAACAAATTGTATCCTCGTATAACCGAATAAGAGTATAAAAAATAATTCGAAAATTTCAAATAGGCTATGAATGGCTCAAAAATTGTGACAATCGTTCCATCAATTTTATCATCGTCTAGTATAGGCCAATATAAATACCCGGTGAAAACGAATGATCTCTCAAATTATTTTCAATTATATTGCAATACGAATAACCCAAAATCGAAACGTTCCCGTTTCCCGATTTTCCCGATTGTTAAGAATACGCTATACAAAGAAACATACAGAAATACGTCCCCGACGCACTGAATAGACGAAATTTCCAGCCAGAAATCTACGCCCATATATTCAGCGGTCGGAGTAAGATTGCTGAGGAAAAAAGTTGTTCACGTAGGAAAAAACAAACACACACACACCCACACACACACACACACACACACGTCATTTTTTTAAAACCAATACGGCGCTCCTCGCCACGACCTACGTTCCGAATCTAAAAAAAAAAACATAATAATTTACCGCTGTGCCGCGATGTGTTAGCAATAAAAATATTATTTTTTATTTTCTACCCAAGAATGATAATCTCGAATATTGTTAAACGTATACAATAATAATTAATAATAATTTATTTAACGTGCGCGCACGGCACGTAAACGACACGAATAACTCACAATAACGAACCGTATATTTTACACGGACAGTCCACGGCAGAGCGTTTGTCGACTTGTTTTTTTTTTTTTTTCTACCGAATCGGTGTCTGCTTATTATTTTTGGAAATTATCATAATATTAAACGCGTCCGTATGACGACGAACGGTCTTGTGTTCGTCGGTAAAAGCAAAACGCCGTACGACATTATCGATTAAAATTTTTAAAAGAAACTTTCTTTTTTTTCAATTCGTTGCCCGTATAACTGCCGGTATGGTTTGGTTTTTATTTATTTATTTTTGACATTAGTAAAAGAAATTACAATTAGATTAATTCGAAACAATCTCGGTGACCTTGCTTCGAGTATAATACACATAATATGGCTCTCTCCGTAAAGGTGTGTATTATCTCACGAATCGAACGAAAATTAATAAAAAAAAAAAAAAAAACTCTGTTTAACTGACACACGCATAAATAATAAATACATATTTGAGAGTAAAAATGTATATTACGAGAAACAAGTTAGGAAAGCCCGTTCTTCGATCGTGTAAAGTTTCCGGTTTCTAAGCGATTTAACATAATAAACTAAAATATTCCGCAAACAATTTTTAAAGGAATTAATTAACCAAGTGCATTAAGATTACGTTTAGAAATCTAAAAAAGTTGAAAATCTGAATTTGTAACTAGTCGACGAGACATTTCAAAAAATAATTTTTCTGATATATCTGATACATATTTTTAGATTCTGAGAACAAAGAGGAATGCATTGGTTCTACTATGACGTGTGTTTTTCGAATATGAGCGGAACGACTGGACTAGAAATTTATTCGTTTCACTATGATGTATGCGATTCTTTTTATGTCTGTGAGAAACTGTTTGCTAGATTGATTTCGATAAAATTTGAGAAATGTACTAGTACAGTAAGCATATTGTACGTATGTTAAAATATTGTTCGACTTAATGAATATCGGGAAAAAATTATAAAAAAATTCAACAAAACTTTGACGTTATGTAAAACGATTCAAATTAAAATACGAGTGATTGAGTGGGGCTACAATAGCTCCCACAGTTCAATTGCAAACTACGCCCTTGGTCACAGGCTTTGTTTTTCGTGCATCCAATCACATTGGAAAGGTCTTTAACAATAGTGTACGAGTTTTTGTGGGACATTTTTCAAACGGATGCATTTTCGCATTTCGCAAGTTCTTAAATCGATCATGCTCTTCCTCTATAATTACTCAATCGCGTGGTTGACGATTCTGAAAAATTCAAGATAGTGGCCCTTAATGAACACTTCCAAATGAAGATTCTTTCGAACGAAATACGTTAAACTTGTTATGTTAATATTAAGTGAAATATGTCAAATAAATAAACATACATCATACTATTATTATAGACCTCTAAATTGATGCGTGTATGCTCGTGGCCGGTTTTTACATATTATTATTGTATACAGAGATTTAATTCGGTTAAATATAGACGAGAATGTTTAAAACGGGATGTTAGATATGACACGGGTTTAAGAAAGGTTCTTATTAGTTTCTATTTATAAAATATTGATAGAACCTAACATATATTTTCGATAATTTCGATAATATTATTTTTTAAATCCTTTTGATGTACATTCGACTGTTCGAGATAATAATTTATATATATATATAGATTTTTTTTTTTTTTAAATAAACAGTATGGGGTTCTTCAAATACAAAACCAATGTAAACGCCGTCGGTTTGAACACCTCCTTTAATATTTTCAAGTCGGTAATCACGAATATATTATATTATAGCATATATTATCAAAATAAATATGTATGTATACTAAACTTAATTTCTAAAAAAAATAAAAAACCTTGACAGATATTAGGTGTTAGAGTATTTTTAGGATACACGTTCATGAACGGGTAAAAAAAATAAAAACGTTATAACTCATTCACGTGTTTCTTACGAATCCACGTTTTCGGTGTTTCCATCCAGTCTTTATTACAGTGAACCGTTATTGCCGGGTAACTTGCTTTTTTAAAAAGGCGCTTCCTTACCCGTATCCCGTATTGACAAACAAATCAACCGGTTTTTTCCATTAATTTGTGTCAACAAGGTAACCCCGAAATCAACAAAAAAAAAAAAATAAATACATTTTCGGTTTAAAAATACCAAAACTGTGTGAGCCACCTATTACGGGTTTAGTTTTGGACACGTTTATTCAATTCTGCTGTATGTAAATGTTCAGATCTATCATAGATTCGTCTATACACCTTACACAAATAGACATACAGAAAGACACTTTTTTTTTTACTAATACATTAGGTATTACTTGTTGCAATACGGTCGAATTGCAAAAAAAAAAAAATAAAACATCAATAATTCAACAACGGACTTTTCATTTTTCATACTAAATGGTACGGTGGAAAAATATTCGATAGACTGCCTGGATTGGACTGCTACATGATTGGAGCGTATAAAGATCATACACGAGCTGATGGTTCCTGCAGCCGGGAATTTCAACTTTCGGATTTTCGAAATCGGTCGCGATTATATTGTTTTATCGACCTCCGCTATCGAATATTGTATTTTACTCGAATTTCACTCGATTTACAAAGATGAAATTCTAAACGGTTATACTTACAGCCTATATTTCGCCTACTTATGAATTATTTTACCCCCGTGACCGCCCGCCAACGTTCCATAACCCGGTGATATATAATTACATTTTTTATTTTTTTACGCTTATTTATATATCGTTATTAGGCACAGAGAGTATGATTTTTTTCCCATTTGTTTTTATTTTTATTATTATTATTATTATTTTTTTTTATCACTAATGGAAGTATCCTAGTAGGTATACTAATTCCTATACGTATGCACATAGACGCGTACCTACATTATATAAATGATATATAATTATTTTTTTTTCTAAGTACGTTTTTGAAGATTAAAAACGTTACACGGGTGTGTGGACGATGGAAAAACTTTCACCAGGATATGATTAAAAAAACAAAATTACCAAAAAAATTGTATTATTACTGCTCTACTATAATAATTATTATTATTCGTGTAATATCCCTGCTTTAGATTCATAATGTTCTTTAAAATATATGATTTTGGAATTAAAGTACGAAAATATTTTAGATTCGCGTATTAAATTCGGTATAGCTTATACAGTGTATACACAATTCATACATAATGACAACATTGTAATTATATTGAAACGCATTCTATTGAAAATTGTATTATTTGGATACGAAAATGAAGGGAAAATGTTTCTTTAACGAATATACATTTCTCCAATAAAAAATTATCGTTCAATTGGAACACAATTGACGATACGTAAATATATCATAGCGCATGACACTTACGAGAAAACTAATGAAATATTTTAAAAAATATGATTTTTTGTCATATTATATAATTGAATAATTGATTGTTAGTGGTGAAAAATAACCTTTTTTATTTTTGTATTATTATAACTATTTAAATCATAAGGGAATGACAGGAAGAAGAATTGAACCAAAAACAAAAAAAAACACACACTATTTCCAGTTTTCCATGTATTATTCTCTCTGTTTATCTTGACGCGATAATCATATTTTATTTTTTTTCGACTTTTATGCATAATATATTATTATATACAGAAAACAAAACAAAATAATACTCACTACGCGCGGCGGCTTAACACCGCGGCACAATAATAATATTGTTCTCGTATCACGTGAAAACATCGTATCAAATGCAATCAAAAGGAGAGCATTATCACGTTTTGATATTTATTATATTATATGTACGTCCGAACAAAGGTCGGTAAACGATTGAACATAGGTACTTTTTCACGCTTTTTTTTAAGTTCGTCTGTACGAAAGAACAAACTATGAAATAACACATTAAATATGTAATTAAAAAAAAAATAAAAAAAAACAACAACAACATACAAACATACAAGACTATCGTTATTTTATTCGCATTTACTAATTACGCCAATAGATTTTATAGAAATCAGAGGTTCCCACGATCTGCACGAGGACAATTTCATCGAAAAAAATTAAAATTGAGGGTGCATGAGGTGTACGGGTAATAAATAATATCAGGGGGCGGGGTGTACGAAAAACAAAACAAATTAGCGAGTGATGTACGAGGGAAAAAGTTTGAAAACATCTGGTCTCAACGAATACAGGCTAAAATCGACCAGAAATTTATAAAACGCATGGACGTGACATATTATTATGTATATTATGACTGAATTACACATATTGTAGGCATACCTATTTATCAGATTCCATAACTATAACTGTCAATTTATGATGAGAATATTCGCTGTTTTTATTTGATAGTAATAATGTGTAATCACGTACGTTTCCGTACGGTCGTCGTAATATTATATTTCTTTTAATATTTTTATTTTTTTTTTTTTTTGAATTTACAGATCGAAATAATACACTCGCCGAAATAAAAATGAAATTCATCGTTGTCGCCGTCTGCACGCTCCTATTGTCCTCGACAATTATCTCCGCCGCACCGTCTTACATGGACTACGAGAGTGAGTGTTATTTTTTTTTTGAATAATGCATTAGATTATTTTTATTGCCATTTAAGATTTAAGTGCGAAGTTTTTATTAATTTTTTTTATATATTTTAGTACTCTTATAAGACAACGGTACAATTCAATTACGCGTCGTTATAATTTAATCGCTATTTACAGAATGGGCACATGCCCAAGTATTGAAAATGTTCAAGAAATGTACTTTAATATCTTTGATAAAACTGAAAAACAACTTTCATGTTTGTGTTGTGTTGTGAAATATTATCTGTAACCATTCTACAGTCGTTTTTATGAAATATTATCTGTAACCATTCTACAGTCGTTTTTATGAAATATTATACAGCTCTAGGTTCTTGAGGAATTGCATTGTCTTTTTTCCTAGAAAAATTTTAACATTTGCTCTTTCTGCATTCAGCTACTACCAAATTCAACTTGTATTTACTTCGAAACTTTAATGGTATATTTTTCGTTCTTTTCCCGCTTTTAGAGTATTTTTAGAGTATTGTTTTAGGCCGCTATATATATTTCTAGAGTATATTTATCATACACTGCGGACATTTTCGTTGTACATTAATAGGTATTTCAAAATATTGTCTCTAGAAGTTTTAAAAGCAAAAGACATTTTTTGGGGGCATTTATATCCGGGCCGTAATAATAATAACAATAACCGGGTAAGTGCATTTCATTTTTGAGCTTTTGTACAATTATACTATATATTAGTTTATAATATATTATCGGTGGGGCACGGGCGAGGGAGAGAGTCTGGGGTTCAAGCACCCAAGAAATTTGTTTTGTAATAGCAATAATTAATACAAATATAAAAAAATTACCAACAACAACAATGATCTATTAGTTATTAATTTTTTCAGAAACCCTTCCTCCCTTAAACATGAATTATTTTCCAAATACGCCTCTGGATATTATTATAATACGCACTTTTAAAAAAATATCTCAACCGAAATATCACGTCCGTACGGTTATAATATTTAAATTGTATTTACGAACATTCGTAACAATGCGCGCAAAACATAATAAAACCCTTTTGGTCGTAGGTATACATAGGGTAAGTTTTCAATTTTACGGATTTAAATAATAATAAAATAAAAATAAAAAATAACGTTTGAACGGCCAATGAAATGTGTAGGTATAATGTGCTGTTTGTTGTGTGCGCAGTATTTGTCATCCCGCCTCAAAAAAAAGGAAAACGAGAACAAAAGCTCGGTGGCGGTGGGGGGAGGAAATAAAAACGCAAATATATAAATGTAATATTTAACGAAATCAACTCGTGTTAAATAATTTATTTTTATGTTTGTACAATGCAGAGTGATCTGCATAATTAATGTTACATCAAATTTTCCAAATAAGAACACAAATTAGAGAAAAATGTATGATGAAAAAATTGTACCGAATAGTACGATGTAAAATTATATTACGGCCTAAAATGTTTAGACGACCATTCGGGTGGTGATTTGAGATCAATTTTTAAACTTGAAAACGAGAACCTTTATTTTTGTTAAGGTGTTTTTTTTTTTTTTTTTTTTAAAAACTTATTTAAATGCAATACTTTTTGCCCGACAGCGGATTGTAATTTTTATCGCATATTTATACGAGAAATCTGTTGATATAATGTACAATACTCTAATCGTTATGTAAACATAGTTTTTCGTTGATTTTATAGGTGGGTATACTAAAAGTACGGTACAATATTAATAATGTTTCGTCGCGGTCTGTTAAAATTTCAGAGCGAATATTATGAAATATTTTATTATAATTAATAACACGCGTGGATGTATTAAAATTTAAGACAATAATTTATAAAACGAAAATAATACCTAACTATATAATATTATTACGTGTTAATTTATAATGTTCGCAATACGATTTTATACAACTAGAGCAGAGACCGTTGTCGGATGTTAACCGCAACAGCATATGTTATTTATTTAACTTAACTTGCAAAAAAAAAAAAAAAAGATAAATGTTCACTAAAATTAGTATCGAATTAAGTACAAATTTACCTAACGGCGCGACGATTTGTTAAATTTAAATATTATTTTGTGAATTTTCGAGGGACGTCGTAGAGTAATGCACCGTCTGCTTATACCGATAGAAGTTGAGTTTCGCAAAATGCTTTCTTTTCGTACAGAATGCTGCATAACATAACTCATACAGTGTAAATGTAAGTCGACGACGAAATGCACAAAAAGAAAATCCACAAAAAATATTTTAATCTTTATAATTACATACAATTTAATTTCAAAGAGTTCGGAATTGATGAGTATTCCCTTATAATTTTTTTTTTTTTTAGTCCGGTCGATGTATAGCAAAACGATACCAGTTCTAAAAACAGACCTGATATAAATATCATGCTAAAGCGTGAAGTGTAGGTGACTAGATCGGTGACTAACATTGATTACTCAATGTTACTTACGATAACATTCGGTCAGGCCAAATGTTCGAATTAAAAAAATATTGAATTTAAAAATTCGGCAGTTCGTATAAAAAAGAAAGCTAAAACTAATTCGATTTCAAAAAGTGGCAATATCGTTCTCGTGTTCTCATGTTTAATACAAGTCCCATTTCGAATCCGAAAGTGTCGGTATAATATTTGGACAGTGTTTGTGCAAAAGGGCGTGAGTCAAAAATGTTTTGTACGAAGAACAATTTTGACTTTTCCTCTTATTTCACAAACAAAATTCAGTTATCACGACTCGTGACACAACATACATTTCAATGACTTGATAATGATTCCGAATCCGTTCAAACCAGTGGTACCAGCTGACGCGGCACAACATTTCGTATAAAATTAACATAGTGATATTTAAGGTCTTCAAATATAACACCGACGCCGACGAATAATCGTTTCGAAATACGTTTACGAATCAAATAAAATATACGAAAAATAACTTTTTCGTTTGTGGGGGAGGGGGGTGGGCGAGAAAATAGAAGATAAAATAAGATATTTCTCCTTTGTGTTATTTTATTATTACTATTTGCGGTTATATATCGTCGGTGCCGATAAAATAAATAAATAGGTACCTATATTTTTTCTACGCGTCGACCATCGCGGTTCTATAAAATAATCTACGTTATAAATTTGAAGTTTTGGCTTTAATAACCTTTAACTCGTATTATTATGATATACGAGTCGCGTATATAGATCAAGATTTTTTCCCGTCCGTATAATATAGTTTTATGTTATATTTTTAAAATAAATAACCCGGAGAGTTTAATATTCGCAATTCAATACGATTTTTAGTATTTTTTTATTCGTTTTCCGTTGACCTCGACAACCACATCCCTCCCCCGTCCCCCGAGAATGTGAAAACATAATATTACTCTCCGAATGGAAAAATATTATTGCCCGTGAATACATCACAGTATTATATTTAGTAGTTGATTAAAAAAAAAAAAACGCACGACACACAATATTTCTATAATAATATGGCAATTGATTACAGTATGTTATATAGCATATAGTGCAGTATCAATGGAACTCATTTATTGCATTTGTTACCAGTTACGGGTTACGCGTTTTTAAAAATAAAAAAAAAAAATGGCCTAATATAACGAGAATCGTCGTAAAAACACGAGTATTGACTCGGTATTGATATTTCGTAAATAATAATATCGATGATTATCGTGAATCCGTAGCTAACTAGATAGATATAAAACCGTATTGCGTAGGCAAACGGGCAAGCAGTAGAATATTATGCTTGTTACAACTAATAAATATTGACCGTTAGTAGAAAAATTAACATAGAAAAAATTATTATCAAATCGTAAATATCACGGCATTTCAAAGCATCTGTAACCGAACTCCGCTCAGAATCGTTTTTCGTTTGCGACGGTTAACCATACAGTATACCTATAAATCGTAATGCCCACACGTGTTGCGATTTCGTTCCCGAAACGGATCGAAATTCGCGTTGAAATGCCCGAACGTACATTGTAACCAATTTAAACGCGGCCCTTTCTCGGTCTTTTTTAGCCGAGAAACGCAACGAAAACCGGTGCGGTCCCGACGTTCGTTTCACCGGGTCCGATCCCCGGTGCCGGCGCCTTGATTCCCCCCCCCCCGCGGGGACCTTTGGAAAAACCAAGTGCCCGACCCGAGTGCGTCGAACGCATTGTTGTACGCCGCGTCACACGGTCGACTCAACTGCACGCGTACGCGAACAGCTAAAACACAATATGTCATTGTAGTGTTGTATTTTCGTCAGATAAAACCCGAAAACGAAAACTCCATTTCGACGACGACCCGATTATATTATTATTATTATTTTCTCTCGGACGCGTATTTGTACACGCGTATTGCAACGATAATACGGGCGGACGCGAAATCGCACAAAGGTTCGCCGTTTGCGAAATAATCGCGTGATGCTGGCAAACAAATAGACGACGACGGCGGCGGCGTTCGTATACGAGACCGAATTAATTTAAATCACCGGCACCGGTAAGCTGTTGTCGTTGTCGCCGAAATACCTGTAAAACGGCGGCGGCGGCCGTCTCGCATTGTTGACTGTTTTGCTCGTACCTACCCGTATTACACTTTTGTCGTTTCTTCTGTTTTATTTCTCGCGCGTCTGGTTCGCCCATGACCTGAATATTTCCGCTCGGCGGCGCGCGTTCGGCATTACGTACTATTATTATTGCCTACGTATGTTACCGTTGAAAAATATCATATCGTAACGTTGTATTGTTATCGGGTGGCGATTTTTCTGGCGAACGCGCGGGACACCGGGAGGATCGTCCGGGTGTTGTGCTCGGTGTACAAAACGCAGGTAATAGCATACATTCCGCTTCCGTTTGAAAATACAAACGGTTTAGTACACCATATGGGTATACTGTACAGTGTACACATGCACACATATGGAAGGGCTAATGATAATTTTTTTGAAAAAATCGGTCACAAAAAAAAAAAAAACTGTTTAAGATTTTGTATAAATTGAAAACTACACAAACATTTATTTTTAGTAAAATACACGGAGCTTATACTAATCCTATAACAACTGTACGTATACATTTTCGGGGTATGATGTAGTCATTTGTTGTATTGTACTCTGGTCGAATTCTGTTGATATAATGTAATAACAAGTAGTCCATATTGTGGTGTTATTTTTTCCCTACCGAATACCATATCAAAGAATTTTATATTTTTTTTTTTTTTTTTTTTTTTTTTTTTTTGTTTTTTATATTATAATAATATATAGAACTTTATTTCACTATCGTGCGTTATTTTTCCNAACAACTGTACGTATACATTTTCGGGGTATGATGTAGTCATTTGTTGTATTGTACTCTGGTCGAATTCTGTTGATATGATATAATGTAATGACAAGTAGTCCATATTGTGGTGTACAAGTAGTCCATATTGTGGTGTTATTTTTTCCCTACCGAATACCATATCAAAGAATTTTCGAATACCATATCAAAGAATTTTATATATATTTTGTTTTTTTTTTTTTTTGTTTTTTATATTATAATAATATATAGAACTTTATTTCACTATCGTGCGTTATTTTTTCTAACATTTATCAAAAAGTTTTTAAAAAAAAATTTTTTTTTTCAAAAATAAAAAGTCAAAACTACCTCCAAATCAATATCGTTTTTATTACCTAGAAAAAATATCTATTTACGCACTTACGTACTAACGTCATATCATTATTATTATTACATATTTATGTATTATTTCAGATGCCAAAGAGCTGTACGAACTTCTTTTGCAAAGGGACCTAATAGATTCCATGGGGAATTCTTTGATCGATCCGAACCAACATCGCATGGTTCGTAAAAACCAGAGGTCTCCGTCACTGAGGTTAAGGTTCGGCCGCCGAAGTGATCCGGCACTCTATCAGGTGAGCACGTAGAGTCTACTAATTTTCGGGCAATTGTTTTCGGGAATATTGAATCTAGTCCCGAATAATAATATTAAAACAAACAACTATGGGTTTTTTTTTTTGAGTTTATTCTATTTAGCACATCAACGTTACAACGCACAAAACATAACTATGAGATTGTGAGTTATTCCATAGTCTTCCAAAATAAATGCGTTGGCTCATTAATTGTGTTAAATTTTGTTTTTTAATCGTTTTCCGAAATTAATTAATATTATTATTATTATGAAGTTAGTTGAGGCAATTTTAATGATACCTATTTGGAAATATTTGTTTATTTGTATATCTGGTCACACGCAAACATTTTTATTTGATTTGGTTTTTGTACCTTTTCACCTTGGAACAAGGCTTTGCTTCATATTCTATATTATCTACAGTCTCAATTCAAACATTTTATAAAAAATACGCCGGACGTAAATCGATATGTAAAATTAATCTGAGATTCAAAACTCAATAATATGTAGCCATTATATTTTTAATCAACAAGTCTTTACGGATTGTTATTTAACGACATTCGACGAATATCTGCCGCATAATGATTCGCCATTTTGATTATAACTTACTTGTTTACTTCAGTATAAGCATGGAATCATATTTTATTAACACGGGTGTAGGTATACTCTAAAGTCTAAACCAAAGTTTTTTTTTTACACTATATTCTATGCGATAACAGCGGTAGCTGGTACATCTGAGTAGTCGGTAAACTTTTTACAAGTCGTTTAAAGTTTAGATGCCGCACCACAATTTAAACCTTAAACATCATTATGATAAAATATCGTAAATGATGTTTAAAAACGAGTGTACCTAAGTATAAATAATAAACTATAGGTTTTATTCTTTTTTACTTTTCCGTTGCGTCTTAAACCAATTAAAATGAAACTTACGAGCTATAAAGAATACCGTTGATTTTTTTTGAGAACTAGATACTCGAGTATAATAATAATAATGTCTTAAAACTTTATCAAATAAGATTATCAAGAGTTTGAAAAGAAAAAAAAAATTACTGTTTTAGTTAAACGGTTTTAATTACGTTTTTATTATACATTTACATTTTGAAGTTTTTACGCAAGTTTTATCAAAAGTACCATTTTTTTTTTTTTTTAAAGGAAACTAATTGTTAGATGACGGTACTTTGAATATTTATTATCGCTCTCAATCAACAGACTTTGTTTTATAAAATACAATAATTTCCTTGAAGAGACGTAAAATTTCAAAAGTTTAGGAACTATAACTAATATCGCTGGGTGTTTTCTTCATCGGCATCGTTTCTGAGTGTAATTTGATGCGTTGAGAGGGGGAGGACAAACTGGGGACATGTACACCACGGGATTTTCGTAATACCTGTACATTTTTTTTTCCCCGTAATTAGTAAATCCAATTCAGTAATGTACGGATCTAATATTCTCGTACTTATTTACTTATATAGCATTTGACATTTTGAAAAATAATTTAACTAATATCTACTCGTACCATCAAGCGTCTTTTAAGGTGACTCATGGAACAAAAAACGAATTTTAGTAAAACCAATAGCTTCTTTGTTATACTTTCTTGTAGTCTAAAATAATCGTAAGTATTTGTTACTAATTAGTAATCAAACTATGTGTGTTAAGCCAAATTCCTACGACCGGTATACTTGCCAAATGCACCAATAATAACAGCCGTTTCTCGGACTTGTGAAACGTTCACCGATAATCCCCGGGAAATACACCAGTGACAAATAATTGTACAAGTACACCTTTCCCACTATGTGACAAGTATACTTACCGGTATATTACCAGACAAATATTTGGCAAGCAATCCGGCTCACTACTACATAATATTACGGTTATCGGGCATCAATTATCACGTATCGTGTCATGCACCGAGATTGTGAAAAATTCCAAAAAATTAGTATTAAAACTTAATAAACCTGCTCCATCCCCCGAGTACGACAATAAGCAGTTAGATACTATACGCACAACATTGATGTACAATATTATCTTCCTGTATTTTCTTATGAGAACGCCTCGGCTTTTAGATTTGGTTTATGGTTTTCAAATTTTCAAACATACGGTTTAATAATAATATCAAATTGTGATCAATTTTTGAAACATGATTAAATCTGTTTGATAAACAATGGCCGTGCAAACGTAATATAATAATAGATGTAATACATCATATTGCTCAATCGTCTCAAACAATACAAACAATGCAATTATTGTTTCCAATGTTAAAAAAAAAAAAAAAACATTTAGAAGTAAATGCGTATACGAATTCGAAGTTGCGTAATACTATTTTTGTTCTGTACAGACGCATTATGAAAACATTTCCTAAAAAAAAAAAATGCTCGTATAGTACTAGCCGCGTTACAAAATCCATAACGATCGTTTGTTTTTCGCTTGTATATTATTATATTGTAATAATGCAGTTCAACAAGTAAAAATGTTTCTAAGCCATATTTATCAAAACGCGATTATCCCGTTTTAAACAGTGATGATAATATTATGTACGCGTTGAATCGTCTCTATTTGGTTTTCCTCACAATCATAATATTTCGTACTATTTCGCGCACAACTAATAGTACTGTACTGCACTGTATTACAAACATGTCGTGAGCGTTTTGCATTTCGACGTATCGGTTTGTCTGTACGCTAACAGCGCGTACGGTAGTTTAGCCGAATCGATCACAAACACGACAGCCCCGATGATTAAATACAAAATATTATGCAGGTACATTGTGGTTGACACGAAAAAACATTCTGTGTGGCAAATTTACGATTTTGACATTTAAGTATCGCCAAGTTTCGAAAAAAATTTAAGCTATAACAATGTAATAATGAGTGTTGGTATTTATAGTTAGTAGATCGCAAAAATAAAAAAAAAAATAAAACCTGTAAACAGTGGTGTATAAAAAAATCATCTTCGCTGGTTATTCCCGAACGCCCGATGGTTATGAAAGTCGCAAAAATAAACGTCAAACGAAAAACACGACGTGCCTAATAGACCGCGAAAAACGCCTACGGAGACTTTGGGTTTGTAAACGGCCCAGTGTTTCCGTATTATCGCGGAGGTCCAAAAATACACGAATTCGGTCTCGCGGGACGGCCGCGCCACGAAACGCAAATAGGTAATCGAATATGCGAACGGCGACTTAACGCGTTTAACTCGATTATAACACCGCACAGTATTAGTACATTTTATTACGACAGCGTATAAATATATTGTGTTATGTTAAATCCCGTTTCGCGGAATAGGTGAAGATTGGTCGGAATTTGAAATTATCCAAACGTTTGTGCAAACCGTTAAGAACGATCCTAACTAATGTTACAAAGGTAAAAAGTCTGTTTGTTACGTTTTCGCGGCTAAACAGCCGAACCGATTTTGATGGATTTTTGGATAGACGGGACTTGGAGAAAAACATAGATTACTGTTTGTCGCGAAAATGAAACTCGAAGGCGATGGAATAAGGAATGACCGGGTTTTTTTTTTTTTTTTTAGGTATTTTTACCTTAGGAAATTGATTGTATATATGTAAGCAAAGATTAGCCGTTGTTGACGAAAAAACGATTCTGAGTGGAGTAAAGTTAATAGTGTTGCTTTGTCAACAATATAATATATGTCATATTATGGTAAAATAATTACAACAATGGTTGTTCGAAAAAGTTTAAATAATAAAAACTTTTTGATGAAAAAAATTAAATAAAAACAGTTGCCAATGACAACCTTATTTTTAAATTTTCGATCATTTTAACTTAAAAAAAACCAGGTATTCTTCATTATCTCGAATATTATTGAGAATTTCAAAAAAATGACCTTTTTTTAAAGTACTACCCAAAAAAAATTGCCTTTCAGAAAAAGTTCTATGCTTGATAATCGGAGTAAGCTTTCTGATAGAAAGTGTTCACATGAAAAAAAAAATAAACATCTTTAGAAAACCAATACATTCGCTAATGCTTCGCTAAACTCAGAATCTAAAATGTCATAATAACTATAACAGTTCAAAATAATGAGTTTACTTCTGACTAGCTGCCGGTCTATTATTGGTTTGAAATAGGATGGGCTACCTTGGTAACACGGAAGAAAAAAAAACAAACAACTATGGCGCTGTACTGGGTGGGTAAGTGAAAAATGAAACGTACTATCATGTCCTCATAATTTTACCATTGTTTTAGTGGATATATAATTTCATCCCTTTTCTCTGCGAGTATTTATGGTAACACGGATGCAAAAATATATGCCGCGCTAGAACATTTAAGTCCGCCTGGCTACCCAGCTACTTTTTTTTCGTTGAATTTACTGATACGGGTAAATCAAAACGATAAAAAGGTAAAAATAATAAAAACTGGGCACGGGCAACACTCGGCGCGAGATAGCTAGTTTAATATAACGCTAACTGCATAGCGCCACCATGTCTGTGGTTATTTTTTATAAAATTAATCCAATAATTACGTATACCGTACTATATAAAAAAAAGGATTTTCCGCCCGACGGCAGTATACTTTATTTGAAACATTTATTAGGATTCCCGAAAGTTTGTACCAGGAAAAAAAAAGCCGACTACAAAAGATAACCAACCAATTTCAATTGAAATCTACACAATGCGCAGTGATGAGAAATTTCGAATGTATAGGAGTCCGACAACGTTTTGAATCCGCGAGGTTTAAATTTTAATACAATATTCAATTGGCGTAAATTGGCCTGTGCATAT
The DNA here is from genome assembly GCA_902439185.1 of Cinara cedri. NCBI lineage: Eukaryota > Metazoa > Arthropoda > Insecta > Hemiptera > Aphididae > Cinara > Cinara cedri. Next base: position 1,845,981 of record CABPRJ010002370.1, read on the forward strand.
TTAAATTTTTGCACCGTCAGGCATTTTGAAAATTTGTTGAAGGATAACTGCCAATCATTTTTGTTTTCAAATATAACAACTATTTGGTAAGTAAAAAAATTCGGATTTTCGTTTATCATATAATATTATAACGGAACAGCGCTACTATGTGTGACAGTGAGACACGTATCAAGGAGTAGGACTCCAAGTCAAATTGCATTGATGCACTGGCATTTATTGTCCCTTAATAAGCTCACACATTGAATAGAATATTTAATAACCAATAGAGTTTATAACCATCAAGAAATTCAAAATCAATTTCAGATTTTTGTAAAAAAAAATTGTTAAAAGTGGAATTCAATTGTTTATTAGGCAGGGTTTTACCGAGAAGGTTCGAGTATCGGTCGACTGGAAAATTAAATGTTTCACTAGAAATTTAGACGGATTTAAGTCACTGCGAGGCACTCACGAATGAATTTTAGACGGTTTTTTTTTTGTGATGGGGGGAGAGGAGGGGTAGGTCACTATAGTCATATAAATATTTGAGAAAACTACTCGAATGAATTCAGCCGGTCAAACGAGCTCCGCTCCGAATAATGGATGGGTTTTCGTTTGTAACGACTTATCGTTCAGTAACAAACCCTATAATACGATACAATAATAACTGAAAAAAACCCCACACTACATAGCGTTGTGTCCGATAGACTATACCTTCCCGATTTCTCGACGCGCGGCCTATACGCATCGCGATGCCGAGCATATCGTGTTCCGATTTATTGTTTTCTTTTAACCCCGGCGGGGTCGGGAGAAAAATGTCAAGAAAAAAATAATAAAAATACCGTCCGTTTACCGTATAAAAATATTAACGACAGTATGTATTCTACGATTCTACGTGCGCCGATCGTATGTGAACTAAAAATAACGTAACGTCGTTAACCGAGAAAATCGCTTTTTTTTCCGCTCCATACGATTCCGTTTTTTTAAACGACGACGGGCGCCCGGCAATAACAATAACGGCGGACAACCGGAAACATTAATAATATCGAATACCGCGGGCATCGTGTGCGGCATCAAACGAACCGAAAACCCCATTCGAAAACGGATACGGACTGATATCGGGGCGCACTCGGACGCGGGCGCATGCACAAATAATCACGACGACAATGCGTTTGGTATACATGCGTATAAATACGAGAACCGAAAGAGCTGCTGTTGCTGCGACGGCGGCGGTTTACGCGCGATTAATCGAGAATTCGAATTTTTTTTTTTTTTTTCCGTTATCGATACGCTTTCGGACGGGTGAATCTTGAACTCGACGTTTTTTCGACGGGATTATTGTCGACCCCGGACCACGGCGGCGTTTATAAGGCCTTTAATAATACGACGCGGTTTTTTTTCGTTTTTGGATTCCGAACTCCCGTATTCGCTTACACGATGTGATTTTTTTTTTTTTTAAATTTTTAGTTCGTGAACAACTTTTCGGCTAGAAATCACGTTCCGATCGAAAAAAATCAAAAAAAAAAAAAGAGCGGTTTTCGTAGCATTTTGGATCAATACGGGGCATTAGAAAATTGTTTTTTTTTTCCTTGCGATTTTCCTGGCGAATTGTGAAAAAACGTGTAGGGAAACAACGGACAAGTTTACAGCGGTAAAAGTTTCATTATTTTTGATACCTTCGATTTTGTTTTTTCTACCTAAAA